>JADLZK010002961.1:0-196179 GCA_015847255.1 Hyparrhenia diplandra
ATCTATTTTCTTCTTTTTCACCCTTCTCTTCTTTTTCATCCCGACTTATAAGTCATCTATTTTCTCTTCTTTTTCACCTCGACTTATAAGTCACTTGCAACCAAACAAACATGACTTATAAGTCACCGATTTTTAGTCACCTGATTTAATAAGTCCTTTGACTTATGGAAACCAAACAAACAGGACCTAATCCAATTAGCCTGGTCATCGGCACCCTCATGGGCGTCCACAACCTGTTGTTCTCGTACAGCTCCTCGTTCCTGCCAGTGTCCACATGCTGAATATAGATGTGCTTTGAATGTATATATATCCACTTATAATATATATTATAAACAAATAAAACTCTATTTTTTTATTTTTCTAGCCAGGGGCAAAATGGACTTTTTCACTGCCACTTCACAATCGTTAACCCCTAAATTCTAACGGAAGGCCAAATAGGCAATTTCAAAAAAAAAAATAGAGCCCGATAAGCAAGAAGAAGTTTTTCAAGGGTCAAATAGGCAATTATCCCAATTGAAATTGTGGTATTGGGAAGCAGTAGCACTCAATGCAGCTATTTGTATGGTTTAGAATTCGGAATTGGAAATTGAGTTCAATACCAACCAGTATTCGCAGCACTTGCTAGCCTTATCCCCTTAACATTGCGCAGCAAAAAATTACCAGTATAATTAAATATTTTAATTCAATTAAGAGTAAGATTATACAAATTTTTATCCTATAATATACCTATGAATATCTGTTAGGTAATAAAATCATATAAAACACAACTAGGTGATATAATCGTCGTCACTAAAACAAGACCGAGTCAATCTCAAAACTTTGCGCGGTGACCACGATACCTCAAGCACCATGTGACAGCATCAGTGACAAAGTCCCTGAGATGTCATTCACGGTCCCGCGGCCTCCACCTAGTAGGAACGCCAGTATGGCGGCCATGAGCCCTACCAAACCCCATCGTCGCAAATCGTTTGTAGGTGATTGGTCAACCGCTCGTATGTCACTTATATAGAAGAGATACCACTCCCCATTAACTCCTTACTAGTTGGATGGCGCGCCTTTGCGCGCCAATATGGAAGCAGATGACAGGTTGATGACACGCAATGTATGATGTTGAAGTGAATAAAGGTTTTGTACATATGGTACATATTTTTTTTTTTGACATCCAAGAGGAAGCATATTTAGGATTATATACAAATAAGAAAAACGGTTGGATGTGGAAACTACAAATTCTCATGACAAACTGTATAAATCTTATTAAACGAATTGAGTGATGTGCTCTGTTCTTGTACATGCTACAACATCCCAAATCCTGAGTCATGGAGAAATTAATGAATAGGCGAAGAGAACAAAATCTATACATGAGGTGCTTTTGTTAATGTTACATTGGATGCGTTCTGCATTGGTTACCACCCAAGTCCAAACTTTGTTGCCTTGTTTCATTGCCACAAGTTTGGCACGGTCGGTTTGGCAGCAAAGGCATTTCATCAGACTACAATGAAAGCACTTCCCTCTACAAGGTTGAGCTGGCTAGAATGGGTGAGGCACTGATCTGTACATCTAACATTGCAAAATCACCATCCAAACCTGCAACGATGGTAGAAGATTATAAAGCATATGTGGTCACCTCACATGGACAGACTATGCGATATCGATTAGTGGTGTGCCCTTGTCCATCTACATAAAGTTTGGAGAGCTTTTGGTAACAAAGCAGCAACAAAACATTGCATGACGAGGTGCCTGTAAAGTAGGTAACTAATAGTTTCAATCTCAATTAAACTATTCATAACCTAATCAAGCTAGCCAAACAAAGTCAGCTATATAATACAGGCGTCGAAAAGCAGCTAGAAGTTGTCTGATGAATGATAAACATTATGGTGGTCTGATTGAACCATCTTGGGAAAAAAAGATGAGCCGACATCGACGTAGGAAAGAAATTTGTGGCAGTTTTCTTCATCTAAATCTTATCTTCATCCCTCTTGTATCAATAAGTAATGTAAAACACGACTTAAATAGAATTTTAAAATCATCAAGTACTGGACTAACACTTTCATACGAAGATCAAGCCAGACATTGGTGACCACTTAATATATAATAATAATAATCAAAACACAAAGACAAAAAATCACGACTCGCTGCAACACCAAGATGGTCTCCGGCACCAGATGGTTGCTAAGCATGCAGTGAAAAACATTGAACAGTAACACAGGAAAATATATGACAGGAGCCATATTCAAAGATGGTTTTTGGCACCAAATGGTTGCCAAGCATGTCTTGAAAACACTGAACATAGAAAAATTATATGATAGGAGCCATATTCGAATTTTGCTCAATGATCACCCCAAAGGGTAGCCAGACAGAGTAGCTACAGCATAGAGATTTGCTTACAGCGAAGGTATGTTCTTGCTTACCTCATGCTCTGAATTGTGCACTCTAAGCAATGCCGGTGCACATGGTACCTCATGTTTCAGTTCACAACACATCAAACCAAGGGCCTGCAGTGAAGAAAAAGTTATAAACATTTGACCACAATGAACTTTGAAGCTCATGGCAGAGATTAAAAAGAACTCTAAAAATCTTTATAGCCACTCGTCTAAAGTAAACAGGAAGACATTATGAGTCATCACATGTATTTAATAATAGGTGGATAGGAAAATCATCACATTTGTCACTAATCTAAGCGGATATTGTATCTGGCCTCCCTACATTGCCTACCACTAAACTCTGAAGGGATCCTACTGTCAGTATTGTAAACATAAAGTGGCAACCTGAACATAGACAATCTCCAATATGCAACTTGACAACTCTTTAACTAAAACTAATGATAGTGAGAAGTAGGAACGGTACTCATTATTGTCTTATATTTCATATAACAGATTAAAAACATGATGGATCTAAATAAAAATCCATCTTATAATTTGGTTAAATTTGGGTTACTAACATATATAAGACAATTGGGTCTCAAAAGCATGGCAATCATTGGCTTGCTTGCAGTTAAAAACATACACAAGCGGCAATAGAACAATAGCATTGTTGGAAAGTATTTAGGATCAATGAAGGTTGCTGGAAAGTATTCGTGGTCAATCAGGACTGAAATAGACTCCCAAACATTGCCTTGAACATGGAAAAAAAAAAAAAAGAAGGGGAAGCTTGCAGGCAGCACCAAATGAATCTAACGCTGATAAAAGGAACTGGACAACTGAATCATCTAGACATGGTGCTTTTGTGGATATATCACATTTCTTAGCAAGAATAAAGAAGCCAATGTAATAAGCTATTTCAGGTCTTGGCACTACATGAGCAATGCTGTAGAGTTTCTTTTTTCATTCATGGTAATAACCAGACCATTGACAGGAAGTATTAATATTTTTCTCTAGAGTCGTAGGAATTAGAAGTTGAAAGAAGGAAACGGCATTTACCCTACCTATGTATTTGTGTCTTCCTGGCTGCCAAAATCTGGACATTCAGGCAGGTATGGCAAATCTGAACATATGGGGCTCTAAGAGAAGCGGCATCACAGCTGGACTGAAGGAAAAAAAAACAATGTCATATTTAAGTTGCTGAATATCTATAAACCATCTATTTTGTTCTGAGCATCGAAAAAAATAATTCTCAGATTGCAGCAGACACCATCCAGGCATCCGCATAGCTGCACAATAGTAAACAAAGTTTGTTTTTTATTGTACAAATTCTAGTGTCCCACCACACTATAGAAGCATAAAAGATGGACTAAAACAATAAGATGTATACTAAGACAACAATAAGTAGTAGAACTGACAATAAGCCAATGACAACATTTTTAAGACGTTAAACTTACCATGCCACTTTCGTTTTCCTCAAACATGTAAATAGTGTCCTCTCTTTATTCTGTCAGACTGTGAGTAAACATTAGACAAATAGGATTGTCTACATTAGTGGGACAGAGTACAGCAATAAGATAAAATTGGTTGATGAAAGGTGATATATGAAAATAAAAGGAATACTTGCAAAGTCTTTGGATAACTGAAAAAGTCTCTGCAGACCTTGCCTCTCCAAAGACGTCTTAAAATAATAGGAAAGCTTTTGGGCAGCACTATATTAAAATGACAGACAATCTAAAGAGGGTCACAGTCCATACATTTAAGTGGAAATGCCAAGGTTTTTCCTTTTTAACCAGTTATAATTATTTATGAAATGTATTGCACCAAAAAACAGAGGTCTCTGATAATCTATTGACCAGTAGACTGGAGGACAATGCAATTCTCTTCAGATGGACAATTCATCAGGTAGCTACCAGGCCAGAATAGTAATGAAGAGTGCTCTTAATTTCTACATATACTCTAGTCCATATATAACTATATTGATATAAGCTGTAACACTCAAAGCTGATGATCCAAGGTACCAAACAATGAGCAACACCAAATCCAGTATCCCTGCAGTTTTTGAGGTATACTAAGTAGATAGCTTAAAGGTATGGGACTCGTACAACATACCAGAACACAACAAAATCGATTCACAGATGCATAGCTTAAACAGAAAAAATAATTCTAAAAAAACATGGATGAGCAAGAGCCGACGTCGACGTATGCTCAGATGGTCAGAGAAGGTGTGGTCCTACCTAGAGAGTGGTGGGTGATGGAGCTGCTGCCGCATCTGGCCACGAAGCCAGCCATCACCGCTGCCATGGCGCCGTACGAGCACCTAGGGTTAGGGTTTCCTCTAGCACCTCGCCCGACGGCAGCGCTGGTCCGGCCGGCATACAACATCGCGACGTAGGAGGAGGGCCCGTGCCGCGAGGGGGAGCAGGGTGAGGGCGGGCGCCGCCGCTGCTCGCGGCCGTTGCCGCCGTGCCCGCGTCGAGGAGAGGAGATGAAGAGGAGGAGGACGACGAGGAGGAGGACGAGGATCGGACGACGACGACGACGACGACGAGGAGGAGGAGGACGACGAGGAGGAGGAGCAGGAGGGCCATCGCCGCCGCCGCGCGCTCCAGCGGCGTCGCCCCTTTGGCTGTCGGGAGAGAAGGAGGGATCGATGGGGATTGGGGGGAGAGAGGGAGAGGACGCGGGCGGTTTTTTTTTTTTTTTTTTTGTCGAGTAGTATATATCTGGTGGGGAGGCGGGGGTTTATTTGCAAAAGCGTGAGACGGGCGGGTAAGTGTAAAAGAAGCGTGAACTTCTTCTTTGACTGTAAGGTTCTGAGAATAGAGGGGATAAAAAGTAAAAAAGTAAAACGTTTTTACTGTTGTCAAGGGTATTGGCTGGACCCGAAGACGATTAGAAGAGAATGGAAGGACCCAGGTGCAAAACAATCCAGACGAGACGTGGCCGTGCTCTCCTAGGCGGGATGTTTTGTGGATTAAAGGGTAGGTAGATAGACTGGAGGACAATGCAATTCTCTTCAGATGGACAATTCATCAGGTAGCTACCAGGCCAGAATAGTAATGAAGAGTGCTCTTAATTTCTACATATACTCTAGTCCATATATAACTATATTGATATAAGCTGTAACACTCAAAGCTGATGATCCAAGGTACCAAACAATGAGCAACACCAAATCCAGTATCCCTGCAGTTTTTGAGGTATACTAAGTAGACAGCTTAAAGGTATGGGACTCATACAACATACCAGAACACAACAAAATCGATTCACAGATGCATAGCTTAAACAGAAAAAATAATTCTAAAAAAACATGGATGAGCAAGAGCCGACGTCGACGTATGCTCGATGGTCGAGAAGGTGTGGTCCTACCTAGAGAGTGGTGGGTGATGGAGCTGCTGCCGCATCGGCCCACGGCCAGCCATCACCGCTGCCATGGCGCCCGCACGAGCACCTAGGGTTAGGGTTTCCTCTAGCACCTCGCCCGACGGCAGGGGCCGGGTCCCGGCCGGCATACAACATCGCGACGTAGGAGGAGGGCCCGTGCCGCGGGGGGAGGGGTGAGGGCGGGCCGCCGCCGCTTGCCGCGGCCGTTGCCGCCGTGCCCGTCGAGGAGAGGAGATGAGGAGGAGGAGGACGACGAGGGAGGAGGACGAGGATCGGACGGCGACGGCGACGACGGACGAGGGAGGAGGAGGACGACGAGGAGGAAGAGGAGCAGGAGGGCCATCGCCGCCGCCTCCCCAGCCGGCGTCGCCCCTTTGGCTGTCGGGAGAGAAGGAGGGATCGATGGGGATTGGGGGAGAGGGAGAGGACGCGGGAGGTTTTTTTTTTTTTTTTTTTTTTTTTTTTTGCCGAGTGGTATATATCCTGGTGGGGAGGCGGGGGTTTATTTGCAAAAGCGTGAGACGGCGGGTAAGTGTAAAAGAAGCGTGAACTCAGAATTTCTTCTTCTTTGATTTGTAAGGTTCTCGAGAATAGAGGGGATAAAAAGTAAAAAAGTAAAACGTTTTTACCGTTGTCAAGGGGATTGGCTGGACCGAAGGCGATTAGAAGAGAATGGAAGGACCAGGTGCAAAACAATCCGGACCAATCATAGAAATTGGGGAGACGTGGCCGTGCTCTCCTTAGGCGGGATGTTTTGTGGATTAAAGGTCTGGAAATATAAAAACCACGATATCAAATCTTGAACGATATTAAATATGTTTCGTTGTCCTAATAGCAGGTCTGATGTTGCCGAACAACCATTCTAATACACACAATGGCATAGCCAAGGGATTGTCCTAACAGCGGGTCTTGCCAAGCAACCTGGCGGAATCAAGGGGTCTGGCAACCATTCTAATACACACAGTGGCGGAGCCAGGGGTTTGTCCTAACGGCAAGTCTTGCCGAGCAACCGTTCTAACACACAGTGACGGAGCAAAGGGGGCATTGGTAGGGGTCATGCCCCCCCCCCCCACCCACTAACATTACACAACAACAAAAAAATCCAGTATGATTTAATATTTTTTAACTGTAGTGATGATTAATTCTTGATTTATTTTTCCGTTCCAGTTAACATATCAATTTGTATTAATTTTTATTAGGCCTTGAGAGTGGGTTTTCTTTGTCCAAGTATATGCATTGTATTTTTTTTCATAATAATATTAGTGTTGGATAATTATGTTTTTCTAGGTCCTATTAATTACCATGGTTATCTGCAGGCTTGAGAGTGAATGAACATATGACACCTGAATGAAGATAGTTAAAACCTACTGTAGTACTACTAGTAGCAGAGGAACACAGAACGAATGAAGCAGAGAATTGTGCAGCATGCGGCAGGATCGATCGGCATCTTCTCCGGCGGCCGGCCGGCATACACGTCTTGGTTGGCGTGTCAGCTGGATCCGTCTCATGGGTCCTTGAATTAAGAGCAGCATCTCGCGGTAGCGGCACTCATGGGTCATGGCTGCAGAAGGCCATCTCCCCCCTGTACATGAAGATGTCGTTGCCCTGTCCCAGGTCCTTGCTGCAGCCATGGCACCACCTCAGGAACTCGTCCTCCTCCTCCACGACGACGACGCGGTCGTCGAATATGTGCGTCGTCCTCGGGTTGGGCCCGCGCGCGATGACGCGGGTGTAGTCCTCCGACGCTTCCATCTCCTCCCTCGGCGACAAGACGCGCCGGCTCCGGCTCCTGCTTTCGGGGGGAGGAGCCCAGCGCGGACGACGACGCGGAGCCCGCCGGCACGGCTGGATTATCCGCTGTCCTGTCGTCAGCACCGTCGTCGCGGGTGGGGGTCGGCGTCAGCGTCGTCGTTCAGGGCGC
Source organism: Hyparrhenia diplandra (assembly GCA_015847255.1). NCBI lineage: Eukaryota > Viridiplantae > Streptophyta > Magnoliopsida > Poales > Poaceae > Hyparrhenia > Hyparrhenia diplandra. Next base: position 7,663 of record JADLZK010002961.1, read on the forward strand.
CGGCGAGGCCGACACCGATGGGCCTCGCTTCCCAGGGGCGCTGCTGGCTCCTGCTCTTGCCACACCGACGACGATCGTCTCCGCCTGATGATGATGGTGAGGTCGTCCCGCGACCGCGACGGGAGAACGGAACGGCCGTGGCCACCGGAGACGTGGCGGGGCTGCCGGCCGGTGCCTGCAGCGTGGAGGTGGGGCTCAGCATCATGACGACGGCCCCGCTAGCTCCACCGGCGGCGGGAACAACGCCTCCTCTCCGGAGACGACGCCGCCGCCGCCGCCGCTCCCTGCAGCCAAGAACAGCTTCGGAGGCACTGCCATGGGAGGAGGCGGCATCGACGGAACGGCGGCGGTGCCCGTGTGGGTGTGGCGGCTGAAATCAAACGCGGCCTCGCGCTGCCGCTGCTCCGAAACTCCGCCGCCGCCACCTGGCCCAGCCATCCTCCCAAACATCTTCGTCAGTTCCCGCTTCGGCGGCGATAGTAGTTGCACACCGTGATCACTGCGTGCTAGCTTAGCTGCAAAACTGCATGCCAATGCCATGGAGCCGCGCGCGCGTCAGGGTTGGGAATCAGGATCATGCATGCTGTAAAACTAGTAGATTAGGATGCATGGATACTTAATTCAAGAAGCAAGAGCATGCAGCCGAGTCACAGAGCAGAGGGGGCAGCCATGGAATGGAACGAAGAAAATCGAGCAATGGGCAACCGCAAACAAAGGCTGATGATGATGCCTGCCTTATTACATACATGCATGCAGCTGCACCTTTTCACACAAGGAGATGAGGAGCCCGTGCCCGTCCGATTGCATGCACTGAAGCTACAGTACGTAGGACCACGACTTGCATTGAGCAGATTCAATTGCAATACAATGCGACAAAGTAAGGAAGTGTTTAAATGATGGGTAAAAAGTTTGGAAAAACGTATCATTTGTACTGAGACGTGGTGCGGATTGTTTGGTTGACATGTGGATCATCGCATCATTTCAAATTTCAACCGCATACATGATAAATCAATTGTCGTGTGGTCCACATGTCGCGGATGGTTAGTACCCAATTTGTTTCAAGTTTCGAGGTGTCGCATTGGAAACCATGAAATGAATTTATTAAAATTAATTAATTTGTCATTAGCACATATGTTACTTAGCACTTTATTGTTAAATCATGACTAATTAGGCTTAAAAGATTTATCTCACCAAAATGTCACAAGTTATATAATTAGTTATTTATTTCGTCTGTATCTACTATTTATGCATGTGTCGACCATAGACACTCATGGGCCGTGATGTAAAGGTGATGGCCCACCTGGCGACTCCCTTTAACTCGCTAGAAGCCGCGCATGCTAACGCCCAAGGATAATCGACATACTCTTTCCATCGCATTAAAAGTGTCGATTATGACTTTCGTGACTTTCGTGTTTGACCATTCGCCTTATTTAAAAATTTTAAATAAACAAATTATTATTAAAATATCTTTAATGATAAAATTAGTCATAACAAAATAAATGATATTTATAATTTTTTTTTGTGAATAAACGAATGATCAGAAATGAAGTCTAGAAGTAAAAAAATGACACTTTTAATGGGACAGAGGGAGTAGAAGCTTAGCAGTGGTACAAAAATAGCCCTTCAAATTAAGATCTCTATTGATTTGACAATTCCCTAACGAGGAGCTAATTTTAGCGTCAGCTCTAGCAGGGACGAACCCCCCCCCACACACACACACACACACACAATCACCATGGAAAGGATGAATAAGGAAAGGAGGGGCCGGAGGAAGCCAGCCCCCTAACGCCACTCCTGGCTTCGTCCTTGAGCTCTAGTAATAGTAAGGGCCCCTTCCTAGCCGACCCTTCAAACATGTCGAGCTAGTAGCTACAAACATTATGACAATATTTTTTTAGAGTAAGTCTATCCTACACTTTTGTTGGCGCATGTGATTTTTTCTTTCTGCTATACTGTTCATCTTCTTCCTTGTGTACATGTATATACAAGTGCTCAAAGGGACTGTTTTCGTGCCAATAAAAGAACCGCACGGGTCGGATGCTCTCTTTGCCTCTATAGGAACTGTCATTAGTGACTGCTGATGGCTATTGCTTCCCTAATTAATGATTAAAACAGTTCTCAACAACTCGATCCATGGGAATTCCGGTGGTCCAATATGCTAGAGGAACCGGCTATGCTAGAGGGATCAAAAGAATGTCCTCTAAGCAATTGTAAAATTCCTCTATCTTTTCTATGTTCTGATTGGCCACTCATGCATACGGACTCGTGATAGACTGACGAGAGAGCAGAGTGCATGTATGGTCCTGAACTCATGAGTATTCTTGTGTAGGCTAGGCTGAAAACCTATGCCATATCTCTGCGTATAAACGGGACAATGCTGCATAAAATGGAGACAGAGGATATGGTTGTAGCAGGCATTAGTACGTGCCAGCATCCTGATGCAGTGGAAAATTTTGACCAGAGCACTGGTACGTTGTGTGCGCTTTCACAAGGTAGCCGGATCCTTCGTATACAAGGGAATTACCTGAAAAGAAATTCATATTCCCGTGTTAGAGATATATATATTTTCTAGCGCTTGAAGTTGATGTGTTTGTGTACTTGAAGTTGATGTGTTTGTGTATGTAATAACGTCAATTTAATCATATATTATCTTTGTTCCAAATTATAAGTCGATCACTTTAGTTTTTCTCAATATATAATTTTTTATGATACACCATGTTATGTCTAAATAGAAAATAAGAATAATATGCTTAAACCCCCCAAATGATTTAGTCTCCACGCCCTGAAAAAAATAGTTATACCATTTGAATCTTGACTCGTGCCAACTATAGCATGCGTCTTACTGCACTCGCCCCTCCCACTTGTCTTTCTCATCCTGACCATGCAACTCACCCCTTCATCTTACCATGTCGTCGCCCGTTGTCGGGGATATGAAAACCAGGATACCTTAAGTGGGTCCATGCATGGTGGAGATCGATGACCCGATGACATGGGCCAAATCCTGCGGAAGGATGAGGTTGATCTCAGTTGGACCCTGGTTTGCCTGCGAGACGGCCCGCGAAGGGGAGCCTCAAGTGAGGTAAGCATGTTCAAGGCTGAATGGGTGTGCCTTGGCCTGTCCGGCACAAAAAGGCGAACGTGTGCCACAGTGACCTCCATATATACCCGCCCCCATACAGGGTAAGGCGTAAGGGACGTGACCGGTGTTGAGTCCAACTACTCTAGACAAGATCAGACAGTAGCAAGCCCAGCCAATGTTGTGCGAAACGGCATGGACTGGCGTCATGGCTCTAGACTCAGGTACGACGACGACGGATCACATGCTCGGGTCGTCCTGTAAAAGGGAAGCGGGCCCCACACCGATTGGAGGGACAACGCACCAGAGGAGCATAGTACATTTGCCATACCGAAGGCCATGTCGACAAGACTTAGCGCATGACGGAAGGGATGAAGACGATGACGAAGACCATACCGCCTTTGTACCACACTTTCCTTCACCGCTACAAAATCCACTAGTAACATCTGCTCTCTCTCTTTGAGCTATAAAAGGAGAGGCAGGCCCTCCATCTAGATAGGTTTTTTTTTCTAGGAGACAACCGGAAGGTTGAGCACTCAGAGACGCTCCACACCACGCGTAGAGCCCCTCTAGACTCAAACATACACACACCAAGTACCAGGCTCGGATCATCTTCAACCACTACAAGAAATTTGGTCTTCTATGACCAAGTCCATATGACGAAGCACTTTTTAGTCACAAAAATGATGCATTTGTGGCAATGGTTCAATGCATGACAAGCGTTTGTGACTAAAATGTGTTAGTCACAAATATAGTGACAAATGCTATAGTCATAACTTGGTGACAAACTACGCAATAGTCACTAACATTAGTGACAACTATGTCAGTTAGTCACAGAAGAGGTTTAATGACCCACCTTCCGTGACAACGCCATATAGTCACGTAAGGGGTACAATGACAAGAAAAATGTTGTAATTGTCACTATTAGTTTCTCATAGAAGGCCTAAACTCTTGTAGTGGACCCTGGGTCTAGAACTCGCCTTCTCGAGATACTTGGAAGCTCGCTCCCTCTCTCACCCGCTTGTATACCCCATCGTAAGCAAAAACTCATGAGCTCGATGCTCACCGCTGAACTAGGGACATCTTTGCATGAACTAGGATAAACATTATCTCCATTGTCTCATTTACTTTACTGTAATTTATTTTACCATTTCGAGCTAGACACACCGTACATACGATTGCTCGCTGGTCAAATTTGTAAGCACCGACACCGTTATTGCCACCATGCCGACACTGTCATCACCACCTGGGACAGGCAAGCCCTACTTCTCCTCGGCATGCAACGCCACTTTGAGGCGGAGCCCGTCCCTCCTCACCTTCGTCTGCTGGGCGTGGTGGCCTCTTCGACTATCTCTTCGGGCCTACGGTGAGGCTGATCTAGTGCAAGTGGAGGCGGCATGGCGTCAAGCAGCCCCGAGTGCATGATAGCGTGACATCAAGTGCCACCCTATGAGTGCACAAGCAGACCGACATCGAGCGGAAGCGAAGCACATAACTTTGCATCGGAGGCGGAGCGACCGACATGGAGGGAAAGTGGCGTGCATGTATTGAGCGGAGGAGTCTCCACTGCTGGGGAAGGAGGAGCTAAGGGACCAGAGCTAGGCATCGTCTTTTGCATATGGAAAATAAAGGTGTGAAGAAAAGAGAATAGCAGGGTCATTCTGGACTTTTTTTTATCGTTGGTCTTGCTTGGGATGACTGCCTAGTCCTAAAATGACTCTTAATCTGAGATAGAGGGAGTATAGTTTAGAATGAAGAGAGTGCTCGATGAAAATGCCGAGAAACAAAATGACCAACAATATTTTGACCGTGTTTTCAGGTCAAACAAACATTTGTGATCTTTGAAGGCTATCTACAAATTAAATCATTAAATCATTCTCATGGTCTCACCTAGTAGTATGCTCCAAAGCACATTACTCTTATGAAACATCGTTAGGGCCACTTGGAACTGTGCTTGTTGCTTGTGAATGGACGCACGTAAAGACGGCAATAGGATAGCTATCTTCCCAACAATGGAGAGTCGACACGTAAGGAACATGGCCATCAAGAAAAGGACGTTTGGAAGGGCACCAAATCAAAGTCCCAACTATTCCCTTACTTGTGTCTCGACTCAATTATTGGCTGCTTCGTTCACTTCTCTGCAGTTGGAGCGCTGACGGGAGGGCCATCAGATCGACATGCATCGGAATTCTTGTGTTGTTGATCTGCAGTGTGTGCACTGATGAGAATTACACAACTGAACTGAGGCATTATTCAGGATGGTCCACATCAGAAAGGACTAAATTAACGAGTGGCTGAACTGGAATGCTGGTCCACCTGTGTGTTCCTGTGGGTGCTCCTCTAAAAATTTTGGATGCCTACTTTGACCACCACCTATCTCTATATGTACCTTGAGATCAAAGTGATATACTAGATATACTGTGTCTATTGCTAGGGGGTCCTTCGTCCTTAGCTGCTACCATCTGAAAGTGAGCTTCATTATCAATGTGGGGTTGCATGATATTACACTATTTCCTGAGTTTTTTTTATTCTTTTTTCCAAAAAAAAGCCCGAGAGTTGTTGTCTTTCTTAACAAGTGGCTGAGGGTTTTATAGCCTAGTCTGAATACTACCAAGGAGGAAACAAATAACCAACCAAGAGCCCCAACCAACAATTCCCAAAGAAAAAAAGCATATGTCTATGTTCTTACATGTCTTCAACTACTCCCTCCGTTCCAAATTGTAGTTCACTTTGGCTTTTCTAGATTCATTTCTTTTTACTATGTATCTAGACATAGTGTATAACTAAGTGCATAGCAAAATCAATGTACCTAGAAAAGCTAAAGTGAACTACAATTTGGAACAGAGGGAGTAGTTTTTATTAGATAGATATATGGTATATGATCAACTCATGGTAGCCCAAACCAATTCATGGTCCATCAAGGTAAAGAGAAGATGATTAACATGAACTGCTGATACCGCCCTTTGCGCTGTTCCTAATTACACTATGACCCCCAAACCACATGCCCAAACAGTCAGTAGATGACCCATACCACACGGCCTTAACTCTCCTTTGATCTCACGAGCAATGATGTCTTGAAGGGATATGAATATATGATCACTCCATGCATGCCTATATATGAAGGCCTAAGGCCTTTCATCTTTTGGTGTCAATTCTCAGTTTCCCTTGGAAATCACCCTCCTTGTAGTCAGGCTTTCGTATTTTGGGCCTAATTGGTTGGTAGCCAGAATTTAGTTGCCGAAACTTGGTTCACCCAAATTTTGGCTTCCATTTGGTGTATTACAAAAATTTATCAACATCTCATATTTAGCATGTTAAATCTATGCTAAATATTTTTGTCCAAGTTTTAGCAATTTTTGCTTGTTAAATCTTTGCCGTGACAAATTTTGGTAGCTAACCAAACAAGTCCTTGATCTTATGCTCTAACTCTCATTGGAGGTCACTCTCCTTGTGATGGCCAGCCTTTCACTGATATTTTGCGCACTTGCTAAGTGTTTCTAACCTTCCTGTTAGATGTCACTATCTTGTGGTCTGCATCTTACTATTACTATGTGTGCCTGCAGTGTGCTTGATGATGGACAGTATTCTAGTTTGGTACAAATGGCTGAGAGCACAATTCTTCTCCTCTTTCTTTTGCTCTCCAGCAATCAAATCTCAACGACTTTTCCTTTGACAAGTTAGTTCAGGGAACAAATAGCAGCTTTTCTTTTACAAAAGAGGGTTATTATACCTGGTTCTGTACGCGTTCATGTGGTGCAAAATAGTCACGAACTTTCACTGTCAAAAGCAAGGCTTTCACTTGAAGGTCACCAAAATATATGCTCAGTCACAGAGGAGGAGCTTGACACTGCATCTGCATCTTACAAATACAATGATGAAACTAGAACAGAATGTGCAATCATGTCCTCTCCCTCTCTTTCAATGACTGATGGACATGCCAACCTATCACCTTGATTGACAATTACACTTGACAGCCAGCTAAAGAAAGTTATCGGCGGGCCAGGTGTCGCGCAGCAAGGCTTCTGCCAGTCACAGCCATTAACCCTAAGATAATGGTGACAACGGACAAGAGGTTATGGAACAAGTACCAGTGGTTAACTTTGATACATCCTCATCAGCATGAAACGCAGGGCCCATCAGCTGGTTAACTAATAAGACAGCACAACGATCAAAGTCTGTGCTAATAATTCGTGTTTGTGCAAAGGAAGTGTGTGTGTGTGGATCAGGATGCAGTGACTTTGGATTAGTATGAACCTAGGGAGAGTCTTGGATTGGAAGGAACAATCACAAACCAAGAAAGGGGACGGGATTTGAGCCCACTAACCAAACTTTTGAGGCAATTTTTGGCAAACCCCCACTGATATAATGTTGTCACTGCTCTCAAAGAGGAATGATCCTTCGGGACAATCTGCATGTACACTCTTGTAGAAGCTAGGACTAGGATCAATTGGCAGCGGACAAACACATGGATTCTACCCTAGGAACATCTCACTGAGTGTGACAGCGTTGGTGTTTTGGACTCTGCAGTACAGGAATCAGGATGACAACATACTCGCGCGCTAAGCTACAAACGGAGTGCTTTCTTCGTCGAGATTCCAATAAGATAGTGAGGAAAGTAGATGATGTTGGTGATGAAACACCTTGAGTCAAGACTCAATCTGTATCTTAGAGAGAAGCTGATGGTTATGGATTAATAGATCAATACATTGTTTAGATCAGTGTTTGTTTATTTGTGCATTGGTCACACCACACGAATATCACATAATGTTTGCATCAACTAGAAACTGCGAACATTTTGTAACCTACTCATGCATATATCAGCATAGGGTTAGCAATGCTAAGTATTTCTGTTTTTATCCAAGTGATCATCAGAGTATATGTTTTATGCTAGACAGTGGATATGATCCATATGCTCTACTTTTACTGTTCACGGTAGTATATACTGTAGATGCTGCACAGTGGAAAATAAAGTAACTCTCGCCTTTGTTTTATGAAAGCAAATGAATGTGCTAACATTGCCTCATCTATGTCGAGATAAAGCAGGGCCTTCTGCATCTTGCTGCGTGCTTTACTACGGGCCTATATACATTAATTATTATACTACTGCCAGATAGAACAAGATGTTTTTGGAACCCTAAAACGCATCGGGAAAATATCGAAAACCGAAATGAATTGCTTTCAGCACGAACCGTGATCCTCGGCGTTGAATGACATGGAAATTTCAAATATCTTAATACTACTAGTTAATCCTAAAAATATTTACTCACAAACGAGTTAGCACAAATCGGGAAGCATTCAGCCCCGGTCCTAAGTTTTCGGGGCCTAGAGCGGATCTAAAACTCTAAGGCCTTTTTTTTAGCACTCAACACGCACGCACACTCACCCCTATGAACACACGTCACGCAAACCCTACCCCTATGAGCACCTTCGAAGGACTGAGCCGGCAATCTTGAAGTTCACGAAGTCACCCGATATATGACAAAAGTACACTTCCCACCCTCCAAGTTGCACGCTAGTTCAGTTTGTAACTTTAAAGTTTAAACTACGAAACTGAGGGAATAGATGCTCTCCAATTGTCAAAACAGGAAAATTTTGGTTATATTGCTTGTTTTCTATTTTATAAAAAAAATCTGGTTTAATTTATTATAAATATTAACATTTTATTTTAAATCAGACATATATGAAGTACGGATTTTTCACTAAGAATTGCATTGCATGTTTATGATTTATATAGTTATTTGGGACTAATTTATTTTGTTCATGATTATTTGGTTAATTAGTTCTAGGACTTTTAGAAAAAGACTCTCAAGTAGGTGCTTCAAGGAACCTTTTTAGTAAAAGGTCTAAAACAAAAAGTTCCCTCATGTACTATTCGGTTTCCTAGACACATGCGTCCCAGAAAGAGTGTCGTTCTGGAAATGGACACAGAGACTAGGGCACAGACCTGCAACGCCTATTCTCTTCCATATTCCTCTCTCTTCCAATTTTTTTAATTAACACAAAAGATTCCCTCTCGAGAAGGGTGACGACCTCTAACCCCGGCACCGTCTCGCGCTAGGTTGTGCCACACCGCCTCCGTGGGGCCACATCGTGCCTCCATCGCTGCCTCTGCGCCGGGCCCGCCGCGCCGCCCTCGTCGTCCCGCGCTGGACTACGCCACTCGCGCGTCGTGCCTCACCACCTCCATCTTAGCCACAGCCCGGTGGTCGCCTCGTCTCAGCCACGGCAGCCATCTCCTCCGTCGAGCCATGCCGCGCCGGTCATCTCCTTCATCGTGCCATGTCGCGCCGCTAGTCGCGCACCTAATCTCCTCGAGCCGGTCGCGGGCCTCGGCTGGCGTGTCGGAGGTGCGTTCCGGCACGACGCGTGGCTCGCCATGCGCGAGGACGCGGCGCCTCGTCATCGCCCTCGCACATGGCGAGCCACCGACCGTCTTTGCCTTCGCGTTGGGCTCGCGGGTTGGATCTCTCGTGGTGGGCATGGCGGTGGTCGACGTCGTGTGGCTGCCTGATTCGGACAGCTAGATCGAGCGACCCTGCGTGGCAACGCCCTCTCCGTCCCAGCGTCCTCTTCGGGCGGTGCGGTGGAAGGAGGCTGCCAGCGGGAATGGGAGGAGCAGAGGATGGATAGATGGGGCGGACCTCTACCACCCCAGCATAGCCTCCCAGCAATGTCACCTCCACATCGGATGAGAGGAGGAGAAGTTTGGGCACCGACCTCCCGCTGGCCATGGAGAAGAAGGCGGCGGCCAGTAGAGGAGAAGAGGAAGGATGGCAGGGAAGGGAATCTTAGGTGGGTCTAGGTCTAAAACAACGTTTCACATTCTTTTGTGGGACGGAGGGAGTAGGCACCAAAATGCAGCCTTAAACATGGCCTTAAAAATACTTATTACTTCTGGTCAAGTCTTTGCTACGGTGGTGATCAAGGTTCCTTCGAGTTCTGGTAACGGCCGGTTTTAGGTGCATACCAGTCACCAAACGCCCATGCTCGCTTCTAACATCATAACACACTAGGCCCTATATCGGCCCAGTCTACATTTTGTTTTTGCCTAATAAATACGTATGTTAAAATTTGCCTTTTTTTTTTTTTTGTGTGTGTTGCTTTGCGGGGGAAAAAACATTTGGCCTGAAATAAATACATAGTGCCGTCTAGAAAGTATCCTCTACGTATGCTCTTATTAGCTCATCTGCTTATGTATGTACCAAAAATGTTGAACTTTAAACTCCAAAACCAGTGTCTTACGAAATTTATCGTCAAGCTTTAGCTTTTCTCGAGTGATCTGGGTCCTTGGAAAGAATGGTCGATCCGGGACAAATCCCTCGTGGATGGCTCCATTCTCAACTCCTCTTCGATCAACTCTTCTTACAATCAGAGACACTACTACATAAAAACACTACCGTGGTGTTTTTTTTTTATTTCCCGTGACGGTTTTTTAAAACCGCCAATCGTGACCTTTGAAACCGCCACGAAGCAAAGGTCACGGATAATCGATGCTTAACAAGAACTGTCACGGTTAATCCAAAAGGAAAAAAATCCAAATCTAACCCTAGCAGGACAAATTTGGGTCGCCGACGGCAGATCCTCCCCCGGATTCGGCGCGGCAGACAAACTCTATTGCGGCGGCCCCCTCCTCTCGCCGGCGGATCGATTTGCATGAGTCGCGCCGGATCTGGCCTCTCGACTCAGATCCGGCCTCTCCGACGTAGGATCCGAGCTATCCTCGCCGAAGAGCAAGGCGGCCGCCGCTGGATCGGGCCGTCTCGCGCCGCCACGCCGTGGAGAGGGCGGTCCCGCGCCGACGCGCATGGTGGGCAAGGTCGGCATCGCACCGGGCACGCGTGGGAGGGCCGCCCCGCGCGCCACCATTAGAGAGCAGGACCCGCGCAGTGCCAATGCCCGCTGCCGGATCCGCCTCCACCGCCAAAGAGCCAGAATGCCGCCAGGAGAGAGGAGGGGAGGGGGGAGTCGGCCATGGCTGAGAGAGAGGAGGGGTGAGGCGCTACTCACACGTGAGAGAAGAGGGAGAGTCGCCACTCGTGCGTGAGAGATGTGAGGGCTGAGGGAGTGGGTGGCGTGGGAGAGACCGAGTGGGTGAGGAAAACCCTAGGGGAGGGGGGAGTCGGCCATCGCGTTCGTCGTCGCCGCCTCGTGCAGTGAGGCCATCGCGTTCGTCGTCGCTGCGTCAGGAGAAGCTCCCAGAGGCCGGGCGGGGCTGCCGCCGATTCCGAGCTCAGGCATCGCGCTCTTGTGGTCTGCTTCCTTGCTGTTCTGAACGTGGAGTTGCTGGCATTTCCTTGTGCTGAATGTTCTTGAAGATTTTGGGACAGATGAGTAGCACACACGCAGGCAGGAATGCTTCAGGTGGAATCCAAACTCCCACGCACTCCTGACTGCTGATGCTGCTGTATTCATGCTGTATTCATCTTAACTCAGTATAGCTTCTTTTTTTTCCTGTTGATGCTATGCAAGCGGTAATGGCAATTGTGCCTCCTATGTAATGGCAATTGTGTCTGGAGCATGAAAATGAATGAAATGATGATTGTCTTGTGCAATTGTGTGTGCAGTGCCACTGTCTGGAGCATGAAAAATAATTTCTCTTTGATTTTTCAGGAGCACTCCCACGCACTCCTGACTGCTGATGCTGCTGTATTCCTGGGCACGGACGGCAACTCCATGGCGGACGGACGATTTTGAATCACGGGAGCGACGAGGCTGTTGGAGTTGGCCTGGAATCCCGATGAAGCAGCTTCCAACTCCATGGCGTCGTGGGCAGCCGCCGGCTCCATGGCGGACGGCAGGACCACGAGCGGGGGAGGCGGCGCTGCAGGCGTCGCGGTGCCCAGTACGTCTACGGCAAGAACGGCGGCGGCGCCTGGGGCAGGCAACGTACGGACGGACTGATCGGTGATTCCGCACGGCCGTAACGACGCAGGTGTGGAGGGGTGATTTTGCAAAATAACGAGATTAGCATGACTTGTGGCGGGCGTTTTTCTGCAAATTTGTCCCACCTCCAATTTTCTCCATCAAATGGAGATCCTATGGCCCTGGTTTAAGTTTCCAAAGGTTGCACAGGGTACTCGTTTTTTTTCATACGATACGCTCCCGGATGGCCTGTTTGGATTAAGTATGGGCCAAAATTAACCATGACAGTTTTTTTTAAATAACCGCCATGTAAATCAATGTATTTACCTTGGTGGGTTTTTTTAAAACAAACATCATGGTTAATAAAATGGAAAACGCCTTTGTAAAAGTTTTTTTTTTTAGTAGTGATAGGATCCATTACTGCCGTAAAAAGCTTCCATGGCGGGCAAAAAGTATTTACCGTGACGGTTTTCCCGACCGCCATGAACGGAAGGTCGCGGTAATGCTCCATTTACCATGGCGGTTTCCAGATGCCCAAATGCCCGCCATGGTTAATAAATAAAAGATAAAAAATGAAAAAGCCAAATCTAAAACCTAATGGGTCGGGATGCGGGCTCGCCCCCGCCACCGCCGCTACTTGTGGTTGTTGCTTCTCCCGCCGCCACCGGGCGGTGGCTAGATCCATGCCGGATCCAACGCCTCTCACCGGATCCGGGCTCCTCCTGGCTGGATCTGGTGGTGGCCGCCGAGTGGGGGGAAGAGGGAGGGAGTGCCTGCTGGAGCTACCACGCCTCTACTCCTTGCAGCTGCCACCGCTTCCACGCCATCCTCCCGTGACCTCGGAGGAGAGGGGACCGACGCCTCCACGCTGGAGCCGCACGCGAGATCTAGCCACTACCGTTTGGGCCGCCCGCACCACCGCCGTTCCGGCCACCAGATCTTGAGCGCCACCGCGAGAGCTAGCGCGACGGGATGAAGAGGAGCGAGTGTCGCCTTGGCCGAATCCATCATCGTAGACATACCAAATATGTATGTCCATGTGTAATTTCTTAACATAGATGACAGCTACTCTAGGATGCGGAATTCCCCAGGATGTTGCTATCATCTTGATGGTATCCTTTAGCCACCTATGTTACATTGATATCTTAAAAACGACTCTGGAAATGTAAAGCAATAGATGTTATTATCAAGGAAGCGGTTGTAGGCGTCCATATAGCTCGAATGGCTTGGCACGCAAGGACTCAGAGGTTAAACTGGTGTGAGTGGTGTCCGATTGTATATCTGAGCTCAAGGGCCCGAAGTTTACAATAAGGGTTACAAACTGATAGTTTCAAAGTTTTTTCACTTGATCTCACTCCACCACTCAATGCAATGCACATGCAAACTTAAGATTTTTGAAAGTGACACTATATAACTCCATTTGCATATATGACCCCCCCCACCACCACCACCACCACTTTATAGTGAATGTTCCTTTACACTAATTTAGGTCTCTGAACTTGTCAAGGGTTTGCACTTAGATCTATAAACTTTGGAAACAGATTTCTAGGTCCCTAAATCTATTACCTCACGTCACTACTAAACTTGTAAAATGGTGCATCAAGGTCTATTTAGACAATATTGGCCACAAGAGTGCACCACTTAGCACATTTAGGGACTTGGAAATGTGTTTTTCAGAGTTCGTGAACCTAAGTGGCACCTTTTGTCAGGGGCTATGTCGATGTGAAATATGTTTTGATAATGTAATTATTTGAACCAGTAGATATTAATATATATTTAAAAATTTGTTAAAGTTAAAGGAGTTGAACAACAAAACCAAAGTAAACTATAATTTAGAATGGTTGAAATATAAATTTAACTTCTATCTTCATTTTGAGGAATGAGTATTATATGGAAGTGTCCTAGCCTTTCTTGTAAGAAAGCTTTGCTTTGATACGAGTATGATTTAAACAGTGATATACCCCGGGGTGAGCCAGGTGCCTTTTAGGTGGACATCAATCTTTTATCCAGCTAGCATTCAAAATCATCATCATTTTGCCTAACTACATCTATCGATCAATGTAACTCTCTATTTGTTAAACGATGACTTCGCAAGTTTTTATCAATCATTAGTTAAATATATAATACTACTTCCTGTCACTTTTATTCGATGTTCGAGACAACGTTCTTCCCTTCATTGCATGGTACAGTAGTTTTCGTTCTGAAATATACAGCTTATAAGTTATTAATGGACAGAGGTTATAATTAGGTAACATCTCTGCGGTTCTGTTTAGTTGACGAAAAGTGAACCTAAAAAGTGATATAGTACTCATCACATCAAATCTTTTGTCTCGTGCATGGAGAATTAAACATAGGTAAATTAAAAATCTCATCACATCAAATCTTTTATCTCGTGCATGGAGAATTAAATGTAGGTAAATTAAAAAACTAATTGCACAGTTTGGTTGTAAAGTGCGAGACTAATCTTTTAAGCCTAGTTAGTTAAGGGTGGGAAAATAATTATCAAATACTAACTAAAAGTGTAATAGTAGCCGAACCCAACATATTTCACCAACTAAACACCCCTGCATTTCTTTTCATTCATATGGGCAATGGAAACAATGTTTGGTTCACATTTGCTTGTCTTCGGTCACGCACGTGTGCGAGAATCCCAGAACGTCCTGGGTGGTACTTGAGGAAAAAAATCATTTTGATTTCTTACGGTCGCAAAGGAAAATCGACACAAGCAAAATGATTGTGTCCTCTAGCCATCCAATGGCGAATGGTCCGTCTCATGCTATTCCAAGCAAGCGGTCCAGGTCAGAAATACTTGGGCTCTATGCCTCCATCTCACCCGCATGGGCTAATCGCGTCTCCAGATCACCTGCCCTGTGGTTGGTCCTCAATCCTCATCGTCGCGGTTTCTCTTGTCTCTTTCTTGGTTCCTTCGTTCACTTCTCGCCCTCTCTGTGGCTGATGCTGCTCTATATGAGAGAGTGAGTACTCATGTGTGTGATAGTGACAGGTGGGAGAGGAGGCGCCAGACGCGAACACGTAGCTTCCTGAGGCCTCACAGCCGGCACAAGTCCACCGCCAACACTTTGACTCGAAGTCGGAGATTCTTGCGAGGAACTAGCAGGGATCTGCTACCCATCCGTATATTGTAATTCATGATCTCTATACGTTCTAGGTTTTGGCTAACATTTCCTGATCCTGCGTCCTTTTTTATTGTGGATACACTAATGCACACATGTCTGAATGTCTGATGTCTCCTCCCTCGATCTCAATCTAGAGGCCTACACAATAGTTCAGTCGGCGCAGGAAGGCGCATCACACGAACAAGGTGGGAGGAACCGGACGGAGCTTGGAGAAGGCAACCGGGCGGTGGTTCTCGGTCTCTTCATTAACCACTCTGTCCGATCCGCCGGTGTGTCCGAACCAATACTCCCTTGCGCGACCTTGTTGACGGATCAATCGCCGGTATACTCATCTTCCTTCCCCACTTCATCTTCTTCTTTTCTCAGACCATAGGTTTCTTGATGCCCTCAGTTTCGTCGTGCGTTTGTTTCTTGTGTGTGCATCAATGGAAGAAGTGGAAAGGTTGCATCTTCACCTTTTGCGTGGGGTACCCAGTTCGGCCAGGTTGCAGCATAGGTTTCGAATCTCTGAATAGTGTGTTGGTGGCCCTCGCTTTCTTCGGCCTGTTCTTTTGCCTCTGCTTTCTCTATTTATTAGCAACTAGCAAAAATGTCTATGCGTTTCAACAAGAGCAAAATTTATTTTTGATACACGAGGTGTATACTGGAATCTTGTTAATTTCTTCTTAATATCATCAGTTTAGATATTAAATGTTATCTCTGCTAATTCGCAACTTGTTGCTTTGAGACCATACCCAAACATCACGATTAGAGTTCATTTAAGGCTAGAGAAAAGGACTTTCTAAAGAAAGACTTGCACAACTCTTGGTGCTCTTGATCCCTTGAGTGTTGTTGTGAATGAGGAGGAGGGCACCTCCTTTTATAGGTGGAAAAGAGGAGCTCTTTGGAAGTTGCCTCATCCTCACATGGAAATGGCCAAACTAGCCTCCTTTAGGTGGTTTGCATAAAATATTCGAAGGTTTGCTCCGTTGGGCCTCATGTTTTGTGGGCTGATAGATCTCCTCGTTAACTTTCCAACGATTGTATGCACTTCACAAACGGAGTCCGGATGTGTTTCGGGCGACCATTTTACCTCGGTACTGCTCCTGCAGTCCGACATGAACTTGAATTGGACCTCCGCTTCTTGAGCTCATTTGGGCGTTTGTATTCATTTTAGGGCCCATGTGCTTTGGTGTTTGGGCCTTATACATGTTTTGCTTGAATACACCTTTCGGAAAGTGCCTTTTAGTGCATTTTCAGGTATTGTCCCGCAAAACATGCAATCTACCAAAACGCATGGAAATGTTGACGGTAAAAGTATGCATTAAAGATCGCCAACACCTCCGCCATGGAGTTGACCAGCCTCCCCGCGCATCGCGAGCAAGGAGTGTTCCGCCCGAAATGTCTAGGTGTTGACCTCAAACGTGACGCCCGAGCCGTTGCCGCTTCTAGCGTGCAGCTAGAGCAGGTCATGACATCGCATGGTGGTGGTGGCGACGCCGGTCTTGGTCGCGCCCATGCAGAATGATGACCCGCACATGTACATCACGTGGGCGTCGTCGGGCGCCGACGACTCCCCACCTCTAGGTCCCTTTCAACACATGAAGAGGCTCTAGCCCTCTAGGGCATATTGGCCACTTGGGAGTTGACAAGACTATATCGATGATTGTTGATAAGATGTTGTTGGCTATCGCCTCGGCCATACTCTACGCCTTGTGCCGCACATACTTTTCCTATCGATGATTGATGGATCTAGTGGTTGTCCCGCCCCATCCGTCTCCACGCTTAATTTTCTCAAAAGAAGTATTTGTCCTTTGGCTATAATTTGAGGTTTGGTTATAATGCCCTAAACAAAAATAGTTCACTTGAAATACGCATGAATATTGGATGCAAATGTTTCTCAAAAAAAAATATTCATTTTTATCTCTAATTAGCAAAATATGCCAATGTGTTGTAAGGGGATGTAAAAAGAATAACTTATTGAGACTTGAGATTAGTTTTGTGTTCTAATTTATTTTTGAATATTTGAATGCATTTATATAATATCATAAAAGGAAAAGGAAAAGAAAAAGAAAAGAACCACACACTATCCTGTTCCCATGGGCCAGGGGCTCGGCGTCGCCGCCGCCAGCCTCACGCTGCCTCTCCCGACGCCGCCTCCGATCCACCCTCCCAGCGCCAGCCGCGCCGTTCGTGCCGAGCCTCCTCTGCTCCTCCGGTGCCGGCATCCACGTTGGCCTCCTTGCCTCTCGGCGTGGCGGTCTTCTCACCTGGCCTCATCGCTTCCAGGGCCAGCCGTAGGCCCTACCACCACCCCGTCCACCTGGACCTTCCACCACCCGGCCGTTGCAGAGCGCCGCTACAGCCAAGTGCACCTTGCTGCCGCCGTCGTGGCCTTCGCCAACGCCGCGACCCTGGTGGGCTTTGATCTGGCCGACTTCGCCCAGTCCCACAGCGTCAAGCAGGTTTCCTTGATTTTTGACTCAGTATGTTCTATTCGATCCGGTCTACTTGTCCATGTTGGTTTCGATTTGGTCTATGTGGATTTCCAATTTCTTTTCTGTTTAGTGGACGCGGGACTAAGACGAAATCGGTGATTAAGGCTGGACGCCTAAAATTTTAGCGTTTTTATTATTACTAGCAAATATGCCCGTGCGTTGCAACGGGATCCAACACATATTAGACTCCAACTTTGTTTCATTGCTAGACACATTTTTTTTTTTCTGATTTTTGGAACTGCACTTCCAAGGAATCAATTATTAGGTAGAGATTAGGATATATATTACCTATATTGCAATGGTCTCTCTCTTTGCCGGCAAGGCAAGGAGAAAAGTGATTCTTTTTATTTTTGAGTGGACTGGCGCAAGTATAGTATCAGATTTAACAAGAGCGACTAGGACAACAAACTTATATAATGTCTTGCCGATATATGATGGCAGGGACGACTAATTAAGCATTCCAATCCTCAGCCATGGCCGTGGACACTACTCAACCGGAGTACTGGCTCAACTGGAGGTTCTTGTTGTGTGCGCTCTGGGTCTACTCCTGCATGGCCTTGGCGTTCTTCTTGATTTGGAAGTATGAGGGGGCCAGTTCACGGGGAAGCAACGGCGACAACAGTGAAGACAGAGAAGGGGCGTTACCACGGGTCGGGCCTGGTGTTGTTTATCTTGAAGATTGCTGGAGGACGTGCATTGAGTGGATCCACCCTGGCTGGCTGCTGGCATTTCGACTTGTGGCCTTCTTCGTTTTGGCTTCGCTGCTTGTGATCGACATCGTTGCTGATGGATGGAGTATCTTCCTATACTAAACACAGTAAGACCATCTTTTGTCCCTGAATTAGTTCCACTACCCACAATTAAAAAGAACTTATGCTGAAATGATACTATATGTTTGGCAGGTGGACGTTCTTGCTTGTCACCTTATATTTTGGGGTATGTATCGAACTTTGGTTTGCTTTTTGTTTCGGTTATTGTCACTTTAGTTGTTATAATAATTAACCTTGAGTCTCAACTATCAATAACTGACACTGACATCACATCTCACTACACTCCTGCAACATTGGTACAAGGCAGCCGGATCTCGACCGTTGTCGCTGCGTGCCTTGCCGGGAAGAGGAGGGGAGAGGAGGAGGACAGGAGACACTACTACAGATTCGCTCATCACTACCGCCGGTATCACTGCCGAAATTTAGTCCACCGGCAGCGATGAACCGCGCCCGGCAGTGATGAACCGTCCAGGCGCGGGACAAACCAGAATCTCCACGGACTCGACCAATACCGGCAGTGAAGATTTATATCTCTACCGGTTTGAATCATTCCCCGGCAGTGGTCTTGATGGACACAGATCACTGGCAGGTTTGAATTAGAACCGATAGCGATTCGACGATTGACACAACCGGGTTGATTGGAACCGATAGCGATTTGGGAGGGGAAGCAAAGGAACAGTAAAACAAAAATCAGAAACTGAAGATTAACACGCATCAGATTAACAAACGACTGATCCATTAACAAACGACACAAACCAAATTAAACTGTCATAGAAACAACTGATACAATAAATTAACATAAAAAGAAAGCGGCTGGCCTAATTAAGCCGCCTTCTTGGCCTTCTGAAAGGTCCCTTGTGGTTTTTGGTAATTGAGTGTCAACATTAGGTGAACTAATAATGTGTGATTGAGATAATACACAGGAGATTAGTTCACATGTGATGATGCAATGGAGGAGCTTTATTGCATATAAGACATGACATGGAGTCATGTGACCAAGGTGGTGAAGATCAAGACAAGGCTTGGCTTGATGGACCGTTGCAAGTGTGAAGGGCAAGTCGAGGCGGTGAAGCGATGGACCGCGAGGCGGTGAAGCTTGGGAAAGACTTGGCGCCGACGGACCGACGCTAAAACGGTGAAGAACAAGTGAGGTCAAGATCGATGGACCAATAGTGTCACGTGATGATATGAAGTGGATCATATCATTTGGTGATCGTGTTGGTGCATGTGTTGCATCGGCACTTGGAGATGGAGCGGAATGGAAATGCGCAAGGCAAAGGTATAACCTATAGGGCATTTCATTTCGCCGGTCATTGGCGCTTAGAGAAGTTTATGACCGGATTTAGGATAGATGGCCGTACTATCAAGAGGGGCAAACTTGTTTGCATATCGGTCATCTAGTGCCACTTGAGCGATCTAACTTTGCGATGTGTTAGGATCGAGTGGCATGGTAAGAGGAAGAGAAAATCCTTTGAAAATGATTGTGAAAATGCTAACACACATGCACATGGTGATGTACACTTGGTGGTGTTGGCACATTTGCAAAGGAGAAGTTGTTTTGGTGTTTCTCGGACACTTGGACTGCTCTTAGAGTGGAATACTGCTTTGATCCATTGTGAGTTGGATCAAGTAACCATGTGGGTTGTGTAGCCCTCTGAGTAAGCTTTCCATAGAGTCCAAGATCATCGAAAACGGAGTTCGGATGAAGGAGATATCGCCGTTTTACCGAGCAGTGGTCTGACCGGACTCGCGACCGGACGCATGCACTTTGACCGGACGCTCCGGTGAGTGGTTCCGGTCGGGGAAACAGAGAGCATGTTTTCGTGGTTGATCTCGGGGATTGACCGGACGCATGCACCGGAAGCATGACCGGACGCATGCACAGGGGTTCTAATTTTGGCAGGTTGGGTTTGTCGGTTCTGACCGGACTCATCGACCGGACTCATGCATGAGTCAGGTCGGCGCGTCCGGTTGGCCCGCAGGAATTGCATGTTCCTCCCCAACGGCTCTATTTTTGGCTTGTGGCTATAAATAGATGTGGTGGCCGGCCATGGCTGGTTGCTTAGCACCTTGGGGACTTTGTGTCCATGCTTGAGAGTGCTTGAGAGTCCTCCCACTCACTTGTGATTGATAGAGTTCATCCAAATCAAAGTGAGGAGTGATTCTAGTGCATTCGCGTTGAGAGATCATTCGTGGCACTAGGGTGATCGTGTTGCAAGCCGGTGTGCTTGTTTTTCTTGGAGGTTGCCACCTCCTAGATGGCTTGGTGGCAAGAGACTTCCCGTGAAGCACGCAAAGGAGATTGTGCGGTGCTCAAGGAGGATTTTGTGAGAGGTTCGTGCTCACCTCGCTGGGATCGCTAAGAGCGACACTACTAGAGCGTGTCGGTGAGTACCTCCCTTGTGCGTGTGGTGTCTTGCGGTGCCTTGAGAGGCTCACTTGAGACTGGTGTCTTGCGGTGCCTTGCGGGGCGTGCCTTGAGGGGCAAGTGATCGGAGAATCATACCGAAGAACCATCTAGGTGAAACACCAAAGGAACCACCCAAGGTGTTGGTCGACACAATGAGGAGTAGGGGGAAGTTGGCAAGCTTCCCGATACCTCGGTAAAAAATCACCGGTGTCAACTTGTCTACTCTTCTCGGTGGTTTGCATTCTCCAAATCACAAGCTTTGTATTTACATTCATATATACCGTGTGCTTGTGCTTGTGGAGTAGCTCTTGCAATTACTAGCTTGTGTAGCTTGTTAGTTGCTTTGCTTAGTTTGTGTAGCTAAGTAATTTGAGCCTTTGGGTTAAGCGTGTGTCGCCTTGTCCTTAGTGCATCTAGTGAGCTTAGGATTGGCTTTGTGCATTTGCTCATTAGAATTGTGTAGGAGCTCACCTTTGTTTGAAGTACTAGTGCATAGGTTTGTGTGACCTTGCAATAGAAATGGTTAGGAGCTCAAGCTAGGCTTATCACCTCATTTGCTTTGTGTAGGATCTTTTGTGAGGTGATTTAGAGTCATAGCTAGAGGGGTGAAGTCTTGGCTAAACGAATAGTTTGAATTCGCATCATATTTGTTTAGTCGGCACAATTAGTTTTAGAAAGGACTATTCACCCCCCCCTTCTAGTCCCTATCTCGACCCTACACCTTCTTGGCCGCCCGCCTGGCCTTCTTCTTCGGCCTTCTTGGCCGCCATCTCCTCCAGGTTTGGCCGCCGGTACCCCTCTCGAGGTTATCGGCCAAGTACTCGATCCGAGGGCGATGATGGACTTCTCCTCCAAGTGTTGATTCACCGTTGGCAGGCCAACTTGGTCGGCCAGGCTGTTGAGCTTGTTGCGGGCGGCGCCGAGGCGATGCAGATGATCTTCTCCGCCCGGCCGGCAGCCATGTCGATGGACTTCTCCTCCAAGTGGTGATTCGCCGCTGGCGTGCCAACTTGGTCGGCCCGGCCGTTGAGCTTGTTGCGGCCGCACCGAGGCGATGCAGATGAACTTCTCCGCCCGATCGGAATCCATGTCGGTCGCCGGCGGCGCCACCGACCCGGCCGGCTTATCGCGGAAAACGGGGTAGAGGGGGGAGTGTGTTTGGAGAGCGGAGTGTTGGAGAGCGGACCGGAGACAGGGGGGTTATGTACGTATAAATAGGACTCGGCCGCGGTTTCACGAGGGAACAGTTGAACATAAATGATAGAAAATTAAGATTGACACGCATCATAATAAATAATAAACCGATTCAAGGAAACAAGAGAACCCAAATTAACGAAAGATAAAGAGATTGCCATGCAAATGATTAACCAACAACTGAACCATTAGCAAATTAACCACGCGAGATCATTGTATCTTACACATCCCAATAATCGACAATGAAATTAACATAAACAAATAAAAGAAGAGAATCTAGGCCGCCTTCTTGGCCTTCTTGGCCTTGGCGGCTTCCCGGCGGCCGCCTTGGCGGCCTCCTCCTTCGGTTTGGCGGAATCCCCTCGGTGAGGGTATCGGCCATAGAGTCGATCCGAGGGCGTAGAAGTTGGCCCTCTCCTCGAGGGGGCAGATTCACCTTTGGCAGCCAACGCCGTCGGCCAGGCCGTTCAGCTTGGTGAGGGCGGTGCGGAGGAGGTCCACAGCTGAACTTCATCTCCTCCCCGGTGGCGGCCATGTCGACGATCGTGGGCGGCGAAGTCCGGCTTTCCCCGTGAGAAGGGCACGAAAGAGAAGTTAGTGTTGGATAACGGGGGGGGGGCCGGGGACGGGTTATAAATGTGGCGTTTCCAAAAAGACGGTTCCTCGTAAAAACGTAACCGGCGATCGGCCGCGCCCAATGGCCGCCTCCTCGGCACTCAACGCCGATCGTATTTTCCAAAGCACAACCGACAGTTAATTATTTTTCCAAAGAACAAGTTAAGATTCAAATCAAATTTTAATTTTAATCGCTCTTTGAACTGCAAACGAAAAACAGATTCCAGGGGACGAGGGAGCAACACACAAAGCAATAATATATATAATTTTTATTTATTAATATATAAAAACAGAAAAAAAACAGAACATATAATAAAAATGATAAAAAAAAAAAAAGAGGAAGGCCGCCGGCCTAGTCCTCGCCCTCCTCCTCCTCCTCCGCGCCGGGCGTCGTCCTTCTTGGCCAAGGCCTTGAGGGCGATCCCGCCACCGCTTCCACCTTGGGGGCGTAGTGGTTCATCTTCTCTTCCAGGGGGTGGATCCACCCTTGGAAGAAGACCATGGCCGCCCCGCCCGGCTCCTTCAAAGATCCCGAAGGCGGGACGGAGACGATCGAGGGTAAAATCCCTCTCGATCACCTCCCCGCATCGGGCGGCGACCAGCAAGGTTATCGGCCGCCGCCTCTAGCCAGTGGCCGAA
Organism: Hyparrhenia diplandra; assembly: GCA_015847255.1. Lineage (NCBI taxonomy): Eukaryota > Viridiplantae > Streptophyta > Magnoliopsida > Poales > Poaceae > Hyparrhenia > Hyparrhenia diplandra. The sequence continues at coordinate 30,843 of JADLZK010002961.1, forward strand.
GGTCCATGCGGCGGTCCCGCTTGGGCGGGACGTAGTCGGAGTCGGAGTCGGAGTCGGAGTCGGAGCCGGGGACGTCGGCCGCCGGCGCCTCCACCACCGGTTCCTTGCCCTTGTCCTCCGCCGCCTCCATCTCCTCCCTGGTGCGCTTGTTGGATCCTGAGCCTGAGGCAGCCATGGCGCTGAAGAATGCAAAGAGAATGTGGCTGGATGATCGAGAACTGGAATGGATGAACGCCATGATCAGAGGGTGTGCTAAATTAAATAGAGAGTTAGCCGGCTGCTCCACTTCCCCACGATCGAACGCGGCGTCAAAGCAACCGCTTGGAATTCCCACGATCGCCGGTTGGAATTCGCACGATCTCTCTGCTGGCCGAGCGTTTCCCGCGCCGTACGGTTTTGCGCTTCGAATTCCTGGGCTGCGTTTCCAATGGCGCGCGGACGACAACAGAGTCTCCACCTTCATTGATCACTGTCGAGCCCACACATGAACCGGCAGTGATTAACAAATCGGTGAAACAAATAGTTATATCTGTAAAAAATCGATTTATTGAAATCATTAATTTTATCTCAGCGTTAATGCATTGAGATTTCAACTAACCCCGTTCGCCTGCCACGTACACTCCGTATTATAAATTTTCATTTTAGTAGTACGTATATAGGCTGCCGAGTAGGTCATGGCCTGTGATACGTCACGGCTGCCGCGGCCTTGACAATCGTGTTGCTCTAGTCTTCACTACCGGTTCCGCTTTAATTAAACCAAACGGTGTCTCGCTTCCCATGAGAAAAGGCTGAGCACCCTGCTGCTGCGTCGACGGGTTATATCAATGTCAGTAATAACACTGCCGGGTGCACTTTCAGCACCGGCAGTGATCACATATATCACTGCCGGTGTACCACTACGCGGCAGTGTTATGGAGTATCACTGCCGGGTTAAAACTAAGAACCGGCAGTATTTTGCATTGTCAACGGGCGAACAGTACGCCCTGACGGCCTGACCCTGCACCATTGCAGGAAGGAGCACTGTTGCCTCGTTCTCCGTACCACGGCCACGGTGCTTGGTTTATGCCGGTGCCAATTATCCGGCAGTGAACTTCCATATCACTGCCGGGGTTTAGGGTTGAAACCGGCAGTGATCAGTCCGTACCACGGCATCTGGCCTATAAAAACGGCTAGTGCGGCCCTTAGGTTTGCAATTCAGTTCTCTTCGTCCTCTTTCTTGATACTCTTGATTCAGTTGCCTGTTCTTCTTCCTCGATCTTCTTTGCTACTCTCCACATACATATCTATGGCCTCTCTATGGGAGAAAGCCCTCCACGTACAGATATCGTTCTTATGCATCTTAGGCCACCAAAATGGTTCACACACAAGAGGTGCTACAAGAGTCTTAATCAAGATTAAGCAAATAAGGTTAGAAAGTGTGAGATTCACGGAGCCATCCGGTTCTCAGGTGCTTGAGAGGGGGGACAGCTGGATTTACATGTCCATATAAGAGACATGGCATTCTCCCGATAAGATCATATCGATTTATGAAAATCTGCTTTCAATGAAAATCTCCTTTGGTGATCAAAGCGATTTTCATAGATTAACATGATCTTCTCTTGCGAATGCCTATGCATGTTGTCATTGGACGCAAACCACGCTTGGCCATTACAGATAATTATCCGTAAGGCATCCTTGCTGTGAATTCAATGTAAATCCAGAGTTATGCCCTCCTTGTAAGATCGAGCACAAGAAACCTCACAGAGCACCGATGGGACCTCAACGGGCACCGATGGGCTTTCAAAATCCCATCGGAATTTCATCGGCAAGAATCACATTACCTTCGGCGTTTTTTTATTTTAAATGTGTTTGTACACTTTGATGATAACATTGATCTATTCGTGAAAAGGTCTTTGTTATCATATATGTAATATTTTTCAAGGTCTTTGTTATCATATATGTAATCGGATATTGTAATCGGTTTGCTCCTCTATATATATAATCGTGTGTTCCTTTCCAATGGATGTTTGCATTTATATATCATAATACGGGCGCAGTTCTTATTTTTTCGACGCCCTTCTTATCTTTCATGGACGAACATAAATATATAAATGCTCTATGTACTAACCGAAAAGTTGGTAAACATCATTGAAATGCTCAACTGAAAAAGAAAGGTCCAAGTAATCTCACGGCAGTGAAAGATAACTATCGGTTTGAAATATATCACGCCGGGTTTTAAAAAGAGCCCCGATAAAAAAAAGAGACAACACTACCAGTTTGCAAATACTAAACCGGTAGTGATCGATCTTCTATCGCGTTTATCACGTAGGAAAATCTAATAATAAAAATATGGATCGAAAAGACCTAAGATCTTGTGTGGGGGCATAATTTGGGTGTACAAGGTTGTAAAAAAAAATTCAAGACATTTCTACATTGTGGGAGTAGACATGCTTCATAAAGGTACATGACCCCTTTTATCGGAAGCATGACTGACAATTACATTCATAAGCTATGCTGGGTCATCTTCGTTCCGGTGTGGTCTCGGCCTCAAACTTTTTCTTAGACGTGCACATGCCACGTGTGAAGGAAGCACGATGTTTGAGATTTTTCGACAAGGTTTGGTATTTTTTCAATTAAATTGAATTTCTACGCGACGACCCCGAGTAATTACAGGTTGAACTGGGGTTACCCACTAATGAGCCAGAGTGGTGCCAAAATTTCCCACATCGTCTCATGTGTCCTAGGAGGCAATTCAAAGGTGTAGGTTGGTGCAAAATTCATAAGTTTTCAAGCTTTAATTAACCTCCTTCTATCGCGTTTATCACGTAGGAAAATCTAATAATAAAAATATGGATCGAAAAGACCTAAGATCTTGTGTGGGGGCATAATTTGGGTGTACAAGGTTGTAAAAAAATTCAAGATATTTCTACATTGTGGGGAGTAGACATGCTTCACAAAGGTACATGACCCCTTTCATCGGAAGCATGATTGACAATTACATCCATAAGCTATGCTGGGTCATCTTTGTTCGGTGTGGTCTCGGCCTCAAACTTTTTCTTAGACGTGCACATGCCACGTGTGAAGGAAGCACGATGTTTGAGATTTTTCGGACAAGGTTTGGTATTTTTTTCAATTAAATTGAATTTCTACGCGACGACCCCGAGTAATTACAGGTTGAACTGGGATTATACATACTTCACAAAAGCATTACAATTAATTGATTACAATTGACACGGTACAATAATCAAAGTGTACAAACACATTAAGAAATAACCACCTCAAAAACACCCTTCTAGCACCTATGCCCGAGGTGGTTACAATGCTACACGTTATGCTTACCGATCTAAGTAAGGCGGATGGGACCTCTGTGAAGAACCAATGTCTCTCGTGCCGGCAAAGGCCCGACAGAGACGGGGCTCTCATCTCCCGCGACGGCACAAGAATGCACGCTACTTGGCTCCTCGCTTTTCCGTCTTCCGCAGTCCATGCAACAATGGCGTTGCACGAGCATCACACCAAACCGTAAGCAACGTTGTAGCTTAATCTTCAAAAACACCCTTCTAGTACCTGCTGTATACACTGTCTACCCATGATAAAATGTTTATGTGGAGGGCTTTCTCCCAAATAGAGGCCATATATGTGGATAGGAGAATTGGCAAATAACAGAAGAGGTTAGCCGGGCGCACGGTTCACCATACATGGCTCTCTACGCGGGGCTGTTTTTTATAGGCGGTGGTAGGTGGGAATGAGCGGTGGTAGGTGGCAACAAGTGTGATCTTATCACCGTGAGCGGTGGTAGGTGACAACAGTGTGATCTTATCACCGTGAGCGGTGGTACCGTGTGGCGGGTGGCAACAGTGTCTGATCACTGTCGGGTCAGCCGATGTTTATACCCGGCAGTGAACCTATAATTTAACACCGCCGGCTCTTGTTAAACCGGCAGTGATTAACTATAGAAATGGGCGCGCGAGGTGAAAATTTCATGAGTCATTTGAACCCCGCACTATGCGTTTCCAGCCTCGACGATATATAATAGCTGGCGCGGCGAGCTGAAATTTTCCCTGTGTCATTTCAACCCCGCGCCCCAATCGTTTCCCCACCGGCGTCGCCGACGAAGCACCACCACCACACACGCCGCCGTCGTCCATCGCCCTGGCGCCCCCTCCATTCTCTTCTTCTCCGACGTCCCCAACGCCGCGCCGGCGTCCTGCGCCCTTCCACGGTGAGAACTAATTAGCCATTTAGTTCCTCGAGATTTTGCCTATGAGAATGAGATCTAATTCGCCGTTGTTCTCGCCGCCTCGCCCGCTTGTTCTTCGCCCACGTCGATGGGGACCGCTGCTACACCACACCGTCTCGCGGCCTCCCCGCCGTCCCCCGTCTACACCCGACACCGTACCTGTCGCCGATGGCAGAGATGACGTCGGAGGCACGTCACGTCGAGCGGCTTGGCGCGTGCTGCGGTATTGCTGCAAAGCGTGGCCACCGGTTCGTTGTGGATGTGGAGGACGGCGTTGTCGTTGTCCATGGTACTGGCTGTTTCTCCAGTCGCCGTCCACTGCCGCCGTAGTCGTCCAAGATTTGTTGGAGCTCCACGATGAACGCGATTGTCCATACGCCGCCATCGATCTTGAAGACGGTGGTGGTCATCGGAAGCCTTGATTGATGGTGGGAATCGTCTGGTCTCCGATACGGTATCACAAACCGGATCGATTCCGGTGTGACACACGGGTGCCGGCAGTTGGGGGGGGCGGCGGCAGCCGGGGTGGCGATCGACGGCGTTACTGTGTGGATGACGAGGCTGACGATGATCGGCGATGTAGGAGATGACAATGATGACGCATCGCAGCTCGGGCGGTAACGAGGGACGCAAGGCAGCAGAGAGAGAGAGAGAGAGAGGGAGGGAGGGGCGGCGCGGCCGGGTGGAGGTGGCTCGCTGTAGGCGGTGCCGGAGCAAAGCAGCGATGCGCGTGCGGCGGGCGGGCGTGGGTTGCATGACGGCGGCGTGGGGCGGCGCTGATGGCGCTGGGCCGCAGGGTGGGTGGGCGGGCCAAGCGGCGCGTGTCGGGAAAAAGGCGGCGACGTGCACGGAAGGAGAGAGAGAGAGAGAGAGAGAGAGAGAGAGAGAGAGAGAGAGAGCCTAGGGCTAGAGAGCTGAAGTCGTTGGGAGTTACTCCTTTAATTTTCTTCTTAAGATCCAACCGATTACATCCCCTTGTATTTATAATCCGTGGAAGACTTGCATGCTAAGAAAGATCTAGAGGTTTCCTTATAGATTGGAATTTCTCGTTTTACAAGCAATCTATTTATTCCCTATTTTATTCCTATCTTTATTTCTTAAATATCCCTTACTTAATTGCGGCAACCGACATGACGTGTTTACGGCGGACGATGGCGGCGGCCGGCCAGGAGGCCTTGTAGCGCGCCAAGGCCTTGGGCCCTAGTCGGCGCTTTGGGCTGCCCCCTTGTTGGACCCTTCTTCGGCGATGCTCCTTTGGTTCATGACACGGACCCAAACTAAAACTAACCGACTCTCATAGAGAAACAAAAGCTTCCCCTTTGGATTCTTCACATCTCAAATCGTCATCATCATCTTTCCAAATCGATCGCCACCTAGCTCTCGGTGTACATGTCTTGATAGCAGCCATACAAAGCTCCATTCTTGATCGAAGGCCATTCTTTCTTCATTACTCCACTTCATCATCAGTACCTTAGACACCTCTGACTTGAGTTGTTTCCATGATCTGTGTTGTTAGCGTGATCACCTCAGATTTGTAAATTTAGAATTCTTAATGCCCCATTGTGTAGGTAAACCCTCCCCACCCCCCTCCCCTCCCGCCCCCAACCCACCTTGAGAGATCTCGTTGACGGAGAACTTAGGGTTCCACACCAAGCACACCGGGAGGGTCTTGGACGCCCGTGAGGTTGCACACAACCCGAAAAACGGCGAGAACCGCATCGTGATCAACCACGAACGATCAAGAGATCGTTAGGGCCGATGTAGAGCCTCGGTTTCGGCCGGGAGAATCTCCGAACGCACCTCCGGGAAGACTCGTCGGGAGGACGCATGTGAGGGGTGCCCTAGGATCGGCAAGGCCACCTAGAATGCCGACAAAATTCGCGGAGAACGCCGCCAGACAGCAGATTATAGAGGGGTTGAGGGGAGAAAATTAGGGTTTGAGGAGTTGGTATGTGATCTTAGATCGATTGGATGTAGATGGGATTAAATCTCTAGCAGCATAGATTTTGTTACTCACTAATTGTTACTACTTAAAAAATACAAATCTCTAGCAGCATAGATTTTGTCAGCAAAACTACATGCATATGTCGATGTCGAGAGAGCGCAAAATTATGCAATTAAAATACTTGTTATAGAGGACGAAGTGCATTCTTATGGTGGTGGGGCCAACGACAATGAGATCACCGTACCCGGAGTGGGGAATAATTGGGGTAGTTGCTCATGGTCTCAGGACTAATTCATAATGAGCAGAGAATTGAATAAAAGGCAGTATTTTTAAAATTTTCAGCAGGGGCTTTCAGGAGGAGAGGAGCCTCCGAGGCTCCGAGTTGGCACCTCTTTAATCCTTTATTTGTGCTTACAGTAATATTAATTCCTTGTTTGTTCTAGATTTATGCTTAAACAAAGTTCTCTGATACACTTATTCTTGGTCATCCTAGCAACTGCCATTCTAATTAATAAATGTGGGAAATTAAAGAAGAAGCAAACGGAAAGAAAACAGTAGGTGCCTAAGTGGAGTTCTTCCTGTTGCACTATACTTAGGGTCTGTTTGGATTGGGTGACTAAAACTTTAGTCACCCCTGTTTTAGTCACTTTTAATCACTTCACTTCCAATCCAAAAAGGTGACTAAAATTAAGAAGTCACCCTACCCCTAACTTTTATATTTTAGTTAGGTGACTAAAGTTTAGTCACATGACTAAGAATCCAAACACCCCCTTACTTGTTCCTCAATGTCATTGTGCAATGCAATCATAACACAACGTACCCAATCAGTGCTCTAATCCATCCAATCACTCCAGTTAAACCTGGTCGAGCAGCCCTAGCTCTGTATGGTAGTTCATGCAGCAGCTAGCTCTAGCTGGGCTGGCTATATACAAATCAAACTGCCCTAGCTCCGCTGACGTGGAGGAATGCTTGCGCATCAAACGCAGCTAGCTGCTTGAAATGAGAAATAAACGAGAGCCGGCAGCAACAACTTTAGAGGCGGCCAATAACGAGAGCCCCCATAATAAACTTTATGTGCAGGCACTTGGCACGGATGGTAGGGCCGGCCCCCTCTTATTCTGGGGATCATTGCTAATGCATGGGGCACTAGCAAACAAGCTGGTCCCTCTCCGATCGATTCCGATCAACTCTTAACAAGTTTATCGGCCGGACTGGTAGCAGTTGGAAGCATCAGTCCATAATCCGGGGTTCATGCCTGCCTAAATTAATTATAAAACCGTCAAAAGTCGCGCAGCAGTTAGTCGTTCGTTGAAGGATTAGTACATTATTATAGCATATATATTCAACTCATCTTGTTCTTGTTGTTTATCATCAGCTAGACGACATTTAGGAAGATCCAAATCGATTGATCAAATGGGTGACTGATTGAGAAGAGAGAGTAGAGACCATGTTCAGTGTTGCTCATGCATCATCACAGGTCAGTCTCATTCATGCACGGGGGGTCTTCAGTTGAGATACTGCCAGTCCAGGATGAAATGTAAGAAAAATATAAGTTTGTGGTGGACAGTGACAGAAATTGATGTATCTAGCTGGTGTTGCCTTTGGATGGCGAGGGGAGGTTACGAAAAAGAAACGGAAAAGAAGTTGAGGGCAGCCGAAAGGAGCTGGGGAAAAGAACATGATATCCCGGCCTGGCCTGCCTGGTGGTCCATGACGATAAAACACACTTGTGTATAATATGATTCTTGTTGGAGCTTTGTGAGGCACGGCGAGAGCAAAAACAGTGAAAGATGCAGGCAATATGATGACAGTGGCCGGCCGGCTTAGTGCGAAAGACACTCGGATTATGTCCTAAAAGCTAGCTGGCGATCGAAGGCGAGCTCTGCAAATTTCGAATTCAAATTAGACAGGCCGCGCGTGGCCCTGCTGTCAAATTAGACTGAGTGCATCAGCTGCAAGTCGATCAAGGAGGGAAATTTACTGTAGAATTGGGAATTGGACAAGAATAAAACTGTTTCGTTCACAAGCACACAGTATATGAGACGCGGTCGCTGGCTGCATTGTATTTGTATTCGATCAACATATCAGTGGGTGCAGTTGGAGACCAAGACAAGCTAGGTTAGGTGAGGTGTGACTTGCATTGGTTAGGGGAGACTAGACCTCTGGTTAGAGAGAGAGTCATTCAGTCAACTAACGCTCCATGAGCCTAGCTAATTCCAAGGCGTAATCGACGGCACTGTCAGGCAGGCTGTCCGATCCGTTTCCCTAGCTCCTGTATATAAGCCGAGCTTAGCCTTCTTCAGTTGCCGTTGCCGTTGCCGTTGCATTGTGCCAGGGACAGGGAGAGAGAGAGCACCTCACCTCAGCTCTCCGTCCCCCCGGCCGGCTGCATCGATCTGCATTGTCCTGGTGGTGATGGAGGTGGAGTCGGCCAAGTGCGAGTGCTGCGGCCTGCGGGAGGACTGCACCGGGGAGTACATCGCCGGCGTCAAGGCGGGCTTCGGCGGCCGCTGGCTCTGCGGGCTGTGCTCCGAGGCGGTGCGCGACGAGGTGGCCGCCAAGAAGCGGGGCGACCTGGAGGGCGCGCTCAGGGGACCACATGTCCTTCTGCGCCAAGTTCGGCAAGAAGGGACCCGCGTTCCGCGTCGCCGACGGCATGCGCCAGATGCTGCGCAGGCGATCCAGCGACATCTCCGCCGCCGCAGCCACCTCGTCCGCCGCCTCATGATGATCGATGATGATGACAGAGGTCGATCGATTAGCTTGGAAGCTGATTGAAGCCAGTGGATGACGATTGATGATGTCTCGAGCAATGGCAAGGCAAAGCTTAGCTTCTGCCGGTGATCCTTGGCAATCCTAGGATCGGTTGCCTTGCCTAGTTTAATCTTGCATTGTCACTGTACTAGCTAGTTGCAGGTCAGTGCCATTCACACGCACACTTGTACCGACGTAGAGGTGTGCCTGCAAGCCAAGTGAAGCCTTACTTCTTAGGCCTAGAAGAAGGCACTGGATTCGTTCCATGCATCTTGAGCTTTGCTAGCGTACGTTCAAGTTTTGGTACAAGGCCGGAGAGCTTGTACAACTTGAACCGCAATCGCAGTGTATCATTAATCCCTTCATATCATGAATTCAATTTGTTTTTTCTCTGCATTATATATTTGCTATTCACGTATTGTTTGGTTGCGTCTTCTGCCGGCCCCTTCATCGTCAGAATGGGATGTGCACAAGGAATCAAGGATGAGATGCACATAAACAAAAAGAGTTTCTAATTGACTTTCTGGCCACAAACTTCAGCCAGTTACAGGTTTTCAAGCTGCAGTCTTGTGCTGTGAGCTGCTCTCTCGCACGGACAAATGGATCTACCTCCGGTCTCCGAAGGAGAGATTAATTTCTTCGCAGCTAAAAAAAAAGTCCTTAAAACAACAGAAAGACGTCGTTTTAGTACACTTCAGATTTGGATCAACTGTTACAGATTCTTACTCACTACTTAGCATGGAGTACTACGTTCTGACCTGTCTAGCATCTATAAAGTTGTGCTGATAATAATCCATAATTGTGTTTCCGCTGGGCATGCAAGGCCCAACGGCAATCATGAAAATGAAGATGCTCTAGCTCCAAATCAGCAAAGTGCATGAACAACAAATTTTGTGGCAGCAAGGGAGAGAGATGCTGACTAGGACACCATCAGGTGTGCAATAATCTGGCATCGTACCAGTTAAGGCATATAATCCATGAGAAGGAGGCGTGTTTAATCATTGCCTTCTGTGGAACAATTGGATAATCTATCTATCGCTCAGCTTGCTTTAATTTGTGCAAGATTCTCCCATCGATCATAATTCATATGCGAGGCAAGAGGCTGACTCATTTCCACATAGTTATGGACATTTATTTTATTTCATTTTTTATTTATCTATAGCTATATATATTAGCTGGTGTCTGGTGACCACCACTAATTAAGGTCCTGCATTGCATCGTCTCATATGCTAAATTCTGATGACTCATAAGGCCATAACTATAGAATATAACTATAGAATGCATGGTTGACAGATCGTACGTAATTTATTCGAGGCATCTGTGAATGCTTTAATTTGTTGGATGCAACGCAATGATGAAAGTTCATCCTAGCACTGACCTGACAAGGTACCAAAATTATTCCAGATCCATATGGAACAGTGGTCAGTACTCGGTACCATAGTAACTCACTGATTGCATATTTGTTTGCGCCTGCTTTGCGCCTCGCGTGGCCGTATCTACGCTGCAAAAATCCAGTGCAAAGTATCGCTGAGTATGTTATGGTGTGATTGACCATCCATCCACAACAGTAATCACTGCTTCACGAGTCTTCCAGAAACGCAGAGACAAAACTCAGACCGAACTACTATATAACAATCAAAATACACCTCAACGGGACTGATAAGGGGAGGCGAGCCTGAAACATGAAAAGCCCAGAGGATGCTAAAACAAAATATTGGCTCTAAGCAACATATATAGTTTCTAGTTCTAACATCATATGAACTAGTTACGAGCACAGAATCATCATCACATTAAACTGACACAAACATAATATCATCAGCTGGTTACACCAGAACACAAGACACCCAACCAAACTTGACACTTCTGCTTCACTGCTAGTGCCAAAACTACAGGGCTACAAAAGCATATAAAACCAGCACCAGCAGGAGCTTGGGCATTATGTAACTACTGAACAGGTAGAATATTGTGAACAACCAAACCTGCATTAAGACACAAATCAAACATCAGTATTATCGGAAGTTGGAACCAGCATTTACCCAAACTGCTGCAAAATATATGCAAATAGTTACCTCGTCTGGGTTTGTATGTGTGCAGGGGCTCCACAATCTGACTATCAGGATCTTTCAAACACTTGAAGAAAATCAAACCTGCATTAAGACACACATCAAACATCAGTAGTATCAGATGTTGTAACCAGCATTCACCCAAACAGCTGCAAAAATATATGCAAATAGTTACCTCATCTGGGTTTGTATGTGTGCAGGGCACCAGAATCTGACTTGAAGAAAATCAGAACCTTCAAACTGGGTTCACGAACTTGAAGTGGAATGAATGAGCATGCTAACTGACAAAGGACACTAGATGCAATGCAGGGGCACTAGATGGACATAAATGCATGGAGATGAAATGGACATATGGTATATGGCAGATATGCAACGAAGGGGCTGGATGGGGAAGTTAGTATTGGAACAAGAGGAAGATAACAGAATTTCTTCCATCTTCCACTCAGCTTCTTCCTTACCAAAAACCAGGAGAGCTGGTGAGGAGATAATGGTGTTCTTTGCAGAGCACCAGGAAGCAAGGATATCTAGAGCCAGTTGGCTAGAGGACAGAAGAGAATAAGTATGCAAGGATATGCAGGATGCAGGTACCCTAAAATATTTGACATCTGGTTTGGGGTTAGGACGAATGTTATTCTACCAACACCAACAGAAATTGAGGCTGCTGCTATGGCAGAGTGCCACTGTCAGTTCTGAACAAGTACTGTAGATGCAAATGATGCTGTTTTAGGAGGTTTATTAAATCCTACACCTAAGAGATGAAGGAAGGTTATAGGTGAATACTATCAACTGCCATCCACCCCATCCTCAACCCAGATCCCACCTTCATGACACCCAACAGGGCAGTATCACCTTCAACTGTCTAAGCTTCCGAAGATGCTTCACCTACAAACTACACCTCCACCGATCCTGACCATATCTTACAACCACCAAGTATCTATCATCATTACCCTATACACTACCAATGCAAGCAGAAAGCTGTCAGTGAAAGATAAACTATGTACACAGGAACCACCCTTCCATCCTCCCATTACTCAGCGATATCCAACTGGAGAATCCTCCTCAGATTCTCCGTTGCTATAGCACTAGCAATTGCATCGTCATTGAAGAAGTCATACCCTGATCCCTCAACCGGGGATGAAGGTGCTGATTTAGCATGCTGTCTGACCTCCACATCATCAGAGCGCTCAACTGGTGGCAGCTCGAGAGAGATGCTGCGCTTCTGGCGGAGGGAGAATTTTGGGATGGGCAACGAGCTGGGTGGTGGTGAGTTGGAGAATGCTGGCCCTGCCCACAGCTCAGAATGGGTGGGAGGAGATGTGGAGGGGCTTATGGAAATGGGCCGGCTTCGCTTGCCACCATGGCGTGGGTGCTGCTTGGGTGTCTTGGGCTCCGGGGATGAGTAGGTGCGGGCAGGCGGAGGTGGTGGGGAAGGGAGAACACCGACGCAGCCACCAGAGTAGAATGACCCGCAGTTCATTCCACGGAAGCCGCGGGATGCAGGCGGTGATGAAAAGTGTGGACCCGATGACTTGCTACGGGCACCAGGGTGGCGGTGATGGTGGTTGCGCTGCTCCGGGATAACCACAAGAGCCTGCATGTCCGGTTACGTTGTGGTGACGATGTCTGGGAAAGATGGTCGCTTTCCAATAACCTCAGGCGGCTTGCAGCGGCAGATGACCCACAGTCCTGATGAAAGACAGACGGCAAGCAAATAGATGAGAAGCGGCCCTTTTAATCACACTTCCAGCATAAGACAACCACATCTAACCAAAACAAAGAACACATATATCTGTAGAGAAATAATAGATGATAACTGTCGCCCTATCGGCCTCTGCCTAGAATTACACACATAGGAAGAATTGCTAACACCCTACTGCGATTCAGTTGTAACGAAAAGCAAACAGAGTAGACAAGGAGATCAAATGTGCATTTGTATACACAGGAATCATTAGCATGAACTGAACTAGCCCAAACAACAATAATGAACACTGTTTAATAAAAATTTAATATCAACATAAGTCTATAACGTGAACAGATCCCTTGTTGATTGAAATCACTGAAACTACACTGGAGTTCAGAGTAAAGGAACGAATAGCTAAGATGGCCTAAAAAAAACTTCCATCACAAGGAAAGAAAAAGGAAGTTAGGGGGTGTATACCTTCCAGATCTAGAGCCGAGGAGTGAACCGGAGCCACCACGGACGACGTCGTCTCCGTCACGCGGATCCCCGACGTCCCAATGCAGATCCACCCGCGAACACGCTGCACGCACGCACGGACGGACGGAAAACCTCCGATGAGGAATCTCGCAAGCAAAGCATAACCGAAAGGGACAGCCATCGACCACACCCCTCACCAAGCCGCACGAACCTGTCGCTCGAAGCAGGCCGCCGGATCTGACCTTCCCCGCCGAATCTCGCCGCTTCAGTCCGGGGAAAGGGAAACACCCTTTGCGGGCAGGAGGAGGCGACGGCGGCGCGTCGATCCAAAGCCGGGTCCCTGCACAACCGCCGGCGAGAAAACCCGCGTGGAGGTGGGCGGGGGCTTTGGGTTCCGCGGGCGGGTGGGCGGAGCGGAGCGGAGGGGAGCGCACGAGCAAGGAGGGCCAGGGGAGGGAGGAGTGGGGTGGGTGGGGGGTGATGGGGAAGTAGGGTAGGACAGGACGGCGGGCGTCGGACCCGAGGCGGGCGGGGTTCGCAGCGGCAGTTGATACAAGTCCGTTGCGTCCGGCTCGCGTGAAAATGGCGCTGCCTTTTGGATATTTGTGGGGTTATTGGGCCGATACCAAGACGGATTTCTACAGAACGGCCCACCCATTGGCCCTGCAATGGAAGGCCCAGCGTATATAAATTGGATGAAACCAGAATTGTATATAGGAAAAAGTCCTATTCTCCTCCCTCAACTATCTACATAGTTTGATTTTCATCCCTCAACCAGAAAACCGGACAAAAGACCTCCCCAACTATCAAAACCATTCAGTTTTCCTCCCTAGGTCTGTTTTATTTGGTGGTTTAAGTGACGTGGCGTGGGCCCCACCCAAAGGAGCGAGAAAGAGAGAGAGCGCGGTGGGCGCTGCCCGCCGCCGGGCCGCCTCCCCGCCGTCGTGTGCCCGCCCGCCATGGCCGCCCGGCCGAGAGCCTCCACTCTGGCAGCGCCGCGAGGCCGCGCCATGGCCGCCTGCGAGCACCGCCGGGCCGCAGCCGTCCGTGGCCCGCGCCGAGGAGCACCGGCGCCGTCTTGAGCCCGCCACCACGGCCGGCGAGCCTCGCCCCACCCGGGCCGGCGACCGCGCGCCCCTACGCCACCGCATGGCGGGCGAGCCGCCGCCCTGGTCGCCCCTCTCCATGGCAAGGCGCGCGCCAGGTCAGCGCTCGGCCAATGTCACGCCATGCGCCTCGCCCTTCGGCGCCAAGGCTCGGCGCTGGTCCGCGCCGGTGACGCGCGCGCCCACGCCGGCGACTCGAGGGCCGCCCGCGCCGTCGTCGGCCTTGCCCTCCGCGACGAACACCTCGCGCCTGAACCGGCATCCTCCATCTCCCTCATGCGGCCCGCCCACCGACGCGGCCCCTTGCTTGCGCGCCACCATCGCCGAGCTCGTCTTGCGCCGGCGGTAGCCGTCGAGCCGCCGCTTACCCGACCTATCTAGGGCTCTGTGGCGTGCCCCCGGTGCTCACCGCGGCCTCGGTCGACGACGATGGTTGAAGCGAAAGCGAGATGGAAGCGATCTTCGCGGACGACGACGGCGGGCCTTGGCGGCGTGAAGCCGGCGAGGGCGGTGTTTCGTGCGTCTACGGTGCTCTACGGCCTAAACGGAGAAGCCGACCATGAACACGGCATCAAGACAAAGCTAGCGCAAGCAAGAGATGAAAAGAGAGCAACCCCGAGTGGCCTAACCGGCGAGATGGCCACGGCGGCGTCCCGGACCTCCGCGAGGAAGACGACGGCGCACGGCCGATTCGGTGGAGAGAAACGACGCGAACGGGCTCAAGCGACGCGCAGGGCAGGCGAGTCGGCTGCGCGAGCAATTGTGGAGAGGGAGTGGTGGTGGCGAATTTCGCCGGCAATTTGACGAGGAGACCGATCTTTGTGCCTTCCCCGCCGACCTCTCCATCGTCCTCGCCGCGTCCCGCAGTCTGGCCAAGCAGGCCGGTGTGGGGAGGGAGCAGGTCGGAGTGAGCGAAGGGTGCAGGCCGGCCATGGCGGCGGCCAGCCAGTCACCGGCGGCCCGCTGTGTGTCGCCGGATAGGAGCAGAGGATCTAAAACCGCCCACGAAATGGATGCAGGGAGGAAAACCGAACGGTATTGATAGTTGGGGGATGCCTTTTTGTCCGGTTTTTCGGTTGAGGGATGAAAATCAAACTATGTAGATAGTTGAGGGAGGAGAATAGGACTTTTTTCCTTGTATATACCAAACCAAATCCATCAGTATAAATATTGTATGCTTGAACACTAGTAAAAATTTCATACTTATTGTATCATGTATAACTTAATTATAAATCTATTTATGTTCATGCTTGCTAAATAAATCTATAACTAACTTATACATGATCCAATGAGTATGAAACTTTTACTATTTAAGCATACAATAATTAGCCCCACCATAAAAAATCACTAAAATTGGTTAATGGAAATTGCAGCTACAAATTATTCCCATTAATTACAAAAAATTATAGATCTAAATGTACGAAAAAAAACTCTATACTAAAGTATACCATATTATATGTTCTTTGTGTAGATCTACTCATGTGGAGTCTAATAAAATTATATTTAAATTATATTTTCTATATTATGTTTTTTTTTTCATGATTTATTATAATTTTTCAAAGATTCAGCTGAAATAAATGAAAAGTAAAAAGATAAAACCACCTTAAGGAGTTATTTGACCAGTTTTGCAAAGTTCAGGGGTAAAAAACACCTCCGGCATTATCATGAGTGTTTGGTAGATGTAGGTGTGCTTATGTTGCTGGTGTCTATTTAGATGAACAAGTGAACTGCACATGCAACTGTTGGTCTTTGTATGTTATGTCTCTAGTGTTTGAATTAAATTAATATCGTGTGTTTGTACTTTGTAGTAATAATATTATTATTATTATGGTTACCGTTGGTACACATGCTTATTCATTATGGACTGAACTTTGTGAATACATGAATGCCAAATTCATCCAAGACTGAGCCAATACATTACATGTAAGATGGGAATTTGAAAGCGGGGAGAAGGGAAGGATGGCGAAATGGATTAGAAGGATCACATGGTCTTCTTGCAAAATGAGGCGTGGGCCGTGGCAGCTACCATCGTGGCACGCCCTGGCAGATGGAAGATTTGGACCGGAATGAGATAACTTCAAAAGTTTAGGAAGCCAGGTGTCTAATTTTGGAATCTTTAATTAAAATAGATGAAAGTTGGAATAGTTTAAGAACCTTGAGTGTGATTGCATGAAATCACTTGTATGATTATGTTGTGCTTATGGCACACAGGCAACGAGCATGGTTGAAATTACCTACGATTTTGTTCTACTTACAACACATATATATTTCTTATTAGTTCATACACAAATGCAACTTTTATTTCTTTTACAACCTACTGTTCCTGACTCAACAAAATAATGCATAGAGAAATCACCTAGTTTCAGACTTGATAAAGACCGAGAAAAACAAACCTCTTCCATCTCCATCCTAACCTAGCTATTTGTTTTGATAATGAAGGGTTAATAATTTATATTGATGCTTTCCTAACTCCTGATCAAAACTTTGTCGACAACCACAGTGCCGGACTTGGAGTTTTTTTAATCAGCTCGGGGCTTCAACAAAATCTCAATGTCTACATTAAAGCATCTCTTCTAACAATTTCCTCAGTCCTCACCGTAGAAGCAGTTGCCCTTGCCTTTGCAGGCACTATTATCGATAAGTTTGAATATTACGGGCTTACGGCCGCAACTAGCTACCATTGCCTTTGCAGGTACTATTGTCGACAAGTTGAATATTACGGTTGCAACTTTTCTCAGTTAGTGTCCTATATTAGCTCTGTTGACATAATACACATTCTGCGTTGGGACGCCAAATTCTACACTCAAACTTTCTGCAATATAGGACACAAAAAAGCTACAAAATTTACAAGATTCCAAGGAGTCTTAATTAAGGTCTTTTCGGTTCAGGCACTAGAGACAAAGGACTAAGAGGGACTAAAAAATAGTCACTAGTCCTTCCCAAGAGTCTATTTGACTAGAAACTAAATGAAACTTAAAATTAGCTCCCTCTTAGTCACCTGGTCCCTCCCAAGAATCTATTGTAGTGACTAAATGAGACTAAGGACTAGAGACTAATCTTTAATCCCATTTAGTCCATAGTTTTTTTTTTTAGTAATTTAGGAACTAAATAGGACTAAAATTTAGTCTGTGGTCCTTAGACAAAGGAAACCAAACAGCTCGCCATTAAAATAATATTGCTTCAGATGTAATTTTCACTTTGTCACGACTCACACCTATGTTAATAAAGCTGTGGCGCAGGCTATGCCGAGCTATGCTATGTCATGTTTCGACCTCACAAAATCTCTGTGTGATGATATCAGCTCTATGATATGCCGGTTCTGGTGGGCTCAACAAGAAAATGAGAAAAAGATGCATTGGATTGCCTGGCATACGCTGTCAAGCCGGAAGGATAAAGGCGGGCTGGGCTATCGTGATTTACACCTATTTAATCTCGCCATGCTCGCCCGTCAAGGATGGAGACTCTTACAGCAGCCGAATTCTCTTTGCGCTCGGCTACTAAGAGCCAAGTATTGGCCGGATGGAGATATATTCAGTGCAAAGGAAGGCCCGGGTATCTCATATACTTGGAGGAGTTTGCTGCGAGGGATTAAGGCATTGCAAAATGGTATTATCTGGAGAATAGGGGATGGTACCACTGTTAGGATTTGGGAAGATCCCTGGATCCCTGCTGGTATGAGTAGAAGACCAAGAACACCACGACACCAAACGGTATTATCAAAAGTCTCTGAATTGATTGATCCCTATACGGGTTCTTGGGATGTTGAGCTTGTTAAGGAGCTTTTCTGGAAGGAAGATGTTCCAAACATACTAGCTACTCCAGTGCATACAGATCGGGAGGACTGGGTGGCCTGGCACTTTGATAAGAAAGGAAGATTTTCAGTCAAGTCAGCCTACCATGTGCTTGAAGAAGACGCTGAACTGAAACGTACTCGGCAGACGGGTCAATCATCTGGTTCATGCACTAATGGTGACAGGAGAATGTGGCGTGATATCTGGCGGCTGAATGCCACCCCAAAGATTAAGCAATTCTTTTGGCGTGTTGCCCATAATAGTCTAGCCTTGAAGCTGAACATAAGAAGAAAAGGGATCAGACTGGATACTAGTTGCCCGGTCTGTACCCGTTTCGATGAGGATGGAGCTCACTGTTTCTTGAAGTGTAAAGAGGTACGCAAATGCTGGAGGGAACTTGGGTTGGAATCCTGTCGAGTGGATCTTCTGAGAGCCACGTCGGCCAAGGAGTTTGTTCAGTCCGTCATGAAAATGAGACATGATATTCGGGTGATGGTTATAGTGCTGCTGTGGCGCTGGTGGAGCGTGAGAAACAAGGTTAATGTGGGTGAGTTAATGCCGACGAGTCAGGTGACTGTAAACTCGATCTTGCACACTACACATGATATACTAAGAGGTTGGGGCAAAGATAAAAACCGTGAGAGCTCGGTTGTTCATTCCTGGTCTCCACCACCGAAGGATGTTTTGAAGATCAACATAGATGGAGCCTTTCAGTCCGAGTCTATGGACGGGGCTTGGGGATTTGTTATCCGTGATCACAAGGGTACCGGTGTTATAGCAGGTGCAGGGAAGATCGGGCCTACTCATAATGCTCTATTGGCTGAATCTCTCGCCTTCAAACAAGCGCTCGAAGCTGCTGCTCATTTTGGGATCTCAAAAGTAATTATTGAAACTGATTCGGTTGAATTGAAGGAGGCGGTGTGCTCATCGGATCACGATCTAGCCATTGGTGGTGGTCTTTATCAGGAAATTCGAGACCTGATGGTAGATAGCTTTATTAGCTTAAGTGTGACTAAAATTCCAAGATCTTGTAATAATTGTGCCCATGAACTTGCTCAATTGGGTCAGTGTTGGGACCCGGGTCAGTTTCATGTTTGGGCTGACCCTCCCGAGTTTGTAATCGTTTGGATGGCTCGCGATTTGGCTGAAGCACCTTCAGCTTAATGCAAGGCAGTAAGCCGTTTGCAGGATCAAAAAAAAAAATAAAGCTTGTTGAGCCTCTGTTTTGTTTTGTGAATTTTTTTATTTGAAAATATATAAACCAAATAAAGCTTGTTGAGGTTTATTTGAAGTGTGAAAAATGGGATGGGTACGGGTCAGGATTTAACTACAGTATATTTCAGCCCTGGCCAAGGCCGAGAGTCGAAAAGCCTCGAAACCCTACGTTTCCTCGCCGCCAGTCCAAAAAAGAAAAAAACATTTCGCCGCCGCCGCCGCCGCCGCCGCCGCCGCCGCCGCGTACACCACCACAAACCTCGTCCCCTGCCCCGCGCCGCGCCATCCCACCTCGAGCCCCGCTCCCTCATTCGAGCCCCGAGAATGCCTCCTATTGACCCGCCCTCCGTGCCCATCGCCGGCGACGAGAGGTTCGCATCCGCCATCGTCGCCGGCGCCGCGAGCGGATTCCACGTGCTCAGGATCGAGGGCTACTCGCGCACCAAGTTAACTATCCCCAACGGCAAGTATGTCGAGTCCCGCCCCTTCAACGTCGCAGGACACACCTGGACTATCACGTACTACCCCAACGGCCGCTGTCCGGAGTTTGCAGACTACATCTCCCTCTTTCTCATCCTTAAGGAAGCCGTCGCCAAGCCCTTGATGGTGCAGCTGGTGTTCAGCTGCATGGACCAAGTGGAGATGCAAACGCCGTCTTATGTCCGTGGTCGCAAAGTGGACAGTTTCGTCAGTCACGACAGCTGGGGCCTTGACAAATTCATCAAGAGGATGGAGCTGGAGCAGTCGGAGCGCCTCAAGGACGACTGCTTCACGGTTAGGTGCGACATCAACGTCTTGAGCGAGCCCCGCGCGGAGGCTGCTGGGCTCCCCGCCAGATCGTTCGTCACGGTCCCGCCGCCCGACTGGTCAGAGCACTTCCGCGAACTCCTCCTGAGTGGAAAGGGTGCAGATGTGAGGTTTCTTGTCGGAGGCGAGACGTTTGCGGCGCACCGGTGCGTGCTGGCTGCTCGATCGCCGGTCTTCGATGCGATGCTCTTAGGCTGCATGAAAGAAGGCACCACAACACTGAATCAGAGCTGCACACCTGTAACCATTGATGGTATGGTACCTCAGGTGTTCCGAAGCTTGCTGCATTTCATTTACACGGACTCGCTGCCGCCGGAGACAGAGGGACAAGGTAATGCCGAGGATGATGGCGCCAGCGCCACAATGTCACAGCATTTGCTAGAGGCCGCTGACAGGTACGGCATGCAGAGGCTTAAGCTGATATGCGAGGACAGGCTATGCCGGCACATTTACCTGACCACGGTAGCGACCACGCTGGCGTTGGCTGACCAGCATAGCTGCCAAGGGCTTAAGGAGGCCTGCTATGAGTTCCTCAAGTCTTCGAACTCGCTGGACGCGGTGATGGCAACCGATGGGTTTCAGCATTTGGTGAAAAGCTGCCCTTCTGCTTTGTTTGAGTTGATGTCTAAGCTCGCTTCCCATTGATACCTCGTCAAGCAAATGGAAGACATGGTCATGTGATTTCAGTAGATCAGGAGTACCTAGAAAGAGTAATTATTGGGTTTTGTGTTACTCACTTCTATATATGGTCATGGGATTTCAGTAGATAAGTAGATCAGTAATGGTAATGGTAGACTGCTCACTGCTGCTAGTTTGTACTCCTTCATGTTTCATCACTTCAGTGCATTATTGTAGTTTTCGCATCGTCAGCGCCGTCAGGAGACTTGTGATGCCACTCAGTCTCAGTGTCTTTGCTCTGTTTGTGTTTGGTCCTTCCATAGGTTCTAGAGAGACATTAGTTTCTCAATTGTGATTCCAAGATAGTCGTTCTGCAGAACCTGGATGCTTTAGCTTGCAGCATGTGTTCTTTCTTGTTGATGTTTGGTGAATGCAGTCCTATGTTGCATGGCACTCTGTTCAGCTTTTGAATTTCACTAGAAAACAGGGCGTGGCACTGCTGTGCCTACAATGGATTGGGCCAGTATGGAATTCGTGTTTGCCTTTCAAATAATTCTAATGAAACAGGAACTGATTGTCAAGGTAGAGCATTGGTTCGTATTTGTTTCTCACAGATGTAAGCAGGGGTTGTTTTGCTAGTTTATGAAAGCAAGAAATGTGATGAGGTAGTAGCTGAACCTAGGAGTGTTATTGTGGAGACATGGGACCATGCATCCATTGATTGGAGACAAGGAATGTTTTGAGTGGTATAGTACCTCAGGTGTTCCGAAGCTTGCTGCATTTCATTTACACAGACTCGCTGCCGCCATAGACAGAGGGAGAAGGTAATGGCGAGGATGATGGCGCCAGCGCCACAATGTCGCAGCATTTGCCAGAGGCCACAGACAGGTATGGCATGCAGAGGCTTAAGCTGATATGCAAGGACAGGCTATGCCGGCACATTAACGTGACCACGGTAGCGACCACGCTGGCGTTGGCTGACCAGCATAGCTGCCAAGGGCTTAAGGAGGCCTGCTATGAGTTCCTCAAGTCTTCGAAATCGCTGGACGCAGTGATGGCAACCGATGGGTTCCAGCATTTGGTGAATATCTGCCCTTCTGCTTTGTTCGAGTTGATGTCTAAGCTCGCTTCCCATTGATACCTCGACGAGCAAATGGAAGATATGGTCATGGGATTTCAGTAGATCAGGAGTACCTAGAAAGAGTAATTATTGGGTTTTGTGTTACTCGCTTCTATATATGCGTAAACATATATCAACGTACCTGTGCCTCCTTTTTGTTTCATCATGGAGAATCATTTGTGGATGGCTTTTATAGTTATTAATATTGTAACCATGATGATACATGATATAACACCGTGCAAATTAAATGTGATCAGCATGCTGATCGTTCAGTACTTCCCTTCTGAGCCTCTAAATTGAATTGGAAGTTCATTCTAGTCATCTAGGGTTGGAACTCTCTGCGAGCTTCTATTTTTATTGTTTGCAAGATATATTTTGGTTCAGTGCAACGTTTCATGCAGATTCAGGTAGAGCACAAAGTGTGACATGGCAATGATCAGGGCTTCAATTGACCTTCTGATAAGAGGTAAAATTTCTCCATGAGTGCATTTAAAAGCTACAATGATATACTGTACTTCTGATGGATTTGCATTCATAATTCTATCACTTGTTTATGTGCTTATATAATGCATGTCAGTACAAAGTTATTGAATTGAAGGACAATTTTTGAGATCACGCCTAAGCACATTGAATTGAAGGACAATGTTTTACAAAAATGTATTTGTCCTTTGTTTGAGTATGTAATTTACAGTATGAACTAATTTGATCGTGAAATTCACGAGCCATATAATATTATGATACATGGGTTTCAGATTTTTACTCAACTTTTCACCACATATTCTCCTCTTTAAACACTCTGACATTGTTCTTGCAATATATATGGCAATTGTGTGAAGTCTCCTGCAACTGGTATGACCGGCCTGCCATACACAAGGCGCAAGCACACCAGTGGCTAGGAGAGGCACAGCATTAGCCACCCATTTAAGCACAGCATTAGCCATCCATTTTATTTACTATCAGCATTAGCCACCCATTTAAGCACAGCATCAGCCATCCATTTTATTTACTATTATTAGAAGTTGAGAGAGTCATATATTGTAAACACTTGGCATTATGTGAATCAAGCTGATTGCAACCTAATTGTTGCCGGCTTCCCTTGGGAGCCAGCGCTCCCCAACTCTAGTCGCCTCTCCTTCTCTCCCTCGCACCAGCACGACGGCGCCCCGCCGTCGAGGGGCATCGCAGTTCAAGCCCCGGCCACCCATCACTCACTCCTACGATCTCAGACCACGCAGGGGGTAGGATCTCGATTCCTATCAGCAACAGTATGCTGTGTTGAAATATGTTGGCATGGTGCTAATTAATAATTAATTAAATAATGCTATGGTTTATTAAACGCTAGACTAAAAAGAGAAAAAATCAGATCGAATCAGGGGTAATGTTTATGTGCTATAACTATGGGGCATTCATCAGTTCTATAGCAAAATTAAACACATTGTGTACTTTCCATGTTTACAACATGTCTGCCATGAATTTGTTTCATTATTCTAATATGTCATCAACACTTGGAGTTTGAATTGAAAAGGTTCAGAAAAATCTCTTGTAAAGCAACTACGTGGAGTGTCATATACAAGAGAGATGATGGTCAATTGGATGCAATTATGTAGAGAAGTTGGTTAATAATGTTCTGTTGTTCTTTTGGATATACCTTTGCCAACATGGAACATCTCAGATTCTCAGGACACAGGGCGTATTTTTATTTGTGATCAACTTTCCATGCCATCTCATTCAACATTTGGCTAGCACAT
This sequence comes from Hyparrhenia diplandra, assembly GCA_015847255.1. NCBI lineage: Eukaryota > Viridiplantae > Streptophyta > Magnoliopsida > Poales > Poaceae > Hyparrhenia > Hyparrhenia diplandra. The sequence goes on from JADLZK010002961.1 coordinate 54,387, forward strand.
GTTGCCAACATGGAACGAAGCTCGAGCTACTAACAGGATTGACATGGAGCGGCCAATACTGATTTGTAAGGACAGGCTAATATGTGCTGGCACATCATATCGATACGAGCGCATTGACATTGGTTGGGAAATACCACTGTCAGACTTAACACTTAAGTAGGCGTGCTTTGAGTTCTTCAACTCTTTCGAAGACCGCTGGATGCGGTTATAATAAGCTTGCATGCTCTTAATGATATATTATCTATTCTTACAGTGTCTTATAAAGTTATAACACACTTATGACAATCGTCCAGCTAGTAAGAAGCATGTGTAATTTTGGCAAGTTGTCTTATAAGTTTTGTAGGCTTCTAGGTATGTAATGTCAATTTTTTAACCTTAATGTATGCATTTGTAGAATAATGGCTGCTGTCCTGGTAACTAGCAGCCATGTGTTATCCTAAGGCTATATTTTCCTTGCAGTCCATAACAATCAGCAAGCAATGGCCTGCAACTTAGTTGATGTTTTCATATATTTTTATTTGCTACCATATGCCAAACCTAAAAACTGTTTTTTTTTCTAACTGAAATAATTCTGAACTGCAGTATACAAGCTGTCTAATTTCAGAAGGAAGCAAGTAGAGGAAGAAAAGGATGCAAGGAGGAATGCAGCGAGATCCAAGGCTTCCTTCATACTATGATTTTTTGGCGATTGACTTGAGCCAAATTTTAGATGTAATGATTTTGGTGATCCGAAATTAGGTGTAATGATGATATTAAGACCACATGATCTGAAACTGGATGTAATGATTTTGTTGTACTCTCTTGAGTTATTGTTAAATAGTGATATCAATTAAATAAATGGGCGTCATCTTGGTTGGGCCAAATTTTTAGGCTTGATTTTGGGCTGCATGTGGTGGGATTGGTCTTATTGAATAGTATTGGCCTAACTAAATAAAAAAAAAAGAACACACAGGCTAAAAATATGCAGAATAAATGGGCTCCTAATTAATGGGCCACCTAGTGATGATGTGGCAAGCACGTCACATCCAACATCAACAAATGGCATGGCAAAAGATGACGTGTACCAATTTTATGATGTTTCAATCCATCAAAGTAGGTTTTGACTATTGTTGTTGATCATGTATTCCATGGCGAAATAAAATGGCAATCAGTGATGGCTTCAGGTCCAGCAAATGTATGATGCGAGATACATGACACATGTTTCAATCATCATGGCGAGTTAACCACGTATTTTGGATTATTTATGACCAAAGTGATCATCATGTAAAGCACTATTGCTGGTAGTGGGCTTATGAGAGCATTCCTCACTCGTAGGCAAACGAGTAATGTAAGCAGGACGAGCGAACGTCGGAATGGAGCAAATGGCCTGTGTGGAATAGTGCTTTGGTTTGTGAATGATTACTCCATCATTTATTTATTCCTCACATTTTTAAATGGAATTGGTTCATGCGTCATCACCTCATCCTCAAAACATAATAATTACTATTAGTATGATTAATGAACTTATGATGCATATCACCTTATCATTTAGGATGAGGTGAAACTAAACACAACATTAATAGACCCTGACGACTATTCATTTGTTCATTGAGTGTGGCAAGGGGGCTCACTTTATCCCACGATAATATAATAAAGATAAAGCTAAATGATTTAGAGCAATCCATCACTCAAATTTTCTCTTCTCCAAATTTGAACTCTTCCCCTTTTCTTCTCCAAATCCGAGTGGCCTTAGAAGGGGCTCGGGGAAGGATGACTGTCCAGGTGGCGACGACAAGAGGGTGGTTGTAAGGCTGTGGACGCCTAAGAGGGGGTGAATTAGGCAACTTAAAATTATAGTTCTAACTATGGTCTTTAATCCGCACCGTAATGCAAGAAAGTAATCTTACTACTAAAAGAGTGAAAAGCAATCGTCCACCCGGCAGACGCATGCCTTCCCCCGATAAAAGAAGTTAACCGGGGACACCTCCCTTCTACCCCTAAAAATAGAATGCTCGTAGATGTGGCTAAAAACGCCGAAATTACACCTCCCTTCCACCGCTAAAATAGAATGCTTGTAGATGTGGCTCAAAAAAACGCCAAAACTACACCTCTCTCTCACCCCTAAAAATAGAATGCTTGTAAATCCGGCTAAAAAAACAGCCGAGCAAAAAAAAAAAAGAAAAAAGAGATAAAGGTAAAGAAGGTTGCATCTACAAACGAAATACCAAAGTCCATGTGGCGAGTAGATGTAATACACATAGTCATACAAAATACGGAGTAGAAAGAAAAGAAAAATAGAGAAAAATTAAGAAATAAAAAAAAAAAAAAAGATAAAAGATAAAAAGTGCACTATAGACGTTTCACTCTTTTCAGGCTATAAACTATTTTACCAAACATTTTTAGAATAGCTTCAACTATACCAAAAATTCATGTGTGTTGCCATAGGCATATTAAAAATCATGATCCCAATATATTACGTGAGAATATGTCAAATAAAATAGGAAAAAATGGGAGAAAATGGCACTATACAAATTTAATTGTTTCAAAGAGTCGCACAAAGTTGTTTTACCTAACATTCTCAAAATAGTTGTATCAAAATAACTTTAACTCCACCAAAGAATCCTTGTGCTGTCATAAACAGATAAACATTCATGACCCGGTGCGGCGCTCGGGCATGTATCTATACTACTAAAAAGACCCAAACATAGACTCTACTGGGCGGGCGTTCCCCGCATCGCTTTGCCCGGTGAGGATGAGAAGTATGGGGATCAAGCATACTCGTGTTCAGAATAAAGTATTTCTCTCATACAAAGTATAATTATGTAAACCGATGAGGAACAAAGGTAGCTTAAAAATTGTAAGCATATAAAATATATAATCTAAGGTCTATAACTGTGGTATATTGTTCACTTCTTTTCTCATACAACTATCATGAGTACAATTCTGTAATCTTATTGGAAGCATGTAATCTTGTTGAACGGAAGTGTGAAGTGAAACAAGTATAACACCCGTAGCAACGCGACGGGCATGATCCTAGTCTATCTAAATGTGCGACTACAGTTTTACTAAGTATGTTGTTATCTCTACCGTAGAGGAGTCTCGCAAGACTTACAAGCACCGCTGAGTCGCAAGCACCAGATGATAAGATGTGTGCAAAACTCACTAAACACTAGGGCTAACACCTAGACAAGCGCAAAGCGGTGGTATAACTAACATAAGCAATTCGTAAAAGCACCTATGTTAATCACCTAATATTTCACGGAGCACTTTGGTGCCTAGAACAACTAGAGATGAGAATCAACCCACACAAATGTTCCTTGAGCTCCAACAACACCAATTTGACCGACCACTGTCAGACAGCCACCTGTTTTGTCCGGCGCTATTGTTGTAGGAGGGCTGATGGCTGTTGCAGTAGGGTCCAACGTTGATGTTGCATTGTCTGACGGCCAACCTCGACACCTTGCGTCCTCTCTGTTTTCGCTCTTGAACCTGACAAACAGGGTTGTTGCAGTAGGGTCCGAAAACTGTTGCATTGTTCCAATGCGTCTGCACCTTTATTCTATGCTACCACCCTTCACCATCTTGCATCCAAGTTTGGTTCTATCTTCCGCCTTGGATCTTCTAGATCGGCACCCCTTCTAATGTGTTCTTTTTGGTGTTGATTAGGTTCTTCTTGCTCCAATTAAATCCAAGTGAGCTTTGCAACCTACTGGACTACAAAAGAAATCTCTGGCAAATTCATTAGTCCAATTTGGTCTTGTTGACCATAAAAGACCAAAATCCAATTAAAATGGGTCGGTTGTGGACCATTGTCCTTACATATAGTGGTGTTGGAGTTCCGGCCGCTTGGTGAAAGCAAGCGGACCAGGTTGGGAAGGGGACACCCATGCCCATGGCGGCGGCGAGAGAGAGGGAGAAGGGGGAGGAGGTTGCCGCGGGCGTGATAGGGTCTTTGGAGCTCCACGGGCGCGACCGCGGCTGTGAAGCTCTACCGATTACCAGGCCACGACACGCTGGTGGATGATGGGTGGCGGCAATAGGAGGAAGGCGAACAATAATCTAGATCTTTTGCTTTCATCCGGTAAGTCTATGTTACCGGATTAAAGGAGAGATACGAAATAATTGGAGTATATGGATTTGGGGGAAAGCGAGAACGCATGGATATATGGAGGTGGGGATGGATTCGACGCGCAAAGCTCCCACGCATGCCCAAATTGGATGTTGCCTGCGCGCGTGGGCTATTGAACCGCATGAGATCTGAGCACCTAGTCGACTCTTGGAGACGAGGATTTACACCGCTGCAGTGTCTATTTGGCCTCGGAGCAAGGGGCATGGCTGCAGTGCTACGCTCGTCGATGGTTTTTGCAAAACTGGCGTCGAAGAGACGGAAAGAATACAAGCGTTCTACATGCCAAGAAAACATATAAACTTTAACAAATGTTAAATATAAGGAAAAAGTCCAAATTACCACCCTATGTTTTCACTCAAGTCTAGATAATCCCCTAAGGAATTGTTTAGTTTATTTTACTCTGGTGGTTTTACAAACCGGTGCACTTAACACCTTTAGGCACTAATCCAATCCGGTTTTGGTGAAGTGGAGGTGGCTTTGCAATTAGTCATGCCACATAAGCCGCTGACGTGGCTACAAGTTATTTTCCCTAGCGTTTTTCGGCCGGTTCGTACATAAACCTCGCGACTCGTAAGTAATTCTTGACTCGTAGTCATTCGGCGGAGTTTAGCAGTTGGCCTTGCGACCACGGCGGCGTTCGACAATAGACCTCGTGACCCGGGCGGCGTTCGGCACTTGGCCCGTTGCGGCGTTCGGCAGGCTTCCCCTCGCGACATATGAAGGAGTTATACAACGTTGACTTGAATTTGTAATCTGGACTGTCGTTGAATTTATACATGAGTTCGCAGCTATCTGACATATTACATGCGCTAGAAAATTTCTCCCACTACTACAGAGTTGATTTTACACGATGTTTTGAAAAGATTTTCCGTGGCGGTTTCTAATAGATTAACCGTGGCGCCACCATTAATCATCAAATAACCACCACCGATTAATATTGGCCCATTTTAGCCCAACAAAGCCCATTACGAGTTGCTGATATATATCTGAGCACACCACCAAACCCTAACTCCCACCACTCCACCACTCTCTCTCTCATTCCCTCGGACTACTCTCTCTCATCCCCACTCTCTCTCTCTCTCTCTCTCTTCCCGACGCCACCACTCCACCACTCCACCCTCTCTTCTCGGCCGACGCCATGAGGAGGGAACACCGACCCCGACGCCACCGCGCCGCGAGGAACCCGCCCCCCGACGCCACCGCGAGCGGCGAGATCTAGCGTCGGATCTCGACCCGGGCGGGCGGCGCGGCCGGCGGCGGCGTGCGGCGGCCTCGGCGGCGGGCGGCGGTGGGCGCGACCAGCCAGCGGCAGCGAGCGGGCCTCAGCGGTGACAGCGCGAGCCGGCGGCGGCGGCGGCGGGATCCGGCGGCGGCGGCCTGGATCCGCCAGCCGGCGACCCAAAGATCTGGCGGCACGGCCCATTAAGGGGTGGGTTTGGGCGGGGAGGCCGTTAGGGTTAGGTTTGGATTTTTCTTTTTTATTTATTTATTTTTTTCTTTTATTTATTATTTTTCTTTTTTTAATGAACCTGGCGGGTTTTGTTAATATTTACCATGGTTAGGGTTATGTTTGGATTTTTAAAAAAACCGCCACAATTAATTTTTACCATGGCGGTTTTTTGGCATCAAAATAACCGCCACGATTAATCCGGCAATTTTCCGTGACCCTCGCTGCGTGGCGGTTGCAAAAACCGCCACGAAATGAAAAAACCGCCCACAGAAGTTCTATTTAGTAGTGTTGCCCACCAGCAGCTATTTCAAAAAGAATAATTGTTTCGTTTATTTCAGATGTGTCCTTCCTTGTGTCTTGAAAAATCAAGAGCATGATGCATCGAAATAAATTGACACAATATATTCAGTGTATAAGTCAAACGTTCGTATGCAAGCATCGATCCATTATCGTTTTTGGTACAAGGGCATCAATATGTTATTATTGACACGCAGACACTTTACGTTGGCTAGCAAAGCATGCTGAACGCTCATGTCGATCTAAAAACTTGTACCCATGTCGGCAGCTTATGTGGCATTACTAATTGTAAAACCGCCTTCACGTCACCAAAACCGGATTGGATTAGTGCCAAAAGGTGTTAAATGCGCGGTTTGTAAAACCAGGAGGGGTTATTAGACTGAACATGGTAGTAATTTGGACTTTTTTCTAAATATAAAATGAAACGTGCCAAATAACAAATTTCTCGGCTCTCATCACACACCCTAAACCCGAAAAGTCGAAAATTGTCTCGTCCAAGTCTGCGTTTTTTTACCGACCAGGACTAAGCAAACCGTAGGGGTCCGGAAACGATAAAACCGGTCCGATTACCAGAAACCCAGGCGATTCTACCGGACGATTTCAAATTTGAATTCAATTGAATTCAAACGGGCCGGCGAATGGTAAGAATCCGGTTAACCGGGCGGTTTGGAATTTATACCGCCCGGTTTGAAGCGGTTTACCGAGCGGTTTGAGCGATTTGAACGTTTTTTCAAAATTCAAAATGTAATTTTTTTATAAAATGCTAAAAAATTCCTAAAATACTTCATGATTTGTAGAATCCAATGATGTCAAAATTACTTAAATTTGAGTGTGTTTAGTATGTTTTTCGACCTTCAGGATTTAATGGGCCTTAATGGGCGGTTTGTGTATTTTTCTTTTTCTTTTTTTTCAAACTTAGATTTGAAATTTTTTTATACCAAACCAACTCCAATTTGACAAATTTTTATACCATTGGCTTCTATAAATCATGAACTATTTTATAGAATATTTTCAACATTTTTTTTTCAAATTTTCAAATTTGAATTTGTGGTTTTCCGCTGCCGCGCGGTAAGAGTCCGATTACCGCTGTAAGCCGCGGTTTATCGAGCGGTAAAAAACGCAGAAGTCCCAACCTCTCCGCTCCGCGCGCCGCCTCCCCTTCCCTTCTTCCGCCGGTGACACCGCTGCGTTCCACTACCGCTCCGCTCCACCCCACCTCGAGGATCAAAGCGCACCACTACGTCGTCGGCACCTTACTAACCGGCTCTGTCATCCCGAGCTGCCGTCGCATCGGGCGATGATAGGGTTCCCTCAAGTCTCCTCCTCTATCGTCGGCGGCTCCATGAGCGGCTACCACGTGCTTTCGAGATCGGGGGCTACTCGGGGCATCAAAGTCGCCTTCCCCAATGGAAAGCATTTGAGTCCCTCCCTTTCCGCGTCGCGGGCGCACTTGGTCTATCTGGTACTACCCCAACGGCGACCGCCCGGAGACCGCCGACCACATCTCCATCTTCCTCCGTCTCAAGGGCAAGGTCGCGCCCGGGACGAAGTGATGGCGGCGATGCGAGTTGAGCTTCATCGACCCGGTGGAGAGGCGAAGCGGCCTTCGTCGGTAGCCTCGAGGCGTAGATTCAGCACCAACGGAGCGTCACGGAGCGTGGGGATATAAGAATTCGTCGGGGAGAGCTTGGAAGTCGAGCGCCTCAAGGATGACCTTCTCGATCGGGTGCGACATGTCGTCGCCCCGCCACGCCGCGGAGGCCGCCCCGGCATTCATCGTTGCGGTGCCGCCGCTCGAGTTGCCAAAGCATTTCGGTGCCCTCCTCTTAGGAGGAAAGGGGGGATCCTCGGCAGTTGGCTTCACGGCTGCAGACGGCCCGATCCGTGCAAGGATCGCCCGTCCGCCTAGATCAACCAACGCTCGCTCGCGGCCTCTCCCACTCCGGCCCAAAAGGTCCTTCAGCCCAATACAACGCGCGACCCACGAGGGAAAAAGCAAACGGCCGGATCCCATCGGTTGTTGTTAGATCCTCCGCCGGCTTCGCCAAGTCGCCCGCGGCTTGCTCGCCCAATCTCCGTACGCCACCGCGGCCACTCAAGCAATCCGTCCGCCGCCGCAGATGCGCTCAACAAATCTCCGTCCATTTGCGAGCTTGTCCGGTCCTCGTCCGGCGCCGCGCGGCCGCTTCGCCCGATCCGTCGTCCGGCCGTGGCGCTTCGCCCAAGCTTCCGCCCGCAGCGATCTTCCTCAAAGACCGAACGAGCGAAGAGATCCCATAGCGGGGCAAGAATGGGAGAGGAACCTCCCCCGCCAAGCCCACAAAGCACCACCACGACGACCAACGGCGGCCACCGTGCACATATGAGGGAAGAGAAGCTATCCGAGAAGCATAGCTTCGTGAGTAGAGTGTCCTGTAAATTGATGCGTAGATTGAGGTTGTGGCCCTATATTGAGTATAATGATTGAATATCTTTCATTTTTCGAGTTTGATTGTAGCATCAATGCACATTGTCGGTATTTGTGTTTATTGTGTCACTTCAAAATATCCGAATGACAAAAGAGACAGTTCAATGATCTGAACATTGAGAATAGCAAAAGGCATACACAATTGAATATTTAGTAAACTAGACATCTAGTAGACTGAATGGCAAAAGGCATTCATACATATACACTTACAATATTTAGTAAACTGGACATCAATGGGTGCTCTTAATTTTTGTTTGATATATACACAAGCGAGCCAAAAGACTTTCAACGGGCAAAAGGCACCCAAGTGATACATCGAGAGAATGCTTGCTTCATACGAACTGCATATGCATACCGAGCCCTCCATTCTCCCGGGATGCTCCTTTGGTTGCAAAATGCCAAAAGCATTCTAAAAGGCCATCAATCTCTAAAACATCTTCAGGTAAAGAGATTTAAAACATCATCGTGATAGGTCCCTATAAATTAAATAAACAAACAAGTAAGACAATTTAAAAACTATATAATATCTAGATTTGTAAATTGAATATATGAAAGAGGATTACTTGTCAATATTTCGGTGAAGCTAAAAATTGCATTATAAGTCTGCAGCCTATGCTTGTCCATCACTAGCAAGAAGCACCACCTCACCTTCCCGCTCCCCAACCGCTTGTACCTTGCGGTGAAACAAAACATGAGGCTCTACAAGAATAATGAATTATTGACAACACATGAAATATATTTTCAGCAACATACCACTGAACTTTGTGGTACTTGTTCTTGATCACCCTCATTATTTGCCTCTTCACCAACTTGTTTTCCTTGTGATGTAGCATTGTCTTGTCTCTTTTTTCTGAACTTGCGCTTCTTATCAAGCCATCCTTTTTTTCGTTTTGAACTTGTTACTTGGACCTCCTTTTTCTTTAGGCGTGCATTACTCAACAAGTCATCTGAAGGATCAGCAACTGAGCAAACTGTAGGATATCCAGAAATGGTTAATGCACTGATTTTTTCTTCAATTTGCTTAGCAAGGATGTCAAGCGTGTTGTCTACTAGCATGGTGCAATCTGGAAAGTATGCTGCCCTGTGTGCCAAAGCACTAAACTTGTGGGACATAAGTCTGTAGCGAAGCATCAAACCCATCATTGGATTTTCAATTATATTTCTTCCTTGGTTGTCTTGTATATGTCCATCACGTGCTTCTCGTGTCCAGCGCTTTAACACATATTGCAACGGTAGTGACTTGATATTCATTAAGTCAAGAACTTTAAGAGCATGGGCACACAGTATCCCAATTCTATGAAATTGCTGGCACTTGCACACAACTGTTTCCTTTGAAGGGTCACCGATGACTTCATACCCTTCCTCGAAGGTAAAATCTCCGACTAGATATGTATTATTAGCATCCAGTGACTTGGTGCAAACTGACAAGGATCTTTCGTACTCACCTTGAAAAGCTTCAAATATAATAGGTGTATACAACTTGCTAGCTTGCACCAAGATAGGTGGTGGTCTTCTTAGGAGAATTTTTAGGCAACTTTTTCCTTGCATCAAATTCTGAATTTAGTTCATTATCCCTTTTTCCTTGCACCACCCTTTCAAAATGCTTAAAGAAAACGATGATATCAAAATCAGATTTGAAATGGATTTTCAAATCATTGTTCAAACTTTCACTCAATTGTGTACTTCTCATTCCTAATGTGAACACATCCTTCATGTAGCATTCAGCCCATTTTTCTTTCAACTTGTATATACTATCCAACCATGTTTGCTTGCTAACCATCTTCCTTAGGAGATCAAATTGTTGATCAAATTCTGCTATGTCTTCATATTGAAACATGCACGCACTAAATTGTGATAGAATATACTGTGTCTTCGTTCTCCTCATCATTCTTCACTTTCTTCTTCTTCTTATTTTTCTTCCCTTCGGTCTTATCTTCATTCTTCTCTTCATGTAGATGTTTACAAGCATTTTGCATAATATGAAAGGTGCATAATCCATGCCATGCTTCGCAAACATACGCAACGGCCTTTCCCATTGCAGCATCTTGATCTGTATAGAATGTTTTTGGTTGCTTTCCATTATGAGCTTTAAGAAATGTCTCGAACAACCACTTGAAGGATTCAAATGTTTCATCATACATGAGAGCAAAGCACCGAAAACCATGGTTTCTCTAAAATGATTAAATCCAACAAAGACCCCAAAAGGCACGCTCTCTTTGTTTGTTCCAAAAGTGGTGTCAAAACTAACAACATCACCAAAATGTGCATAGTCTATAATCATTTTAGCATCAGCCCAAAATATGTTTGATATTTGTTCATCACAGTCCATTTGCAATGCATCTTTGGAATGATGGGTTTTCAAACAATTTTGTCTTGAAAATATTTAAGCATGATACCTGCTTGGCCATATGCCATCTCGCCGACGCTTGGTACGAAGATAGTTCTTGTGATCACGAAGAGTGTAGCTAAGATTGAGTGGTCCTCCAACTTGGCGACAAGCCAACTCATGTGCAGCTTTTGGCCCAATCCCCGCATCATCGGCAGTTTTCGATTTCAAAGGCTTGCAAATCTGAAATTTTTCTTTGCGATGCCATCAAATGCAAGGTATGTGGTAAGTGTAACGCATGATTGTGTTCTAAAACCAGATCATTCACTTTATAATTGTCCTTTGTTCGGTCCAATACAATACAAATGCGAACTGGGACAGCCAGTTCTAGTTTATTTCGAGGGCACTTTGTTAAATGATCTCTTTTATCTTGTGATCGGTGACCCTCATTTCCACAAACAAATCTACATGATGTAACCTTCCCATCAGTTGGCCTCTTGTTTGTATATCTTTTTCTGACCTCAAAACCTGAACTACCTCCATAAGTAAGCCAAAACATCCAAGCCTCTTCTGAACTTCTGAATTCCATACCAACATGGGGAACTAGAAAAGGCACCATATTCTCTCTGTTGGAAAAATAATACAAGTATGAGACTGCTTGTTGTTGTCAGGTTACTAAAAAAATACAGAAGATGCCGTCCATTTGGACCTAAAGAATGTACAGAACATACAAGTGCTACTTATAGTTGTCGGTTATATACTGTACTAGATAACCATGCAAGATTGTTTAACCACAAATTAATTTATGATTATGCACTACTTACTTATTGGATCCATGATGTCTTTGTGTTGTTCTCTTCTTCCTCCATTGCAGATTTGTTTTGGTGGGAGGCTAAAAGTGACGACCTGCTTGCATGACGGCTCCTTGCATGACCTGCTTCTCTCGTTCCAAATAACGATGACGAGACAACACAAGACCGATCAGTTTCAAGGCAAGATCACCATGGAAACAGGGGGAAGAAGAAATCTGATGGGGAAGGGGGAGATCGGACGGACCTTAGATCGGACGGTGATGACTTCGCCGAGGTCTATTTTCCCTCCAAAAGTTTTGGTTTTGGCGCTGTTTTTCTGTGCTAATATACTGGCTCGGCTGCTTGGCTTCGTAGCTGCGCTTGGATTGGGCCGTGTGGGCACCTTTTGGGCCGGAGCGGGACAGGCAACGACAGGGTAATAACCAGCCGCGCATGGACGTTCGTTCGATTGTAGCGGACGGAGATGCTTCCTCGAACTGCTGTGCGCAGCTGTGAAGCCAACTGCCGACGATCGATGTGAGATTTCTTGTCGGGGGCAAGACATTTGCCGTGCACCGGTGTGTGCTTGCTGCACGGTCGCCGGTCTTCGATGCGCTGCTCTTTGGCCCGATGAAAGAAGGCACCACCATGGAGAACTGCATACAGATTGATGATATGGAACCTCAGGTGTTCGAGACCTTGCTGCATTTCATTTACACCGACTCACTGCCAGAGATGATAAAGCAAGATGACGGTGGAGCCACGATGGCGCAGCATTTGCTAGAAGCTGCAGACAGATACGACTTGCAGAGGCTTAAGCTGATATGTGAGGATAGGCTGTGCCAGCAAATTGATGTGAGCACGGTGGCTGCCACGCTTGCATTGGCTGAGCAGCACCACTGTCGAGCGCTTAAGGAGGCATGCTTTGAGTTTCTCAAGTCTCCTAAAACACTTGATGAGGTCACTGGGACTGATGGATTCCAGCATCTGGTGAAAAGCTGTCCTTCTGCTTTGTTTCAGCTGATGTCCAAGCTTGCTGAACACTGAATTCTGGAAGAGCAAATGAAGGACATGAACATGAGGCTTTCAGTGAGTAGGGATGCGAACTACAACTATCCAGGAAAACTAATTAGTTGGTTTCACTATCTAATTAATATTACTTATTCTAGTACTAGTAGTTGTATGTGAATATGCAGTCATGTCCACAACAGGATGTGATGTACCTGTGCCTATTTTGCTTGCTCGTCAAATCATTTATGGGCAGCTTTTAACTATGACTCCAGGAACATGCTAATGTTATAAAGAAGTTAATTCACTTCTAAGCATGTAAATTAACCTGGAAGTTCGTTATGGGATTTTATGATTGCCTTCCATCACCGTAATTTCTCCATTTTCTATTCTTTTTTTTGTTGTTTGTTAGCATGTTGGATGTGTTTTTGTTCAGCATATTTAGGTTCAGATAGGGTACAAGTAAAGAGAGGATACTATTCAGTAAAAAAGTTCTTCACTCACTAGTATGACTGATATATAAAAGATTAACAATTTCTTGACGATGCTATTGCTTGAAAGCAACAATCTCATATACATGTTGCTGAAATGTTTTCAACAATCCTGGCACTTGTTATATGCTGATTTTTGCCATGTTTATATAGAGCAGTTGTTGCATAGCATATAAAGCTATATTTGTTTGAGTATGCTGATAATGTATATTTCCCTGAGGCCTTTTGAAAAGGTCATTAATTTATGAGTACTTGTAATCACATTACCAGATGCTTTCTTCTCCAGCTGCAGCTCTTCAACATAATTTTCTTTGTCCTCTTATTAAACATTATGTGTCAATTGTTCTTCTATTTTGTCATGCAAGTTATCTTGTAATCAGTTAAAACCTAAATTCTGATTTGTCCTTGGTTCCTTCAAGAGTTACAGTTGTCATTGCTGAATTAAAGACATGAATGTGCAAAGAAACGGGGTGTCAAATTTTAACTGTGTCCGAAGGACAATTTGGTGTTGTTATGATACTCAAAGTTTTTTCTTTCCTTTTATTAGTTTGAAATGAAAATTATCAGGTGCTACTTCTAACATTCATTTGTGTATGATTTTTAACAATAATTTGAGAAATGCATGCTATTGTGATTAGCAATTGGTTCAATTATAAGCCTCCAAATTGACATGAAAGTTCATACTACACCATTATTTTGTTATCATGTTCATGTATGTGCTCAGCATTTGAATTAGTTTTTTGCAATGCCCTATTTATACTCATCATATTGTTAGTTCTGTGGATGTGTTTTTGGTCAACATAATGTTTCATGCTGGTTCAATAAAGGGTAGTATGATTAAAGACTCCAATAAAGAAGGTTTAACTTCCTCAAAACATGCCTCCACAAATTGTCAATCCTATACAGGTACATCCTTCGACTATCCTTGCTCTTACTAGTCTTTGATATGTCATTAGTGTTCTCATGCAATGATGCAAATTGATGCATATGGCAGCATAATCATATTCATTGTCCATGTTTTGAAGAACATGAACATGTAGAATTGTCGATTGGCATGTGTCAACTTGAGAAGGTTATTATCCCCTTACTGAACCATGCAATCAAAATTTTGATATGATTCTTCATCTCATACTGTCTACTCCCACTATTTTCTCTAAGCACCATGTGTCATCTCTTCTTCCCCTGTATTTTGTCATTGCAACATGTCTTGTAATCAGCTTATTGAAGTATATGTCAAAAAACCACATGCTATAACTTATACGATGTCCTAACGATGTCAGATTGATAGGAGTCTGATCCTACCGTGGATCTCCCAAAGGGAGTAGGGGTGGCTGATCGGTGGTTGTGGACGGCGGCGGTCTTTGGGGCGCCGTGGGTGGTGATGGCAGGGGTGGCGGCTAGGGATGGAGAATCCCGGCTCCCTAAAGGAAGCCGGCCACAATTAGGTTGCAACTTGCTTAGTTCCTTTGATAATTTGGGCTTAAAGGAAGCCGCCACAAATGTTTACAAGTATTTATAGATCATCTCATAATTCTAATAAGTAAATAAATAATACAGTAATTGATAATTTGGGCCTTTGCCCCTACTGCGGCGCCTCAGTTAGCCACTAATGGGCTTTCGGCGCTGGTACTGGACGCCGGTCATAACAAAGACAGACATGAAACGAACTAAACCAAGTCAGGGTAGAATTCAGCTATTTGCAGCCATATAATTGAGGTGATTTAATACTGGCATCCATTTTTGTGTTTCGTTCTTTTTTTCATATTTATGATATCTACCTGTGTTGTTTGCATTGCTAATCTTGTCATTACTCATGCCGTTGAACTAAAATAATTGGGATATCCCTCTGATGAAATAATTGATGGACTGAAAACGTTCATGTAAATTTAACAATGTGAGTTTAGTTTTTTTTTTGAAAGAACAATGTGGATTTAGTTAAGTTGCTGCTTGCTGCGTACATTTGCTCATTGTTCAGTAAATTGAGCTGTAATGTGACAATATGGAAACACTGAAACATCTTGGGGCATTTATGTTACTACTAATTGATGTATAAATTTGTTTCTTTGGCGTGGGTACGGTACAATTAAAGATAAGGGTAAATGCTAAGTTCTTGACTGGCAGATATGTTTGCAATGTAGAAAGATTAATCCCATGTTTCCTTTGTTTGAACATAACGATCTCAATTGCCTGTGACTGAACTACGTCCTGATATATCAAATATATCATCATTTTTTCACGATTTATTTTATAGCAGTACAAATCTACTCTTTAGTTTTTGGCGAGGCTGCTGTGCGCTGTCCATTATTTTTGAAGAATCTGTAGGCACTTACTTATTACTATGTTGATTTCACGCATTGGAACGATCCAATTTGTAGAAGTCAAAAAGTTATGGCTTGGAATGTGATTTTCAGGTTTTTGACTCAAAATCGTTTACCACATCTTTTCACGAACACCAGGTATTACCTTCAGCTTGGTTATGTGCTGACCTCTTGGTGAACTCCCTGTGCCAATATGCTTTAAAAAATGTCCTTCAATCAGTTTGTTAGCGCAGTATGCTGGCATCGTAATCACAGATAGATTGACCTTTTGAGTTCCTGGCATTTCAAAGCAAAAAAAAATCAGTGAAGCCTGTAGTCGTCTGTCGTCTTTTCATGAGCTGTGTGGATATATAGGCCCAAAGGCTAGAAAGGCCCATCTAGGAAGCCCAGCCCAGCCCAGCCCAGCCAGAGGAACCTTTTGCCAAGAAAGGAAAGTAGGAAACCAGTCCGTGACCGTGAGACTTGCCCCCTTCGTCGTCTCCACAGTCGCCGTTCCCCACTCCACTCCACTCTGCTTCGGAGCAAAACCCTCTCTTGGACGGCTGCTGGAGGAAGAGGACAGCCGACTGTGACAGGCCCTCGTCTCCAAGGCTCTGCTGTGAGTCACCATCTTTTTCCCTAGCTCGTCTCCAATTCACCACCTTTAATTTGTTCTTGCTGCGAGGGAATATGGATCGGAAAAACCGCAACATTTGCCCTGCCCTGACTGCATTGCAGGCTGGCTCGCGCAATGTCGGGGCGGCCTCGTCGGTCGGCCGCAGCGGCGGGCCTCCACAGGCCGCCTCGTCGTCCTCCATCACCGCCGCGGCGGCCACCGGGACGCACCGGCTCAAGATCGACAGCTCTCTCACCAAGTCCCTGCCTCGCGGCGCCCACATCCGGTCCTCCAATTTCCAGGCGGGGGCTACAGCTGGTACATCAACTACTTCCCCAACGGCTGCGGCCGCGGCCGCCTGATCAAGCGCGCCCGCGGCGGCGGCTACCTCTCCCTGCAGCTCGTCCTCGACGGCGCCGTCGCCACCGGGGCCGTCATGGCGCAGTTCACTCTTTCCGTGATCAACAAGTCTGGGGCTGCCGACCTGAAACGAACACACAAGAGTCCGGTGCACAATCTCGCGCGTGCGCGTGGGTGGTGGTTCTTCAAGTACATGAGCAAGGCGGACCTGGAGACCTTGTTCCTCGACACCAAGGATGACAGCTTCACGCTCCAGTGCGACATTGTCATCTTCAACAGGTTCCGCGCGGTGAAAGATGCTCCCTTTGTGGACGTGCCGCCGCCCGACCTGCACCGCCACCTCGGGGAGCTGCTCTTCAGCGGGGAGGCTTCCGACGTCACGCTCCAGGCCGGCGGGGAGACGTTCAGTGCTCACAGGTGCGTGCTCGCCGCGAGGTCGCCGGTCTTCAAGGCCAAGCTCCTCGGCTCCATGAAGGAGGGTACCAGCACCACCACCAGCTGCGCCATCGGCATCGAGGACATGGAGCCACGGGTCTTACAGGCCGTGCTCCACTTCATGTACACCGACAAGTTGCCCGAGGTGAGCAAGGAAGAAGAAGCCGCCATGGCGCAGCGCCTGCTTGAAGCCGCCGACAGGTTTGACCTTCAGAGGCTCAAGCTCATGTGCGAGGAAACCCTGTGTTGGTGCATTGACACGAGCTCGGTGGTGACCACGCTCCTGCTGGCCGAGCGGCATAGCTGTCAGGGTCTCAAGGAGAAATGCTTGGAGTTCATCAAGAGTTGCCCTGCCGTCCTGGAGGAGCTCACTTCCAAGCTTACGATCCACTGATATGGATGCAAGGAGATCAACATTGGGTAGGTAATGGTAGACTGCTTACTGCATGTTTCACCAATTCAGTGCGTTATTGTAATCCTCGCATCGCCAGCGCTGTCAGGAGACTTGTGATGCCACTCAGTGTCTTTGCTCTGTTTGTGTTTGGTCCTTCCATAGGTTCTAGAGAGATATTAGTTTCTCAATTGTGATTCCAAGATACTCATTCTGGAGAAACTGGATGCTTTAGCTTGCAGCATTTGTTCTTTCTTGTTGATGTTTGGTGAATGCAGTCCTATGTTGCATGGCACTCTGTTCAGCTTTTGAATTTTACTAGAAAACAGGGCGTGGCATTGCTGTGCCTACAATGGATTGGGCCAGTATGGAATTTGTGTTTGCCTTTCATATAATTCTAATGAAACAGGAACTGATCGTCAAGGTAGAGCATTGGTTCATATTTGTTTCTCACAGATGTAAGCAGGGGTTGTTTTGCTAGTTTACTGTATGAAAGCAAGAAATGTGATGAGGTAGTAGCTGAACCTAGGAGTGTTATTGTGGAGAAAAGGGACCATGCGTCCATTGATTGGAGACAAGGAATGTTTTGAGTGGTATGGTACCTCAGGTGTTCCGAAGCCTGCTATGAGTTCCTCAAGTCTTCGAAATCGCTGGACGCGGTGATGGCAACTGATGGGTTCCAGCATTTGGTGAAAAGCTGTCCTTCTGCTTTGTTCGAGTTGATGTCTAAGCTCGCTTCCCATTGATACCTCGACGAGCAAATGGAAGATATGGTCATTGGATTTCAGTAGATCAGGAGTACCTAGAAAGAGTAATTATTGGGTTTTGTGTTACTTCTATATATGCGTAAACATATATCAACGTACCTGTGCCTCCTTTTTGTTTCATCATGGAGAATCATCTGTGGATGGCTTTTATAGTTATTAATATTATAACCATGATGATACATGATATAACACCGTGCAAATTAAATGTGATCAGCATGCTGATCGTTCAGTACTTCCCTTCTGAGCCTCTAAATTGAATTGGGAGTTCATTCTAGTCATCTAAGGCTGGAACTCTCTGCGAGCTTCTATTTTTATTGTTTGCAACATGGATATATTTTGGTTCAGTGCAACGTTTCATGCAGATTCAGGTAGAGCACAAAGTGTGACATGGCAATGATCAGGGCTTCAATTGACCTTCTGATAAGAGGTAAAATTTCTCCATGAGTGCATTTAAAAGCTACAATGATATACTACTTCTGATGGATTTGCATTGATAATCCTATCACTTGTTTATGTGCTTATATAATGCATGTCAGTACTAAGTTATTGAATTGAAGGACAATTTTTTGAGATCACGCCTAAGCACATTGAATTGAAGGACAATGTTTTACAAAAATGTATGTCCTTTGTTTGAGTATGTAATTTACAGCATGAACTAATTTGATCGTGAAATTCACGAGCCATATATATTATTATTATGATACATGGGTTTCAGATTTTTTACTCAAGTTTTCACCACATATTCTCCTCTTTAAACACTCTGTGACATTGTTCTTGCAATATATATGGCAATTGTGTGAAGTATCCTTGCAACAGTATGCTGTGTTGAATAAGCATATGTTGGCATGGTGCTAAGTAATAATTAAATAAATATATGCTATGGTTTATTAAACGCTAGACTAAAAATAGAAATAATCAGATCGAATCAGGGGTAATATTTATGTGTTACAACTATGGGCATTCATCAGTTCTGTAGCAAAATTAAACACATTGTGTACTTTCCATGTTTACAACATGTTCGCCATGAATTTGTTTGTGGTATTATTCTAATATGTCATCAATACTTGGAGTTTGAATTGAAATGGTTCAGAAAAATCTCTTGTGAAGCAATTACGTGGAGTGGCATATACAAGAGAGATGATGGTCAACTGGATGCAATTATGTGTAGAAGTTGGTTAATAATGTTCTGTTGTTCTTTTGGATATACCTTTGCCAACATGGAACATCTCAGATTCTCAGGACACAGGGTGTATTTTTATTTGTGATCAACTTTCCATGCCATCTCATTCAATATTTGTTCATTCAACATTTTTATTTGTGATCAACTTTCCATGCCATCTCATTCAACATTACGTGTATTTTTATTTGTGATCAACATGCTTTAGCTTGCAGCATTTGTTCTTTCTTGTTGATATTTGGTGAATGCAGTCCTATGTTGCAAGGCACTCTGTTCAGCTTTTGAATTTCACTAGAAAACAGGGTGCGGCATTGCCGTGCCTACACTCGATTGGGCCATTATGGAATTCGTGTTTGCCTTTCGAATAATTCTAATGAAACAGGTGCTGATCGTCATGGTAGAGCATTGGTTAATATCTGTTTCTGATGTAAGCAGGGTTTTTTTTTTAGTAGTTTACTGTATGAAAGCAACAAATGTGATGAGAATTAGGAATTAAAAAAAAAGCCAGTGAAATGCAAATTATTGCTGCGTTACAAGGTTACAACTGAACAATCTGAAGAATAACACAGACACTTACAATTTCCCCTGAATTTGAATAGACTGAGACCCTTAATTTGAACAGGTCATTGCAGCAGCACAGAATCGCCATTCACAAAACAACCCACAAGCAAACCACAACCTAAATCCAGCCAGCAGTTCCTAAGGCTCCTGCAAACTGCCAAGGACCCTTCTCCTCCACAGGAGTATTAGTGTTGGGTCTCCTCCTAGAACTACTACCTTTTTCCGCTCTTTTGGCTCTTTTTCTGCTATATATACTCTATCTTGAAGCTTCGTTCTCCCGACCGTTGACAGCCGGAAACAAAACAAGCGAAGTACAGTTTGGCCATCTTGACTCTATGGGCCATCTAGAAGCAAAGAACACAATAGTTAAGGGATTGCAGAATGACGCAGGCTCTGAGTAGGCACTTGAAGGCCCGCATGTGGTTGTGCAAAAGCCCAAGTGTGTAATATAGGCCGGGCCCTGTAACCTTCTGAATCGCTCGCAGCCTAGGCTGGGTGGAGCAGCCTAGCTGTTTGCTAACCTATTTTTTTTCTCAACCTCGCACATGACAGATGCATTACAAGATATGAAAATTTCATTTGCCTACGCATCCCACCCATTGGCCTAAGGCCTTCTCCATTGCTCCACGGTGGCGTGTGGCCTCGTCAGTCTCGGATGCTAAAAAGTGGTGAGATCGTGACCGTCAGTGCAGCCTGTAGAGGAGCCAGTATCTCACCTGACAAAAAGATGGAACAACTCTGAAAACGCGCGTTGGGAAGAAAAAGCATATGCTTTGGGAGCAGCTCTGACGGAAGGAAAGAAAAAAAAAGGTTGTTGCATGCCCGTCAGAGATTCTAACGAAAGTCCAACTCTGTTGCTCGTGATTCTGCTTGCGATGGGGACCGTGCTGCCCTGATGTTTGCCTTGCATCGGTGGACAAGCAGACTTGAATGGGGTAGCACGATACTGTAGCCAGCGTTGGCCGTGCCCTAACGGTGTTTACTCACTGCCTAGCACCTGCGAGCACCCACCGCTCCACCATGTGCTAGAGGGTCCTTGTGACAACATCGTGGCTGCACCACGGAAACAACGCGCGTTCTGTTCCTTCCAGATCTCCCACGAGATTAGCGCAAAGAGAGAGTCAGCTCCTTTCTTGAGATTTCTGGTCTAGTGTGCCTACCATTCTTGCCAGCAATCCAACAGCAAGTCTATGGGAGGGCCGTGTGCCTATCCAGAGCGTGTGCTGCCCGATGCCATAACTGCATGGTGTATGAGCATTCGACGGTGATGTGATCGATCCTCTCTGGCTTTTGGTCGTAGGCGTCGAGGCCGTGCTGCCTTCTTCGATCGGCTGTCTAGTGTCTCCGTCGCATGGCGAGCCACAAGAACAGCTTGATCCTCGATGACGCCAAATCTCCTAAATCAAGACACAATTGGGGTGAGGTGCGAACCTAGGTGCAGCACTAGGTAGGCTGACTCCACCGAGAATCGGCCATCCGATTGCCATCGCTAGACGATTCAATCTGGCTCATCCGAGAGGACGACGTTATTGACCGCGTGCCAAACCTGCAATTACTCTATCGTGGCTTGGGTGTTCACACCGCCGGTGATGAGAGTAACCCATCTCCATTTTCTTAGAGGCTCACCCACGGTAAGAGTGTTGATGGTGCACTTGGACATGAAGTGCATGAGCGTAAGAGCCATGGTCCTAAGAGCGATGTCGTCATCCTAGCTACAACGAGAATAGAGTGTTCATGCCGTTACCGATGACTGAGTAGGTGGAGGAGCGCAAGAATGCCCTTGTTCTCTTGAGAGCTTGAGCAGCTGTGATGCCCAGGCTCTGTCAGGGTCGGTCTTTTGCAACCACAACCACTTAGCCTCAAATGCCATGGCCACGAGCTTCATGTCCGGAATCCCCAGGCCGCCTAATTCTTTAGGCCGAGAGCATGTCTTAGAACCATGCACTTTCCTTTGGCATCCGCATCCTTTCCTGCCCATAGGAACCTTCGACAAACAGCGGCGATTTCCTTCTATGCCCATGGCGGTAGGCCGTCAACGATCATATAGTAAACCAGGATTGCCGCCAGGACGAACTTGATCCTCATCAGCCTGCCACTCTTGGTCATGAGGGGCCCAGACATGCAGGCGTTCTTTTGGCGACAGCTTCAACTATGTGGTGGATGTGGTCCTTGGGCACCTTCAATGTGCCGAGGGGTAGCCCGAGGTATCGAAAAAGGGGGGGGCTGACCTCGAAGGCCCATTGAATTAGAATGAGCATGTCCTCTGCTTCGAAGGTATCGCGAATTGAGCACTTCATCAAATTGGTCCTTCCTTTTGGATGTCTTGTAGGCATTGGGCTTTGGCGAGTGCTAGAGACGCCGGATGGCCACCCTTGCTGTCAACTGTGACCTCCCGCATCTTGCTAAACATTCTGCCAGGCCGACCGATCACTCATCGCTGGGGGTTAGACCTGAGCAAAACTAGCCCGGCCCGAGCCCGACGGAGTTTTGGCCCGCCGACGAACCTTACTGGACAGGGCCCGGGCAGAGATTTTGAAGCCTGATAAAATTTTTCTTGGCCCGAACTCGGCCCAAAATACATTTTTAGCTATTTTGTAGTGTAAAATGCGCGGGTAGCCCGCCCAAGCCCGGCCCATCCCGAGCCCGGCCCGAAAAATCTAGGCCCGACTTGCCCGGTGGGGACGTCATGGGTAGGATTTTTTTGGCCCGAAATAACTGGGTTTTTTTTCGGCCCGGCCCGGCCCGAAAAATGCTCAGGTATTCCGGGGGTGTGCCAGGGAGACTCCTTATCGCCATTGTTGTTCGTCATTGGCATGGAAACTTTGAGCAGTCTATTCGCCATTGTTGTTCATCATTGGCATGGAAACCTTGAGCAGTCTATTCGGCATGGGCCGAGAGCAAGGAGTGGTACACGCGCCATGGGTTGCGACGACATCCAGTTCCAATGCATCATCTATGCGATGATATCATCTTGTTCATGCACCCGGTCATCAGGGAGACAAACATCATAGCAAGGATCCGACATATCTTCGTGGAGGCCGTAGGCGTTCGGAAAAATCCGATGAAGTGCTCAATTACGGATACCTTCGGAGCGGAGGACATGCTCATTCCGATTCAACGAGGCTTCGGATGTCAAATCTCCCCCATTCGATACCTCGGGCTGCCCTTCAAGACATTGAAGGTGCCCAAGGACCGCATCCACCACATAGTCGAAGCCGTCACCGTAAGAACGCCCCCGCATGTCTGGGGCCGTTCATGACCAAGAGTGGCAGGATGATCTTCTTATTCCTTAGCAGGACCGCTGATCGTTGAACGTATTTGAAATTGTCATGAATAGTTTGCCTTCAGATGAATGTGTTTTGGTTTGGGGGCAATGATGTCCTGCAACCTCGACGTACACAAGCCTTAGCGCAAGGTTTTTGGAAATCAACTTTGCCACACTATGGATCATAGTGATTGGCCTGAAGTCCGCCAGCTCCATTGCATCCGCAGACTTGGGCAGTAGCACGATGAGCTCCCCATTTAGCCGATTTGAAGGTCTTACTATCACTGAATAGCACTACATTGATGGCTGCCATGACGTTGACCTTGATGATCTGCCAAAACGCTTTGAAGAAAGCCCCGGTGAAACCATCAGGGCGGGGGGAGCGATCCGCCAGGGTTGCCCGGATGGCATCCCACACCTCTTCCTTGGATACCGGTTGTTTAAGAGCTGATAAAACGTGTTCGACGAGGCCCACCGCCTGAAAGTCGATTGCTCCCTTCTATATGCCCATTAGCACCGAACACACTGGAGAAGTGACCGTGCAGGGCTGCGCCATGGCTTCTTGGTCGAAGGTGAAGGCGTCATGCACCTTGAGCCGAGTGATTGCATTCCTCCTCTTTCTTCCCCGTTCTATGGCTTGGTGATAGACTGATAGTCGTCAAACTTCGGTTAGAAAATCTCGAAGTGAAAGGGTGGCTTGGAAGCAAACTTTAAGTTAGTTTGCAACATGAGGGGTAATTATTCGATGCGTCTGATGATAGAGCTTGTAGGTGGCAGTTGGGGAAAAGCTCCTCCCACTCGAGCGATGCCCGGGCTCAGTCTAGATGCACCATCATTAGACTATCGCGCTCGTTGCTCCAAGTGTAGCGGCAGCCATGCAGATGCCAAATTATTATTTTTTTCCTTTTTTGTTGTACAACTAAGCATGTAATTGACATATGTTACAAATTATGTATTTCATCATTAACTTATGAGAATTTTTACCATGCTTGAGCCTGATATGGATCGCGTAGGTGCTCCTAGAGTGGCCCTAGGCATCGAAATTTACCAGCACCGCCACTGATTACAACCTTGCCAATACTCCAACTACTAACTACTAAAAGGTAAAATGATACAAGTGTAGAGGGAGAGAGCTCTTGTGCGCTATGTTTAGAATGAATACCTCCCCATCTATTTGTAGCCTAGGATGGTCGATTTGGTGTCAGTAAATAAGGAAGCACCATAGGCAACCGCCTATGCATGGTGACGTGTAACCGCTAGAGAAGTTTGGGCCCGACAGGTGATGTTGATGCTCGCGGGGCGAGCCCGGATGGGCCGGATTGCCACCGCCTTTGGTGTGGCAGTTTCTTGATGGGCCTGGACCAATGCCATGGTGGTGCTTTGCCAAAATTGTTTGTTGAAGTGGGGTTTCTCTATTTCTCTTTGATTGCGCATTTACGGAATGTGTATTTTGCTTTGCGCTTTGTTCTTTACTTTGTGCATTTACGCTTGTTTTCGGTGTTTGTCCCGCAAAACATGTTTTCTTGAGAAACAAGTGAGAATAGGTCAAAGCATTTGCATATGTGTTTTAAGAGTGCTTGTTTCCCCATTTGGATATAAATTGGTGGTATAAAATGGTTGATAATGACCACCAGTAGCCCTCACATCAATAAGATTATGAGATGATTCATAAAGTGAAGATGAAGCCCAACAAAAGAGGCATGGCGTAAGCACACATCATCAAGCTTTTTGTTGTTGACCTTTGCTTAGTGACATCACTAAAATAGCAATGACGCTAAACAACGTTGGTATTAAAATTACTTTGCCACCAATAAACTAGTCATGATTCAATTACCTATACTTCTAGTTGTGAGATTAGGTTGTCATCCTTAACTATATAGCGGCAATATATTCATGTCATAAACATTATTATAAGACTAGGCAGAAAATAATATAAAAATAAATAAATAAATAAACAAATAACATAGGTTACGTAAGTGGACAAATAATTATACCAATTGTAGCATTTTACCTAGAGTATTAACAAATTGTCATTTATATTCTACCACTAGGAAGGCTATGTATAACTGAATTGCATAGTATTAATAACTCTCTATACTATGAAATAGTAATAAACCAATAATGAATAAGCTTCTACTCGGGGTTATGTCACAAACAAAGATAAATAATAAAGATATATATGATAAATAATGATAATGATAAATGAAACGATCAAGCATCATAATGATAAGATAAACAACCAACAGAGTATTCTAGTCTAAGAACTAACATAAAATAATATAAGGAAAACTTACTAATGAGTAACTATCATCAAAAGTTATGGTTCACTATAATTAGTGCAAACATTTAGCTATCATTGTTAGCATCATTATTTCATATCATACTTAAGGAACATCAACTAAGAAGGATCTAATAATAATATCTTCACCTTCGATGCGACACACATTCTACCATTCACTATATGCGAAGGGAGGATTACAGAGGACTCAATAGGGTTGTCACCCCTACGATCTACCACGCGACTCGGCATATAGCAAGCATTTTAGATATAACATATCTAAGCACCATGATTACATAAGTTAATTATAAGACCTATCTTACACATTATAAGATAAGGGTTATACAATCCTAAGTATGTAATCCATAACAAATAACTAAGTCTACTATGCATATTAAAGCAAACAATAAAGATTGCAATAGATAATATAAATAAGATGAAGCATAATGACATAGATAAACTTGAGTATAAATATCAAAGGATATATAAGTACCATAGAACACCTTGAGAGAATATGAAGTCCAAGACATCTTAGACTTGGTATCCTTATACTCTACTACTATGTAGCTAATCTCTCTAGAACTAGAACTACTATGAAGAACTAGGGTTTGTGGCTCTGGATGACTTGATCTTTGGAACTCAGAACATCAATACTAAATTAGGGTTTCAAGGGGTGGTTTGCTCTTGCTTATATAACCCCATAGGATGAATCTTAGCCCTTGGATCAAACCGACTTCATTGGACGACCTAGATTGGATCTTTTAGCGAAGTTGTAGGAAGATTCCGAAGCCGGCGTCTACCCCCTCCTTGTTAGGTGTGGGCCCCATCTTCGACGTGGCGTCTTCCTTTTGTCCTTTAGGTCCTTGGAATTTATACTAATGCTTCTATTTCGGTCCTTTTCTCCTGTTTCTTCATTCCTTCTCATTTCTTCTCTTTTTCGAGTCCATCTTGCAAAACTAGTTATGCAACAAAACTCATGGAATTCATTAGTATAAACCCTATCTTCTAGTATTATTGTTCTCTTTTTACTTTGTATATTTATAGTAAAAAGTTGACGCTATCCACCGTCAACACTCTTCACATGTGTGCCTTATGGCATGAGGTAACGAATGCTCATCCTCTAGTGAGAGTGATAGTGATGATGAAATGCCTTCTCTAAATGAACTTGTGCAAGATAATCTTAAATATGCTAAATTTGCACTAGTCAATAAAAGAAGCTATCCATGTTGCAAGACAAGGTTGATAGTTCACAAGAAGCTTATAAAATTTTGCAAGAAAAATTTGAAACATTTGCAAATCTCAATGTTGAACTATCTACTAAAATTTAGCAACTAGAAGCTAGTGCACTCACTAACCCTTACACAAGTAATGATGAGCAACTTGTTAAAAAAAAAAAAGTTAAAAGAAAAGTTAGCTAGATCAGAAGATGATTATAAAAGTTTTCTTGCTAAAATGGAAACCATGTGCAAACATTGTGATGAACTAACAACAAAAGTTGCTAAACTTGAAGCCATCGGTAACCCCCTCGAGACATCTAAAAAATTCAATTTTTGATATGCCTAAAAAGGATGACTCTACTTCTTGCCATGATTTATTAGACTCACCCATGTGCAACCAAGTTTGTTGCGAGAAAGTTATTGTAGATACATGCACACAAGAAGTTGCAATGGAGAATGAGATGCTCAAGAAAGAAGTCACTCGCCTCACCAAGGACTTGATTCAAGTGAAAGGCAAGACAGAGGAAACCCAACTTCATCAAGATAACACCATCAAGGGAGTGAAGAAGCTTGATGAAGGACAAACCGTGGTTTGCTATGTGTCCCACAAGGAAGGACACAAGTCCTATGAGTGTAAGGTGAAGAATGGGGGAGGAGCAAAGAAAAGAAAGAGAAAAACAAAAAGCAAGCAAGCAAGCTCTCCAACACCTACACCAACAAGGTGAACAAGAAAGCCTCCACACCCTTTCTCTCTTGTAGAAGGTGGTGGCAACCAACATAAAGAGCATCAAGAATGTTTTTGTCCCGAAAGGGCAGTGAGAAGTCCAACAGACTTCAGGGAATTTGGACACTTGGCAAAGTTTGGGTGCATTTCAGGGGATGCATCAAGATAGATAAGGTAATTGCCAAGTGGGCCAGTGAAAATCATGGACCCAAATTCCCCCTCCCATGTTAGGTAACTATTTTTAAATTCTTGCAAATTTCAATTATCATTTAGTTCCTTTTATGCCTATGTTTGCATTTGCATGCTTATATTCAAGTCATGAATTCACTAGGTAAATCATATGGTAGGGTTGCTCGGTATCACTCTTACCCTTGGAGCAAACCTACATGATTTAAAATGTTTAGGAGCACAATACATAGCTTGTCTACCATTTGATTATCTAATATGTGTCAAAGTCCAAATTAGAGATAGTACTCCCTCCGTGTCATCTTTTATATGATTTGTTGATTTAATTCAATGTGCATGTCTCCTACAAGTATTTCATGATTATATGCACAAATTTAGGGGGAGGGCTCTCTACAAGTTGGATCATTTAAGACTAACATTATTTCTAGCTTATCATGTGTGTAGTAGTCTCATTGCAAGAAAAATGGAGTCCCCGGAGATGAGCATCATGCTTTCACAAACCACCATTCAAGTGGTGTAAATTCAATTGGTCTCTACATGTGGTATTCCTATCACAATAATTTCAATTGGATATGTATATGTTTTCTCCATGCATTATGTAGATTAAACTCCTTTGTGCATTAATTTGTCAATTATGCATGTGCTTTGCCTTCTACTATATGTATGCATAATTGCATATATTTAGGGAGCGTTTAGTCTATGTAATGTGAGATTCAAGTTTTGTGACCTATCCACTCCACATACAAAGGTTCACAAAATTTGACCCACCCTTGTGCTACTAATGTCTTCCGGTGTTTGATTCCAAAGGGGGAGAATTTGTAGGACCAAAAACAAGCAAAAATTCATTGATCAAAGGATGTGATCCTAATAGGGAATGGTCCATGAAAGGGAGAACTGTGGATTATGGATTTAGGGGGAGCATAAGTCCATAATACCACAAGGGGACATGAGCAAGGATAAGATGAGTTCATAAAGTGTTATCTTTAGCATCATATGAACTTGCCCTTGCATTGCATCCTAGCAAGTAGGTAGTTTGTGAATTTTGTAAAATATTATTATTTGCTTGCTTTGGTCGTGTTGTCATCAATCACCAAAAAGGATGAGATTGTACGGAAAAAGGAGCATGACCCATTTTAGTTTGGATTTTGATGTTTAATGACCAACATGACCAGATGGGATTAATGTGTTTAATAGTTTTTATTTTATAGTTTCATAGGATGTAAGACATGACTTTTGGACCTTAAAAGCTCAAGAAAAGACCCCAAGGATCAAGAAAAGTCCAAGCATGCTTGTGGAATCGAGCCCGAAGAGAATATCACAAATATTCAAGTCAAGACAGGGGTTTTAGGAGCACATGACACGCGCACCAGACGCGTCCGACAAGCACATCAGACGCGCTATCTGCTCATGTGTCAGGTGCATGAGGTCATCGACGTCCGATGCAACCTAACGGTCATTTGTGCAAACCGTGTGTCCGATGCAACGGCAGCGGCGGCGCGTCGGATGTGGATTTTCGGCGTGCGGTGCTCTCGGACTTGCTCCGACGCTGAAGCAATGTGTCCAATGCGCGGCGATTGGGCGTCCGATGAGAAAACGACATATTCAATGGTCGACTAAAGCTCCAATGGTCAGGAGCACAGGGGGCGTGTCCGATGGGCCTTAGCGGACGGCGTCGATCGTAGTTTGCAACGGTTATTACGCCACCAACGGCTACTTTCTCAATGGGAGCTTATAAATACCCCTCAACCCACCGAATGAGGTGTGTGGGAGTGTGGAAACATATCAAGGGTGTTGGTACACCATTTTAGAGCCTTCTACATGCATAGTGCTTAGTGAAATATTTAATGGTTAGCATAGGTGCTTGGGAGGTGTTTAGGTTAGTTAGAACACCGCTTATGATTTTCCGTCAGGGAAAGTTGATTTTTCATTACAGTATATCCCTGACGGCAGGTTTAACCGTCTGGAATCGGTTTCAGACAAGTTTTCCGGGTAACGTGCACCACGCCTTAGCCACGTGATGGACTTTCTGAGGCACGTGTCTTTTATTTGAGTGGGCCTGTACGGAGGCGCATGCAGGTGGTGGAGGCAGTCATTTATTTTTGTAGCCAAATGATGCATTATTTTCTATCAGAATTTTTCTGTCGCTAGGAACTGAATTTTCCTCGCGCGTATCGATTTTTTTTTTTTTTTTTTTTTTGCAGCTGGCACGCCATGCGCGCAGCCAACTCTGTTTATGTGCTCCTATAAATAGACAGTGCTTATATATGCACAGAGGACAGCCTCACACTCGCCTATATGGTTGATCATAATGCCTGGTTTATAGATTTGAACGATCCCATCAACTGTGATGAATGAGATTGAGGAATTTGAGGGATGCCTACTCGATTTTGTTTGGGACTGCCAATGAAGAAGGTTAGGTTTCTAAATGTTTCCATTGTCTCTCTTCCCGAGCTTTACTCAATGGCGACGACCGACGACACACGGGGATGATCGACTGTAAAGTGAAGCTAGAGCTGAAGAAGCTGACGTCGTGGGCCGCGGACGAACTAACGCTGGCGAGGAACGCAGTGGAGTCGGCGCCATGATCGACATCGACATCGGCAGCTTCACCGAGCGCTCGCGCACGGCCGAGCTCCGCATATATTGGCCAGCTGCAGCTCTCGGATGGCACGAGAATACGAAATGCTCGAGAGCGTCGGAGCTTAGCTGCGCTTGCCGTAGCATATACCAGCGATCGAGGAGAGTGATGCGAGAGAGAGGCCAGTGCTACATTGGTAAGCGAGAGATGCAAGCAAGGAAGCAAGGAGAAGTTACTGTTACTCGCATATATAGCAGCTCCTGCCGTGAGGGGCGGAGATCGATAGACTCGGAGGGCGCGCACACGAGACGAAAGCCATCGGTAGTTTTTAGGTGTAAATAAATAAATAACATACTATTACAGCCGTTCATATTACAGCCGTACATAGTAGATATATATACGACTATATATAAAACACCATCGCTGGTGGGCACAAAGCACATACACAGCAACCCCGCGATCGATCTTTTCACCCTAAACCCTCGCTCCTTAGCTATTATCCATCCATCACCGCCGGCCCGGCCACAATGGCGTCGTCCTCGTCCTCCATGGCTCCGGCATCGTCGTCCACCACGTCGTCCATCGTCGCCACCTCCTCTTTCGGCTCGCACGTGCTCAAGATCGACGGCTACACGCGCACCAAGGGCCTCGCCACCGGCATCCACCTGAGGTCCTGCTCCTTCCGCGTCGGCGGCCACTCCTGGCACCTCGCCTACCTCCCCAACGGGGACTGCCCGCAGAATGCCGACTTCATCTCCTTCTACCTCGTCCTCGAGGACCCCCTGCCAACGGCGCCCCAGTTCTCGCGCAGTTCTGTGTCGCCCTGCTCGATCGCGCCGGCAAGCCGGTGCCATCCCACACCCAGGCTCGCTCCGTGACTCGCTTTGCCGCCCACGCCACACACCGGGGCTTCACCACCTTCATCCGGAGGGAAGTGCTCGAGAAGTCGAGGTACCTCAACCTCAGGGATGACTCCTTTTCCGTCTGCTGCGAGGTCAACGTCGTTACCGGCTTCCGAGCCGAGGACGCCACCTCCACCGCGGCCGCATGCATCCGCGTCCCGCCGTCAGACTTGTCGTGGAACTTTGGCGAACTTCTGCGGAGTGAGCTGGGCGCCGACGTGCGCTTCCGGGTGGACGGGGAGTACTTCGCTGCGCATCGCTGCGTGCTCGCGGCAAGATCGCCGGTGTTCCAGGCCCAGTTGTTTGGCGCCATGAAGGAGGCATCTGCTGCCGCTGGGGAGCACGGCTGGGTGGAGATCGGTGACATGAGGGCAGACGTATTCAGGAATCTGCTGCACTTCATCTACACCGACGCGCTGCCCACCGAGCTCGAGCCCCACGAGGCTGCCCTCATCATGGCTCAGCACCTGCTCGTCGCCGCCGACAGGTATGGCATGGAGAGGCTCAAGCTCATCTGTGAGGACATTCTATGCAGGCACATCGACGTCAGCACTGTGGCCACCACGCTGGCCCTTGCTGAGCAGCACCGATGCAAAGGGGCTCAAAGAAGCATGCTTCCAGTTCCTCAAGAAGTCTCCTGGGTCACTGAATGCCGTCATGGCAACTGATGGATTTGATCATCTAAGCAACAGCTGCCCGGCCATTATAAAAGGAATTGATGTCTAGACTTGCTGCTGCCCATCCCAAATGAACAAGACATAGATTGAGTTTTGGCAGCAATACGAAATGCAGTTGTCCACTACTAGTTACTGTTGTCTGTTAGTCACAAAATTAAAGGTGTCGCTCCGGATATGCTATATATGTCTAGTTAATCTCAATAAACTTTATTTAGTTATATGTGATTTCCAGTATGTATGTTTAATTAGTTATAATCTTCTTATCAAACTTTGGTTTTGGAAGGAGAATTAATTATTCCTAGGGAAATTATCCTTTATTTCAATATATTGTGGTTTTACTTTTCTATGTTAGGTAGAAATATCATAATGCAAATTAGTTCTAAATAATGCATTATTGTTATTGTTCAATAAAAACAACATTACAGATTGTTGTGGCTGCGAGGAGTATTTGCCAATCCTAATTCAATCCTAGTTGGTGTTTGACATGTTATTTGGACATCTATGTTGGCATCCAATATGGTAACATGTTATATGGATCTGATTTGTTGCTGCTAATCCAATATGTGTGGAATTACTTTGTTGTCAATATATGTGGAATTACTTTGTTATGTGATATTAAATTCTGTTTATATGAATTGCAAGCTGAATGCTGCCGAAATTTTGTAAAAACAATTGTATACAATGTCAAACTTATCGCTCTAAAAATAGGGGTAAAAACACATATATTAGAGTAATACAAGGGTAAAAACACATGGGAAAAGTTGTCCTTTTTAACACCATTATAGGGACTTAACAGACCACAGGTAGACCCTCGCTTCGTTCTGAAATTGCAAGGACAAAATCGTAAAGTTAAAAAAGGGTAAAATCTTCATTTAGACTAAAAACGAGGGTAGAAACGCCAAAGTCCATAACATTTTTATAAATAGGAGGTGGTGGTGGAGCGCGTTTGCATGTATTGTGAAGGCTTTCACCAACAAAGTTTCCATATTTAGATATAACAAGTTTAGCCAAGGTTCCCTCAATTTGCATTTAGTTCGAATAGGGATGGTAATAATAGACAAAAAGTTTTGCAAAAGTCTCTGGCCACTTTTAGTTTCACAAAATGAAAATGGAATTAGAAACTTTTTGTTTGGAAAATAGTAACCTTTATCTCAAAATTAGAAATAGGAGAATTCAATTAGGTCCACATTGATAATGGTCGGAATTGATTCAGGAACACTAAACAATATGATGATGAATTAAAGATTTAAGTGGCTACAACAAAACTATATAAGATCATCATATAATTCCAAAAAGCATGGAGCCATAAACTACGGAATATAAACTTTAATTCTCATTATTTGCTTGGCAAAACAGAATTATACAATCGAGAAAAATGGAAAATGAGAGAAAATAATAACATATTAGTCAACTGTTCGCGTGTGACAAAAACAAAAAAAATACAGATAAAATAAAATATACTATTTGTGGGCATACCCATACCAGTGTAATAATAAGTACACACAAATATATAAAGACAAGAAGGTAGGGGAAAACATTCATTTCATTATTTTGTATCAACAAAGTTACAATTATCAATTTACATATTTTGTGCTCCATAGCATCACGAGGGCCATTCGATGTGAAATCTACGGATCATGGGGTCAAACAAAAATTCTCAAGTTAATTACACCCATGAATTAAATCCATAGGAAATAACCTCCGATTAAGCTACACGTGGTTGTCATCTTCGTCTTCGCTTTTGCCTTCTCCATGCATGGTTGTGGTAGATGGATGATAATCTAGGCGTTTTTTCAGTGTCATTTATCACACATCCATTGCCAAGCTAAGCTCATCTTACCATGTGGCCTAGCTAGTCATGGGTGACGTGTGGAAATTAATGGTTGGTTAGTAATACAAATGAAGAAGAAATGAAGCATCGACTTGATATTGACAAATAAATATTAAAGTTGCTCAAAATTAAGATAACCTAAACTCTGTCTCTCAGAGAGTCAGCAAATGACTTGAAACTTTTTGATCAGGTACAACGTGCATCCACACAACCTAAGTATTAAAGTTGTTCAACAATTAAGATAACCTAATCTTTGTGTCTCGCACAGTCAACAAGATGACTTGGGACTTTTCTATCAGGTACAACGTGCAACCGCACAACCCACACAACACACGCACAAACACACATGTGGGTCCGTGCACACTCAAACCTATTTTTCTGGAACAAATCCAGAAAAAGTTATGACAACATAGTTTGGAATCCTGATGGGCAGCATCTCACTAGAGTGTCCTACCACTAAACCATCAGGGCAAGATAAAAATAGAATCATAGCTCGCTCAACTCCGGCTCATCAATGGCTCGGCTTGGCTCGTTTAATTTTTTAACGAGCCAAGCTATCAAATTAGCTCGGTTAATTAATGAGCTAGCTCGAGCCAGGTCATGAGCCAAAAATAAGACAAGATATATAACAAATATTGTATGGATCAATAAAATCGATCAACAGATGATGATGGATTATGGTCATAGATGATAGCATACTTATATCTTTTCATTGTAAAATCCATGTGTGTGTGTGTTTTTTTCATTTAACTGTGCAGGTGATGTGTTTATTGTTGATTTGTGGTTATAATCTCTATATACTATGTTTTGAGCTTTGATGAGCTTTAACTTGTTTCTATAATGAGTCATAATGAGTTGAGCCATAACGACCTGAGCTATAATGAGCTCAGACACAACGACGAGCCGAGCTAGCTCGTTATATAAGACACCATTTTACGATCTGCTTTGGGCCGTGAAATCGAAGACTATATACCATTTTATTATTATATTTTTTTGTGTGGATATGGCGCTTTTATTATTTGATATATGTATAGTATAGGGCTTGGAAT
Source organism: Hyparrhenia diplandra (assembly GCA_015847255.1). Taxonomy (NCBI): domain Eukaryota; kingdom Viridiplantae; phylum Streptophyta; class Magnoliopsida; order Poales; family Poaceae; genus Hyparrhenia; species Hyparrhenia diplandra. The sequence goes on from JADLZK010002961.1 coordinate 88,636, forward strand.
GATGAGCCCGCATCGATGTAACTGATGGGCTTGAACGAAGCAGCTCCCTAGGAAGGACCTCCCCGCATCGATGTAACTGATGGGCTTCAACGACGACGGAGGAGCTCCCTAGGAAGTACCGTACCTCCCGATGGCGCGAAGAACTCAACAGCTAGCATCAATGAGCTAGCATTCAGCAGCAGCATGCCTATGATCGATCGATCTCTCGGCGTGGTACGCCAGCGGCTGCGTCAGCTTCTTCGTTAGACATGCGCGGGGCTGATTAAACTGAGGTACGTTTAGACTGAGATAACAATGATGTCGATAGGCAATGCACGATTGTGACGACGGTGTGGTCTCGGCAGAGGCGATGGATCACATCATCACGGACTCGTAGCTATCGATCTTCTCGGCAGCATCGATCTTCATAGGCTCTCTTGCTGTCGTCGGCCTTCTCGGCAGCATCTTCGTAGGCTCGTAGCTGTCGACCTTCTCGGCAGCATCTTCACAGGCTCGCAGCTATCCGATCTTCTCGGCGACTTCTCCGGAATCTGGCCGATCTACGTGGTGGCGACTGGCCTGCAGCTCTGCATGTAATAACTGGAGAAATTAAAATAGAGAGAGATCGATCACTCTGTGTGACTACCTGGATGTGCCGGCCATGATCTCCGTCCAGCAGCTACTAGCTGATCACCTGGCGTCTCCCGTGTACATGGCCGGCCGGCCGGCGACGAATGAAGCTGGAGCGCGCTTTGCCTTCTCTGTATAAATGTACTGGCGTGTGCGTGCCTGGTCTGAGTGTGTCTGAGCTAGCGTGTGCTAGTGTGAGCGAGACAGTCTCCTCTAGTATAGTATGAGTGTGTGCCTGCGGACCCTCCTTGGCGTGTGTAGCAGGTCTCCTTTTATAGGCCAACTACGATGATGATGCAGTAATCATCACAACTAATGACGCTGATTATATATGGCTAAATGACAGCTGCCTAATATAATTAAAATGATACCCATATATTCATATTATTTCCTTCTTAGCTTTTGTATCGTTTTCTTTCGTTTTCTATATGAGCAGTTGAGCACCAACCAATCAGCTTGATATGGGGGGCTGTTATGTGCCAAGTGGCCGGACAGCAGCAACGTGCCGGCCAAAATATTTCGGGTATCAGCCTGGCCCATCGTGGAAGCCAGCAATCAAACGGCCCAAGCCCAAAGCCTCAAAATCACACGAAGTGAACATGCCAACCAAAAAAAAGAGGGAAATTAGGTTTCTCAACTCCCGCTGAAGTCAGCATTTCCTCCCTGAACTCCAAACCCAATCAAAACACTCCGCTCGACTTTTAAAACCGTTATTATCTCCTAGCCCGGTTATAAGCGGTTTTGTCCTTTCCTTTTTCATTTATTTTAGCTAAATCTCAAAAAAATCATAAAATAGAAAATCAATTTTATTCGACTCGGATGAGTAGATTTACACACAATGGACACGTTATGCTTTTCGTACAAAGTTTTTTGTTGGAGCTTTACATCTTATACTTTTCTATAATTAATTAGAATAATGCATAGTTGTAGTTCCTATGGTTCAATTGTGGTGAGATTTTATAGTGGGCTAATAATTGTATGTTAGAACTGTAGTAAAAATTCATACTCATTAGGTCATGTATGTATAACTTAATTAGGGTTTTATTTATATTTAACAAGTTGAATCTGAATAAAACTCTTGTTAAATCTAAATAAAACTATAGCCAAGTTATACATGATCTAATGAGTATGAAATTTTTACTACAATTCAACCATAAGAGAATTGGATCATAGAAACTCTAGCTATGAATTATTCCAATTAATTACAAAAAAACATAACTCTAAAGCTATAACCAAAATTTTGTACTAATGCATACCATATTTTACGGCGTTCGGTGTGTAGATCTACTCATGTGTAGTCCAAATAAAATTGGATTTTCTATTTTTATGTGATTTATTATGATTTTTCCAATATTTAACCAAAATAACTAAAAAGACAAAACAACCTTCAAAACCGCTTTTTAGGGCTAGGGAGATAATACGAACAGTTTTAAAAGTTGGGGAGGTATTTTGTTCGGTGTTGAAGTTCAAGGAGAAAAAACAGGCTTTCACGAAAGTTGAGGAACCTAAAGAGGTTTGTTTTCATTTTCTTTTCATTTCGTTACTTATATTTTTACTTTTTGTTTTCAATGGTTTATTTTCATTTTCTTTTCATTTCGTTACTTATATTTTTACCTTTTTTTGTTTTCAGTGGTTTTTATTTTCATTTTTTTACCTTATTAATTATCACTTCAGTTTCTTTTTCGGTGTTTTTTTTATCTTATGTTTTTAGTTTCTTCTTAATGAAATTTCCTTTTATCTAACTAATTACTTTTTGTTTGTATTTATGTTGTCTGTGGTTACTTTTTTATGAATACCATGAGGTCCTAGAATATTATAATATATTTATTTAGTACACATGGGATGTTTTATAATATATCTTTTATCGTACTTTCATGTCTACTACTAGGCCATTGGTTGGGGGCTCCCACCCGGGGTTCAAATCGTGGGTGTGACACTTTATGCGGATTTATTTCGAGGATTTTTCGGCTCCATACATTAAGTGGTGGCGGCGTCCCCGTCGATAGCGGCGCTGTGGTGACTTGAAACTTTAAGATTTGTCGTATGAGACCTTCGAAGGTGCTCATAGGGGTAGGGTTTGCGTGCGTGTGTTCATAGGGGGTGAGTGTGCGTGCGTGTTGAGCGTCTACGTTGTACCGTGTAGTCTTAAAAAAAAAGACAAAAACAATAGAAAAAAAAAAAAAAAACCTAAACCGTTACTTGCTCAAAGGCTGTTGCGTGCCGTGCCACTCCCACCTTTATAGCCTATTTATAGCCGGGGTCCTGTAGGACATTTTTTTTTTTTTGGTATAGTTCTTCCTATTATGGTGTAGCCTATTTATAGCTTATCCCACTTCTGACACCATGGCTAAGATTATGACAAGTCACTAATCTATGGGATGAGATCCCTCTAATCCTATTGGTCCATCTTGTGAGACATGGATTGCTTCTTAACACTCCCACGATCGCATCCATCCATGAGATCAATCAAATAGCCGGGACCTCCAAAAACCTTGTAGGAAAAATATGAGGTGATAATATTGTTGATATGTCATTAAACTCCTTAAAACCCGAGTGGGAAAAATAAGGAGAAATGATATGACATATTTTAGATTATTGTCCATTGTAAACTTATATGGAAAAACCTTTAGTTTAGAACAATATTATGGTCTTTTGGGCCATAATTAATATATCTCCCCAAAATCACGTTGGAAAATATGTGGAAGAAAGATGTCTTTGATATTCCTTTAAAAAACCTCTTATGAGGAAAATAGAAAATATGACATGTTTATGAATTTGATATTGCCTCATTAAAAACCTTATTATGAGAAAGTTTATAAAAACTCATAATAGGAAAAGAGTGCAATATATTATTTTCGGAGAGTATCTCATTTGAAACTTGCAAGTCTTTAAGTCTTCGCATACCAATACCATGAACAAACTTTTTGGAACATGGGGCACAGTAATGACTTAGTGAATAAATCTGCAAGATTATCACAAGACTTTGTTTGCAAAATTTTTATTTCTCCATTCTTTTTGTAATTCATGCGGGAAAAATAATTTAGGAGAAATATGCTTAGTTATATTGCTTTTAATATAACCGGTTTCCATTTGTGTAATACAAGCGAATTATCTTCGTAGATAATTGTGGGTGATTCAATGGAACCAATTCCACTAGATTGTTGTATGTGATTAATCACTCTACGAAGCCATACACATTCACGTGATGCTTCATATAATGCAACAATTTCGGCATGATTTGCGGAGGAGGTTGTAACAAGAGTCTGTTTAGAGGACTTCCATGATATAGTTGTTCCTCCATATAAAAATACAAAGCCATGCAGGATAGGCCATTGTAGGGATCGGATAGATAGCCCGACATCGGCATATCCAATCATAGTTGGATCTTGGTTTCTTTGGAAAAATAATCCAAGATCTTTGGTGCCATTGAGATATCTTAAGATATTTTTAGCTCCCGTCCAATGTCGTTTGGTTGGAGCAGCACTATATCTAGCCAGTAAATTTACTGCGAATGCAATATCATGTGCGGGTTTGATTTGCTAGATACATAAGTGCTCCAATAACACCGAGATATGGAGCGTCGGGTCCCGATACCTCTTCGTCATCGTCCCTTTGGTCTAAATGGATCTTTCTCCATGTCTAGAGATCGAACAATCATGGGAGTTGTAGATGGATGTGATTTATCCATATTAAATTTCTCTAATGTTTTTTTGGATATAGGCGATTGATGCACTAAAATTCACGAGTGAAGGTGCTCGATTTGTAAACCCAAGCAAAATTTAGTTTGACCCAAATCCTTCATCTCAAATTCCGTCTTTGGGAGATTGCGTGCTTCATTGATATCATGTGGGTTGCCAATGATATTTAAATCATCCACATATCTGAGATATAATGCGAGAATCCATTTTGGGATTTCTTTATGAAGACACATGGACAATCATTATTATTGGTGTATCCCTTTTTGTAACGAGAATTCACTCGGTCGGTTGTACCACATTCGTCCCATTGTTTTAAGCCATATAGTGACTTATTAAGTTTTACACAATATATGGCGCGACTTGCTTTAGGATTCGGAGTTGGGATTCCATCGGGAACCTTCATGTAAATATCGAATCAAGTGACCCATATAAATATCTTTGTCACTACATCCATCAACTGCATAGATAGATGATTTTGAAGCGCCAATGCTAATAAATATCGGAAAGTTATTCCACTCATAAGCTGGAGAGTATGTTTCATTGAAATCAATGTCGGTCTCTGCGTGAACCCTTGTGCTACAAGTCTCGCTTTATATCTCACCACCTCATTATTTTCATTCCTTTTACGGACGAAAACCCATTTAAATCCACGAGGGGAAGATTTTTGAAGGTGTAGGTATCGCGATGAGAATACCTTTCTTTTTTTGTGGCGAGGCTAACTCTGCTTCAATTGCTTCTTTCCATTTGTTCGGTCCGAGTGCTTTTTTGCACTCTGCCATGGTCTTGGGATGCGGATCACTTTGGATGATTTCGGCAATTGTTTTGGCAAAAGTATATGTCGACAATTGTAGTCTTTTCGGTCATATGATTCTCAGAATCAATATAGTTTATGGGAATTTCTTGCACCCCTTGTGACGGTTCGTTATTTCCCAATACGATAGCGTCGGGCGATCCGATGTCCCAACATCGGGTATTGAGTGCCTTGTTGATGTGGGATGTGAATTTTGTATATTCACTTTGTGTTTCACAACTTGTTGTTGTGTCACATTTACTAATTTTGAATTTTTGTTATTACGTTTCCTTTGGCGTTTAGGAGCCACATCGATTAGGGGCCTTACTTCTCCCCTCTTACCTTGAATCGGTTTTACGAGGTGGGAGCTGAATAGTTTTGTTTGGTACCTCTATTCTTTCGGGCACATTTCTAGCGGGATGGTAGGATTTAGTAACACCTTTATAATCATTAAATGCGTCTCGGCGGGTTATTTGCAATATTTTGTAAGTTTATAATTTTCGGACTTGGAGTTCAGATTCTTGTGTATGTGGATCATGATTTGAGATGTCTTGGGCATCCCAATTTATTTCGGGCATTCTTTTTGGTACTTGTAATCTTCCCTAATGGGGAAATGATCTTCGTTGAAGATCTGATCGTGTATCGGGCCGTAAATAGATCCCTGTAAGGGGCTCAGTATTTAATGATTGACGGTGATTGATACCGGTATAGATCCCTAATTTCTGTGTGGACCCATAGATGCGGCGGGGCGGTGAGATCGATGCGTATCTGGTATAACCGAATTTTCGCGGATGGGAAATACTTGGTGGATTTCCACGTACTAGTTGTAATGGGGAAGCGGTATGATATGCGGTTGATTGATAATTGTAGTAAGTCCGCGGCGTGTAAGACTGCATGACCCCAACATGTAGTTGGTAGATTACAATTCTGCAATAGCGGTGTAACACCCTAGGTGTTAAGCATCTTGAAAGCATGATCATTTGCATAGCATCATCATCATTTCATGCATGAGCAAGTTCATAATAGCATTTAATTTGAGTTGCTCTCATTTCATGCTTGTTTGATCTAGCTACTATAAGATCTTAGCTATAATGATGTTTTGGACCTAGATTGTGCCTAGATATATTTTTGACATAATTTAGGACCATGTTTGAGCTTGTGTTTCAATTTAGAAAATTTTTATAAAATAACCTAGAGTGTCAAACCTCTTTGACCCATTTTAAAACTCATTTCAAAAGTGCTTGATAGAAGTGTTTTTAGCAAAAAAGTTTCTATAGATGAAATGAAGTACTTTTTATATAGAGCAAATGATCTGTTGTAAGTTTCTTGTGAAAAGGTTTGGAAAGGGTTCAAATAGTGCCCAACAGTTTGGGTCAAATTTGAGTCAAATTCAAACTCTGTTTTGACTAGTTTAGTTTGACCTTGCTGTTTTTAATTTTTAGTTTCAAATCTAGGCCGAATTATAAAAATTCATATTGAGTGTTTTGTAGCTTATGAAATTCTCTACAAAGTTGATGTTTTGACTTTTTCCAAATTCTGCACGGATCTCGATGCACAGGCCAAAAACCAGGGCTGATTTCAGAAGCAGTAGGGGGGGGTATCGGCGCTCACCGGCCGGCGGCGCCATGGCAGCGTGGCCGCTTGCCCGCTGCCGATGTACGGCCCCGGACGCCTATGCCTTAAAACAGCATCCGGCGCGCGCCCTAAAACCCTAGCGCCACCCCACCCGGCCGCCAGCCGCTCCGACCCAAGCGCGCGGCGCTGCGTGCCGTCGTCGCGGCTCCGCCGCGCGGTTCGTCGCCGTCGTCGCACCAAACGCACCGTCGCAGCCCTAGCCTCGTCCCATCGTGTGCTTCTGCCGAATCCGTCGTCGAATCGAGGTAAAGCCCCCGGTGAGCGCCCCATTTCTCCCATCCCGGGCGCCCGGCGAGCGCCATGGCGCGCAGTTGGGGCAAGTTGTCGCCGCAGCTGTGAATCGACTTTCTTCTTTCTTTTTCGCGTTTTGAAGTCGCCTTAGGGTGCTCGGCTCTAGAGCTAGGTGGAGGAGAAGATCGAGCCGCCATTTGGCGGGACGCGTGCGCCCGACGCGCTGCCCGTGGCGTCCGCCGCGAAGTCCGTCGTTTGCCGTCGTTGCCGTTAAGCTTCTAGGTTTCTTGCATGTATTTGTTGAGCCTAGGAGAGTAGAAACGGCCATCGGTGTGCCGTCTATCGCCGGAGAAACGGCGGGCGCCGGCGTCGCGCAGCGCGCCCTTGAGACGCCCGTCTGCCCGTCGTCGTCGTTCGTTAGGGTTTTAGTGCAAACCAAGGGCACCAACACGGCCGTTTCGTCGAGTAGATGCGTTTAGAGTACTTGGTTGCCTAGTTTGGTCATCGCCGGCGAAATCCGCCACCGATTCGCCGCTCGCCCGCCGTGCCCCTGCTTACGTCGCTGACACGCGGGCCCGCCGATTTCCTTTTCTTTTTCTTTTTTTGTTTTTCGATTTGAATGAAATGCTTTAGAAATTCATATCTTGGTCATTTTGAGTCCATTTTGTGTGAAACAAATTTTGCCATGCTTGTTAGAAGATAGGCTACAGTATAAAAATATGAAATCCTATTTTCTGAGAACTTTTATATATAGTTTTATTTATGTCTAGAAATGCATGTAAATTGAGGAAAATCATATCTTTTAATTGGTACAAGATAAAAAAATATGCTTTCTGTATGAAAAGTGCTTGTTTTTGTGAGTAGAGTCTAGGAAAAATGCCATGCATGGTATGTTCTGTAGAAGAAATGTGATTTTCTATTTATGTGCTATTTGCTATGTGATCTTTAGAAATTCATAGAAAAATGAATACTAGGGTTTTGGATGTAAAACTTGGTGTGGTGGTTCTTGATAGGTTTCAGTAGCTTTACATACTCAGAAATCTGTTGTCTGACACTTTTCACAGTACAAAGTATTTTCATGCTTAGGTTTGGTATAAACTTGTCATTTTTGTGTATGGCTGTATAAGCATGACCTTGCCATGAGATTTTTATGGTAGCTGTTATATGTCAGTAGTATGCTCTGATAATTTTGGTAGAATTTTCTGGAAGTAGTTATGTATTTATCATATTTGTGATGCATGGGAAATAGGCTAGAAATATATGTTTATATGAAGGTAATGTGTGTTAGTATTTTTATTATGTGTTCTTAGCATGATTATGACCTGTTGGTAAGCTTGGTTTGATCAGCTTAGAAGTTTTGACATTTTCTTGTTCTAGCATTTTATTTGATTATAGTGTGCAAGGGTAGTGTTTGCTAGGGCATATTATTTTATGTGCTTTAGATTATCTTTTGATATGTCAGTAGGTTTATTTGGTAGATAATTACTTGATTTACTTGCTGGTTAAGTTTGAGATAAGTTGTATGAATAGTTTGTGAGTTATGGAGGTTGAATGTGATGTTTGGGCTGAAAACAGAGCCTCTGTTTTTCCCAATTTCGAGGCTGTTAGGTTCAGATTCAGCTCTGGACAATGTGGAATGTTTTGTAGAAAATTTTGTTAGCTTTCCATAGAGTCCTAGTTCACTAAATTTGGAGTTGTAGAACTCCCTGTGTAACTGTTTTAGTGACAGCATGTCGGCTGCCATTTCTTGTCATTAGAGATAAGGTGTTGCTTAATGTAGCTTGTTAGTGTTTCTTGTGTAGATTAAGTTATGATTCTGCAGAAGAGATATGCACTTACTAATAGCTTGCATCATGGAGCATCCATCCATCATACATATTGTTACTCATTGCAAGTTGATATTCATGTTATAGTAATTATATCTTTTCTCCATCATATGCATCATCTCGGGATCGGGGAAGTTACGGAGGAGGTGATCGAGGGCGGGGAGCTGTTCCATCCGGGAGTGCAGTCCGGAGGAGTCACGGGAGGCGAAGGGTCGGCCGACGAAGGTGGGCGAGTGTCGGAGCGCGTTCCGCAGCGTTCTGAGGCAAGCCCCGAGCATTCTGCCCTTTCCTAATTCTTCCAATTAAATTGACTTGAGTCTTTTTATATGTTTCCTGCATTAAGTTTAGGGAAATGGTTGAAACCGTTGATGCATTATGATCCTTGTTGAAAGTTGCCCTATCCTATATAGAGGTCTAGGTTAATGCTCGGTATCATGATTGCGGTGAAGCCGGTGATTCCGGTCACTTGAGGAAATGTTGTGAACAATCACATGGGTGATTGTCAAGGCTCTTCTTGAGAACTTTGTTAAATTAAAACATGTTAGATTGGGTGGAACTTGTGGTCTTTTCCACCTGATCGTTTAAGGACTCATACTTTGTCGGAACGTGTGGTCGGAAGTTGAGCGTGCACGGCATTTAGTAGGCTCGCGGGGTCGTGAGCCACGAAGCTCGTGGGAATGTTAGGGGCCGGCCATGCTCGCTTTATCGCTCCTCCTTTGGTGATGGTTGGTGTGGTTAATCGGGCACAAGAAGATGCGCCGCGAGGGGGTCGTACTCGTTGCTTTACGCTCACTTGGGTTTTCGAGAAGGAGGGGGTAGCCGGCAAGACCGAGACTTTACGTCCGTAGCGTCACGGGAGTGATTGGGTCCGCCTTTGCAAAGTGGACTGGTTTGTGTGGGGTATTCGCCCGGCTGGTTTGCAAATCGATTGAATCAGCCATCTCTCACGGTTAGTGAGAACCGGGTTGCTTCAGCGGCAATGTAGTCTTAATCACTACACTATATGTTATTTATCATGTTGCGGTGATATAATTCGATCAAGTTACTTATCTTTGTTATTTATTCTCTTGAGCAATGATTAGTCTTGACTATACATGATCTATGTTATATAATTAATTAAGTACCCTATTAACTTGGAAAAATATACAAGTAGCATGAACAGGCTCACTAAACAACTTTATTTGCGAAATTTAATGTGAGTCGGCTAAACCCCGAGATAAAGCCTAGCATGATCCTTGGAATCTTTTATTTTACTTTGGGCCGGATAAGTCTAGGTGAGTATTTTGTACTCGGGGTTTTATTCCGTTGTTGCGGTGAGCATGTTTACCATAGTTCTTGTAAGACTTAATACATTTCTGTTGATGAAGAGTAATGCGGGGCAAGGCAAATCTATATCCCTGTCTCATCTTTCTGAGGGGATGACTATCTAGTGGCACTATCTTATATTTGGTTTCGTTAAAAAGACTATTTGGTTTTCGCAAACCTTGCTTCGCGCACTTGAACCTGAGTTTGTAATAAATTATACTCGCACTCGATGTTTAATATATGAATTTGGTTTGAAATACTGCGGATTTTACTACCAAGCTCAACGATCTGTTGTATGTTGTTGATGAGTTTGAAATCACTTTCGGAGATTTCGGAATACGGGTATATATGGACTCAAGTGTAGGCTGCGATTGCCCGGTGATTGCGAATTATACTTGATTTCTTATAAATTGGTCGGCTCTGTCACAGCGGTCTTGCTATTAGCTTTACTCTTTTGATAAGAGCTTACGCTAAACCATTTTGAGTGTGGACATATGGGCCGAAAGTCTTTGAAGTTGAATTCCTAGAGCCATACAATAGTCATTGAAAGCTTTTGAGGAAAATTTGACATTGTCCATTCTAATAGATTTTATTTGATGCTACGGATGATTTGCTCTAAGTCTAATAACTTGTGCTATTAGTTTGGCAAATGCATGGTTGCGTGTGGATAATAAGCACACATGTGTCCATCGCGTGGATGCATCTATTAGAACCATAAAATATTTGAATGGTCGGATGATGGCGTAATAGGACCACAAATATAAGCCTTGAATTCTTTCAAGGAACTTAAGTGGTTCAGCTTTGATCTTAAGATAAGATGGTCTTAAAATCAATTTCCATAGCACATGCGGTGCATGTAAAATCGAAGTGTCTAGGAATTTAGAATTAGCTAAGTTATGACCATGGGAATTGTTTATAATTTTTCTCATCATCCCTATGCCGGGATGACCAAGGCGGTCATGCCAAGTGCGGAATGCATCAACGATACGAAAAATTATTTTATAGGCAACATGTGGTGCGGGTTTGATGTATGTATAATAAATTCGGATGGTAAAGAGGGAATTTTTTTCAAAAGTTGTTTGCCATATCTGGTATCTTTGATTAAGAGAAGAAATTCCTCTTTATGTTCTTCATGTGTTTCCATGTGAAGTCCATTTTTCAGGATATCTCTATAGCTAAGTAAGATGCGAGTTGAATCGGGATACGATAATGCATCCTCAATTGTAATTTGAGTACCCATGGGAAGTGTGATAGTGGCACGGCCCGAGAGCCGACTATATCGTTGCATCGGCGTCGACAATTGTTAGAACATTTCCTTATCTCTTAGTTAGAGTTTGGAAATATTTAGTTTCCCTAAGTATAGAATTAGTGGTGCCGCTGTCCACTAGGCACATTTCCTCCTCCATTGGATTAAATCCGTAGAAATCTTTCCTCCGGCGGAAGTCTTTCTCCGGCGAGTCGCTCTTCTCGGCGAGTCGTTCTCTCTCTCGAGAGAGAGAGCGATCTTGATAACGTGTTTTATTTGGATTGTATCGAGAGAAAGAACAAATGATTCGAACTTGTTTCCATTGACGATCTCGAATTTATACACGGGGAAGCGGCGCTCACGGGAGTTGCAAGGCGTCCGTTCGGGCGCGGATAAACTCCGTTGATGTCGGTTCCGGAAGGGGAGGAGGAGTAGGCCGTACGGAAAGCCTCGGAAATGCGTTTACAAGAAGAGGTTACAATAGGATCGTTAGATTGATCTAATGGCTAAGATTATGACAAGTCACTAATCTATGGGATGAGATCCCTCTAATCCTATTGGTCCATCTTGTGAGACATGGATTGCTTCTTAACGAGAATGCGCTACCCCTAGTGTTGTTTTACGTGGCCCAAGAGGCAAGAAGCTCAAGCCTACCCCGGGGAGTTACGCCCCAAGCTAGAACAAGCTGGTTTGGCCCAAGTTTGTTCACAAGCGAGTTCACCCATGTTGAGCGGTTCCCTAGAACTTCCACCGCAACTACGTTGGTGTATGATGGATTTTCGTACACCGGCATTCGACAACTTTGAGTATATAAGCCCTTAATTATGACAGGCGGGGCGATAGACTGGGTGGTTAGCTTCCTAGGTGTGGAAGCAATCGCTCTTTGGGCTCAATCTTCATCGGGGATGGATTTATGCACCTCATTTTTTTAATGAAAACCCACCACCTAGTTCCTCCTAGGTTGAGTCTTATTTTTATATAAGCCCTTAATTATGAATGTACAAGGATTTTAATTCAGTTCTAAAATAGTGGAAATAATATACGAAGGAAAGAACTATTATGAGTGTGCGTGCGAGGCTGGCAAGTCCGTATGTGATATAGGCGTCCGTTTGACTCTTGACTAGTCCTATAGCCGGACTCGAGCTCCACATGGATTGAGCCTCAACTTAATTTTGACACCGTCGCTTTCCTCCTAAGGTGGTGGCCAAGAAGGAGGATGTCAATTGCCTCCTTGGTATGTTTTTATCTCCTTGGGGTGTGCTTCCAATTGGGCTAGGGTCTCCAATGAAGGATAACAAGCCCATGATGCGATGTTGCTCCCGGCGAAACAACGACATAATGTCTTGATGATTTGAAGGCCTTGCCGATGACATATTGGCGTGGGACTAGATCTATGTGAAAGCTCCATCAAGTGCTCATTGACCTCGGTCACATTCGGGATGGATGAGTTATGGCCTTCCCAATGAAGCATTGTTGGGCGCCAACGAACGAGAATGTTGAACATTGATGAGCTTGCACTTTGAGATACATTTGTACCTACAATCAAATAAGGATATGTACATGTGTAACCAAGTAAATTATACCAAAAGTCATTATGCAAATGTGGAGACCAGCTAACCATATTATCCAAGGTCGTATCCGAAGGTGTCATGTCCTCATCAGATATCCACTCTCAATATAAATATTGCACTTGGGGTTTCATCTCATGATGCCAATCACTCCTAACTCTAATCCCATAGAGCCCATCCCTCCGCCCGATAGCGGGCTCGTGCGATGCCCTCCTCCCTTGGCTTTCCTCTCTCCCCATTCATGATCACTAACGACATATTTTTTCTTGTCAACATTCTACTAAAAGGGTGAAACTATACATTCTTACACTCATATACATTTACTATTGATATATTTCCACTTGTATTGGAGAAATGATTGTTTTGCAGAATATATCTACAAACAAGTGGAAAATACACCAAAAGGTGCCTTCTGGGAAAGCACATTCTGCACAACTTTTGTCCCAAGGAAGAAAAGCCCAAAACAAGGCAAAGCGGGGCCAAGCAAGCGATGGAGAACCATTTTTGAGCACCATAGGCCCACCTACGAAGCCGAGCCCGGTGGGGCGGGCCCGGCTGCGGCCGAACCAGCCTTGGCGCCGCTCGGCCCAGGTTTGGCCGTCGATGCATTAAACCATGAGGAGGGCGTCTTAGCGTCGGCATGTGGTTCGAGTGCACGTGGACACCGGGGGAGAGGCGGTTTCATGGACATTTAGCACTTTGCCCCCTCTCCATCTTGTATAAATATAGGACTCTCCTCTCCCTCTCTCAACACACACCATTGGGAGCCTCCTCTCTCTCTCTCCCTCTCTCTACTCCTCCTCTCTCTCTAGTTCGCCTTGAAGTTGATTGCGGGGTCTGCGTCTCCAATCCACATGACTTACAACATATTGTGCCTGCTCTTGATGTTAACGAGTACAAGAATGCTGGCGGAAGCAGTGTCTCCCTCATTTGAATACTCTAGCGTCGGTGGTTCTCTGATTCCTCGTCGGAAGAAGAAGAAGAAGAAGAAGAAGAAGAAGAAGAAGAAGAAGAAGAAGAAGAAGAAGAAGAAGAAGGCGACTTCATCAATCACCACCGATGGGGGACTTTCGGTTGTCGGCGAATCGGATTAACTACGCCCAAACATAGATGCCTTCTGTCCTTTGAGATTGCTAATCGAGGTTTGGATCAAGCATGGTTATGACTTCCCTTACGAATGCTAATGTACCATAAATCGTAAGTAATCGTGTGTTGTAAAAGAACATTTGGCTTTGGTAATGTATTATATAGAATTTTTTGTCTTCATGCCTATCCAATGCGTAGGTGAGATACTCTGATTCCGAGCACATACCACTACCAATCGCTTGTACTCATACAAGCGTCGAGGATTAGGCGGGCATACGTTCCAATCGTGCGTAACAATCCGTATATGTACAAACAACTGTTGCTATAAATCGTCTCGACAAGCGTGCGTATTTGTAATGGGCGTGATAGTTACAGTGCGTGTACGCCAGAATGCGTATATTGACACCGTGCGCAATATTTACCAGGAACTGTGCGGACACACGTCGAATTCGCGCGTCTCTACATTATCAGCGTCGTAAAAGCGGTTAGGTGTATCCGCGAACACTGGTGATACAAATCTTCTCTAACAAGGCGTGTGAGCGTATCGCGTATGCGGGATTCTGGACACGTGCACCCCCGCGATAATACGTTTTACCGACCAATATGCGCAATAGTTTCAAGCGTATAGGCGGTTGTCGACTAGCTGCGTGCGTAAATGGCGGCGTCGATAGCGGTTGGATATGCGAGAGATGCCTTACGGTAAAACTTCGTGCGAATCTAAATCGCAGCTTTAATATACGTGATCGTTACGGACCTTTCGTACATTCCAAGCGCCTGGTGAAGACACGCGTGTCTATAACACTCACAGCGGTATGCACGAGTGGCACCAAAAGTGTATACGTATACAAACACGGCGCCTGATTCGGGCTCGCATCCACAAACCCGGTCGGCCTCGAGAATGCGTGATCAAACGGCGTGTTCGAGGTACGGTGAATGTTGCGAGACACTTGGTTCGAAAAGGCGTCATTACGGCCCGTGGCGTCAGTATTCGGAGAAGCAAAACGTGTCGAGCGGAAAATGCAGACGCAGCGTCCCGGGCAAATACGCCTGGCGTCTGTAATTACCCCTTATTTTAGACGCGTTTTGTCCGGTGTGGGGTGGCCGTCTGAAAGGTCCTAAATGGCTAGAGGGGGGGTGAATAGCCTAATAAAATTTCTTCAAAAACACTAGAGCAACTTGTTAGTAAATAACAAAGCGTAAATGCGTTTGCTCTAGCTCTACTTGTCGGCAAGCCTCCTATTGACAATTCTAGTTGCTATAGTCTCTAAAAACACACACAAGGGCTATGTCTCTACTTTACCACTAGGTGAAAGAGCTAAGATACTCTAGCAACTAAGCAATTCTACACAAGCTACACAAGCACAATATATATATCTCAAAGTAAATGCAAGGTAGGGAGGAGGTTTTATACCAAAGTGTCGAGGTAAGTCAACCAATCACCGTAGGATGAATATCAATATGAACAATGAAGCCAATCACCAACGAATGACAAGAGACAAATGGAGACACAATGATTTACCCCGAAGTTCACTTGAGCACCCGTCAAGCTACGTCTCCATTGTGTCGACCTTCTCACGTGTGGGTCAAGGTGGAGCTCACTCCAAGCCAAATGCCTTTAGGCTTCTTGAACCCAAAGCAAATGAGAGGTACTCACCGACACGAGCAATGTATTATCTTGCAATTCGTCATCCCGACGAGGATGCACGGTCCTCTCACAAATCTTTGGAGGTGGCCAAGAACATTCACCTTCTCTTGCCAACGCCTCCACCAATCACCAAGTCGGCTAGGAGTGGTGCTCTCCAAGAGCAACAAGAAAACCACCGGCTCACAACGATCCCCAAGTGCCACTAGATGCAAAGATCAAAACAAAGTGCACTTGAATCACCTCAACTCACTAGAATGATGCTCTCAAGCAAAGGAGTGAGGAGGAGGATGAGTGCTCAGCTCTAGAGGTGTTAGGAATGATTTCAAATGACCAAGAGACCTCCCAAAGCCGGCCAAAGGGGTATAAATAGGATCCACCATGAAATGGAGCCGTTGGAGAGGAACATGCAATTCTGCGGACCGGACCGGACTCATGCATGAGTCCGGTCGATGAGTATCGGTCGAGAACCGACAAACCCAACCTGCCCAAAAATAGAATCCCTGCGCATGCGTCCGGTGAGGCAAACATGCGTGCGGTCCGAAGTCCGGTGCATGCGTCCGGTTACTCTCCGAAACGACCACGAAAAACATGCTCTCTGTTTCTTTGACGGAACCACACACGGTGCGTCGCGATCCTGCATGCTTCGGTCGCGGGTCCGGTCACGCGTCCGGTCGCCTACGAGTTGCGCAATTCCGTCGTTGTGTTGCCGTTTCTTCGCCTTTGCTCCAAACCAACTTCCGTCACTTGATTCTTGTTGTCGACACGTCGAAGAACACCCCGACACCATGTGTTAGCATTTTGAAAAACATTTTCCATCAAGTGCGGAGTTAGCACTCTAGGTTACAATGTATGCAAATGATTTTGAACCTAGAGGCACATGAGGACCGATATGTACAAAAGTTTTCCCCTCTTTATAGTACGGCTTATTGATCCAATAATCACTCACACCCTCTATGGTGTCTTGAGTGTAAAATCAAAATGGCCCTATGATATACCTTTGCCTTGAGCCCATTTTGATCTTCGATCCACTCCAAGTCATGCACTTGATCATCATTTGAATCATCTCGATCCATCCACCATGACCATCATGCACCAACCTTGGCTTGACCAATCTCCAACTAAAACAAACACTTAGCATAGAGATTAGTCTAAGGATGTCACTAATTAGCCAAAACCAATCTAGAGATCTTCACCATCACCTATTCTTGACTTCGCCCGGGCCGCACGTCGGTAGTATCATCTTCTGAGCGCACGTTATAGCGGCGTCTCACGGGCGCCTTGGCGATTATGAGCCTTTTTTACATAGTGTATGTTGGGTACAAAGGCATCTTACTAAATAATAATTTATATATTACCTTTGCCATTGGGTTGATGCCGGATCCCGTGTCAATAAGTGTTGTTGAAGGTCAATTGGTTGATGGAACATGCTATGGTTGGGGACGCTGGATCTTTTTGTAATTTGAGCCTTCTTGTTCTTATTCTTGTTCCTCTTTTTGTTGATGGTTTTCCTAGAGGTATGGTGTTCGTGGGTGAGGGGGAGATGTAAGTGTCTTGTCCTTGAAGTTGAATCTCTCCTTTCTCCCCTTGATGGTGAAGCAGATTTTTGAACTGATGGTTGTTGGCATTTGTTAAGTGCTAAAAGAATATGAAGGATTCTGCAAGCGCACAGAACACCTACCATTGTAGCTTTTCCCTAGGATGAGTATTCTAGAGTATCGTATCCACAGGGAAGCTTTTGCTCAAGAATTCTAATAAGTCACAATCATGTATCCACTAACTTAGCAAACCACTAGACTATAGTGAGGAGGTAAATGCTAAAGGTATCAAAGCATAAAATAATAACCTACCTAAGATATCAAAGAATAACTAAACTAACCAAGAGGTTAAAGGAAGAGATCAAGGTTCCTAGGTACTTCTCTATTACTTAGGTTCTATGATAGCAATTACACTAATGCACTTTGGAGCAACAGTTCCTTTCCAACTCTCGAGGAAGACTGGGAAGAAGGTAGTTGAGAGAAGGCTGCCTAAAGCTCTACGAAACACCAACCCATACGTGGTGGACTACAAAGGGCGGCAGGCTGTCACCCTGAGGCTACCACAACTATCCGTAGGTTTGGGCGCAACCTCGGGTAACCAATAGCCTAGACACCAAGTCTACACTATCGATTACTACTCTAGCTACCATGAATAACTAGAGTCCTCAATACGGCGGAGATCCCATGCAATAGCATAACAACTATACTTAACCATATATGGAAGGCATGAAAGTGAATAGAGAAGATAAATATATGAATCATAAATCTTGTAGAGAAGATACAAAGACATACCATACTCTGAAGACATCTCCAGAACAGGAGCATAGCTCCACTCTCCTTTACTCTTGATTAGATATAAGTTAGATCTAATCTACTTCTAATCTACTTCTAATTCACTAATCCCAGAGAGAGGTTATCCTTACATTAGGACACCTACTGGCGAGAGATAATGAATAGAATGAGTTAGAATGAATTAGGGTTTAGCCACGGGGTCGGGGGTCTTCTTATATAGGCCTTGGCGATGAATGATGACCATTGGATCAAAGCGACCTTCAATAATGGTGTAGATACAACCTCAAGGTCAGTTACAAACCGACCTACGAAGATGGTCGATTGGATTAGATCTGTAGCTTTGGTGGCCGCCCGAGCAGATTTGGGCCGGCCGCCCCCCTACGTGGTGGCCAAACCATGTCATCTTTCTTCTGGTACCTTCTAGAGTGTTTTAGTCCACATTTTGGGTCGAGTTACTTCACGGTTAAGTCTTGTCATCGTATGTGAGATATATTCTGGAACTTTCTACATTCTTCTCTGCATTTATCTGTTAAGTCCCTGTAAAGTCATAAATCACCAAAGCTCATGGAATTATGTTAGTTAGACCCCTAGTCTATGTTAATATTCATTTTAAGCCCTTATCCATGTTTAGTTGACTAGTAATATTATGCTATAACGGTGTCAACAATAGTGTAGATGATAGCTTTGGCCGTGCTCAAGAACGGTCGGCCTAATATGATTGGTGCCCTTCCATCTCTTCCTGTTTAAATAACCACAAAAGTCTGCTAGCACACATGAGTGTCCAACCACAATTCACATCTTCAAGTATTCCTTTGGGGTAGCTGGGTTACTGGTCTGCAAGCTGCAAGCACATGGTTGTATACAATAATGATGAACCATGAATTTTCTCATAAATTACCTTAGGCATGATGCTGATGCTTGAGCCAAAGTCACATATATAGCGTGGCCTCAATGGTGTGGGTCCAATTCTGATGGGGATGACGGTCTCCCTAGATCTTCTTTATCGGTGGTAGGGAGTCATCTTTTCATCCATTCTTTCAAACTCTTTGAAGTAGAAACCTTGGTATTTGGGCCTCTTTTTGTTCCAACCTTGATTACATTTGAGGATGATAGTTGTTGTTATTGTTGTAGCTCACATCCTCTTCAATCTTCGAGCAATTGTTGTGCAGTGTGTGCCCTCTTTAAGCTGGTGCATTCCTCTTGATCTCTTGTAGGGTTGACGTTCTTTGTTCCATCTCTGGTTGGAAGGCATCTTCTCCACAAGCTCAATAGATTTGATGAGTGTAAGTGATAGGAAAGCACCTTAGAAACAACATCCATGGTCTCACGAGTACTAGTATTGAACTCATGGTAGAAAGTCTACATGAGTAGCCACTTCTCCATCTCATGGTGTGGTCATTCTGAAATATAATCTTGGAAGTGTTCCCACATTTTAGGGATGGATTCATCATGTTGTTCTTTGGAAATTGGATAACTTCTCCGTAAGGCACTTGTCTTGCCTATAGGAAAGAACTTGATTAGGAAGGTAGTAGAGAGAGTGACCATGTAGTATTCTTCTCTTTATGAGCGTAGAACCACTACTTTGCCTTTTCCAAGAGTGAGAATGGGAAGAGGCGAAGTAGGATGGCGTCTCTTGGTACTCTTCTTAATGGTGTAAGTATTGTAGACCTCCACGAAACGTTGGAGATGAGCACTCACATCTTCATGTGCCTTTCCACAAAATTGGCTAGCTTGTAATATGTTGATGAGCCCGGGCTTGAGTTGAAATTCATTGTCCCCAATCTCAATTTGCCCGACCTAGTATTATTGACCGTAGTTGAAATAGAGAACTTCTCATAGTGTCTTATAGCCATGGCCTCAAAAACAAGTGTTAAGCTTCGCCTTGATTAATGACCGTCCGGGACCGAAGGTGTTGGAGTTTTTTCTAAGCTTGGATCTTGCCCTTCTGATACTTCTGGATCTTCAATATAATTATCAGGACGGCCACTCCAATTCATTCATTACCCTGTATAAGATAAACACAAGTGGACAAAACAAGGGTAATCCTGTTTGAGTAGTGATTAATGGGTCCTCAATACCTTACATGATGCAAGTGATATCAATCTATCCAAATATGTGTGTTCGTTGGGATAGCACCCTTCCCCGGCAACGGCAACAGAAATGCTTGTTAACATTTCTTAACGCAATCACAAAAGGGTGGATCTAAGACCCAACCTCAGGACGGCGCCAGAAATGTATAATGGTATCTATCTAATAAGTTAGTCTGGATGTGTAGTTAATCTCACATTCCAGCAAGGGTTAGGGCGGAGAGTTAAAATAGTTAGACGGAATTAGTTATGGTGTATGACTCTGTAACATTATCTATGGTGGAGTTAATCTCACCAAGATAGGTACAAAAGGTGTACCACACATTCTAGCATTGCCTACGAAACTAGTCTGTCACCCTAGCTCACAACGCTAAAGAAATGTGTGAACGGATATTCTTAATATGACACTTGAGTCTCTTGCAATGATAATATAATTATGGTATCTACAAGCGCACAGATAGAATTACCCATTGTAGCACTTCACCAGGAGTCTATCCAGGTATCGTATTTATATGTTCCACAGAGAAGGGGTAGGTTATGGGTAGATTGATTGAGATCACTTGCAGTGTGGTAAAGTAGAATAACCATATGTAATCTAGCTACTACGAGCGAGGGTAAGTCATATAAAGATAATGATAAATGATAAGTGCCAAGTCAAAGATCATGGTGTGCCACTAGAATGTGTCATAAAAGGCAATGATAGCATGGTATAGGTAGAATAGACAGAATATTCCTATGTTACTCCTACTTATATGTCAATGCATACTAAGATTAGTGCAATACACCTAGCAATCATGGCAGGAAAGCAATATATCTACACATGGTGAACATTACTAAGGAAGATCAGGAACAAAGCAAGTCTACCATAGTAATAAAGCTCAACTAGCCCTACATTCGGGGGTGGATTACAAAGGACTCAATGACAATATCACATCCACGATCTACCACACTTCCCAGAATATAAGGTGATGTCGCAGGCAAACGTTGTATAAACACCATGTTTACACATTGTTGGCCACTCACCCAAGACGTCATTGAGCACTATACAACTCCATGCTTGAATATAAAGACAATCTAACTATACTACGCATATAATCAAAATAAACACTGAAGCATATAACTAAGAATATAATCATTAAATAGAGCAATGTCATATCAAATGTAACTAACCAAAATACTTACAGGATTAGATAGAAGAGAGAAGCCATGAGAAGCTCGGCTCCCGCTACTTCTTGACGATCAGGAATCCAAGACAATACTTGACTTCCTCTAGAACTAGCCTAGATAGCTAATGCTCTAATATGGTCAAACTAGGGTTTGGGATCTTGACTTGATGACTTGGCGTAGAATGAGTTGGAATGAATTCAAATGATTTAGGGTTTCACCTAGGGGTCGGGGGTCTTGTTATATAGCCACGGAGGATGCACCACAACCCTTGGATCAAACCGACCTTGGTAGATGGACTAGATTGCTCCTTAATGGCGGTTGTAACCGACCTAGGAAGCAGAGGCTGACAGGGCCCCACCAGGGCGGCCGCGGCCTGCTACTAGGGCGGCCGCGTCTTGGCTCTGCCAGGTGGGCCCCAGCCTCAGCGTCGTGCCCTCTGGTGTCTTCTAGAATGTTCTTGCGTGGGTTCCAAGTTGGATTACTTCGCGGATAAGTCTTTAAGTCGTAAGGCTTGCAAACTCTTGGGCGTTTTCCTGTTTAACCCCTAAAAATATATAAATCACAAAAACTCGTGGAATTATGTCAGTCAAGCCCCTAAACTATGTTAATATTCATTTTAAGCCCTTATTTCAGCTTTAAAAACCTCTATATTTTATGCTATAAGATATACCAACAATTGGCGCAATGTTGAGAGCACTAATCGTGTGGCTTTCAATATGGGGCTGGACCCAGGTGGCATGCCAAGCGAGGTCGGTCGGTGGCAGAGCTGATCAGGAGGACAATGTGGCCGACGTGGTGAATGACTTTGTGGTCATCGCAACTTGATCCCGTGGGATCATTCGACCATGGTTGGTCGGTGCTAGGGTTGAGTAGGATGGCACCGCCATGGTAACGGCGTGTCTTTGGTGCTCTTTGTGAAAGTCGGCATGTTTGGCGCAATGATGGCCACCGGCGCCGGGCGCCAGATGGGATCTGTCGCGGCCTATGGTGCAAAGGTCGGCGCCGCCAACGAGGGGAGGACAACATGGCCGACGTGATGATGGTCGCGGCGGCGGGGGAGATGGGATTTGCGCTGCTTTGTGGTGCGAGGTCGGCCGGTGTCGGCCGAGGGAGGACAACATGGGCCAGCGATGATGGTTGCGCGGCGCCCGACGTAGATGGGACCTCGCGCGACCTGCGGTGCGCGAGATCGAGATCTAGATGGGAGATCGGAGACGCAAGACACCGGGTGTATCCAGGTTTAGGCCATCGGCATGATGTAAAACCCTATGTCCTGCGCTCTGCTTTACTAGATGGTGATTACAATTTGAGGTAGTCGAATGAGGTAGGTCCCTACCCGCTTTATATAGATAGGGGGTAGGGTTACGGATAGAAACTACGAGGGTGGGTAGGACACGATCTGTTTACATGATTTTCGAGATCGGAGTCTATCCTATCAGATCGACATCTTTAGGATATCCTCGGGATGTCGTGCGGGCGCCGGTGCCTTGGTCCGCACTCCAGGACATGGGCCGAGCTCCGGGAGGTCGCGGCCTAGCAGGCCAAGCCGTGGATACCCGAGGGGAATTCCCCACACTCATGAACCTCCAAGTGGGTGCATCGCCACAATGGGAACTAGCTTGCCGAGAAGCAAGTGAACCTCGAAGGAAAAATCATTGTGTCAATCTTGTTGTGGATTTCTTGGTATTCATAGGTGATTGATATTGTGATTGATTAGCACATTTCTCTATTCTACACCATCGGTATAAGCTCACCTCCTTCATTGTTTTATCTTGATATATAGCTTGTGTAGAGATATCTTGTGTAGATTGTGTAGTTAGATACATTGCTAGAATTGTGTAGGTCCTGCTTGTCTAGTTGTGTAGCTTATTCATTTAGGAGTAATTTAGTGACATAGCTTTGTGTGTGAACTAGAAACAATAGCTCAACTAGAAATTATGATAGGTGGCTTGCATCACATGTAGAGCATCACAAAATGAGCTTCGCCATCTTCTTGTCTAACATTTTTTCAAGTGTTGTTGTTAAAATTTTTATAGGCTATTCACCGCCTCCCTATAGCCATTTAGAACCTTTCGAGTTGCCTAATTCAACCCCCCCTCCCTCGCCCCCTCTCCCCTCTTAGGTGTCACGAAGACGAGATCCATGGGTACTTCCTCATCAAAAACACATGTAATTCTAGCACAATATCATGTTTAGTATCTCAAGTTTAATTAATTATAGATAAAATAACTATCATTTTTATGTTATAAAATAGATATCATTATATTCATTGTGAAGTATTTTTTAACAAACTAATTGAAAGTCATAAATGTTAATAATATTGAGTGGATATTTGGTCAAATATACACTACTTTTAATGCAACCCATAGTTCCCTATAGTCATTTAGAGCCTTTCGAGTTGCCTAATTCAACCCCAACCCCCCTCCCTCGCCCCCTCTCCCCTCTTAGGTGTCACGATACCCTTCAAGACGAGATCCATGGGTACTTCCTCGGGCATCCAAAAACACATGTAATTCTAGCACAGTGTCATGTTTAGTATCTCAAGTTTAATTAATTATAGATAAAAGAACTATCATTTTTATGTTATAAAATAGATATCATTATATTCATTGTGAAGTATTTTTTTTAACAAACTAATTGAAAGTTATAAATGTTAATAATATTGAGTGGATATTTGGTCAAATATACATTACTTTTAATGCAACCCATAGTTATATGTTTTCTAGGCGAATGGATTAGTTTTTTAGGGGCAAGTAAATATAATGTGCATTGTTGTTTGACATTGAACACCCTTCCATAACCATAACGTATATTAGATAATTAATTTCCCATCATGATATATATTTCTACGTACCAAACATAGAAAAAGTAAAACTACAAAACACTTTTAAAGGGTTTCCCCTAGGAATATATAGATCTCCTTCCAAAACAAAGTTTAATACAAGATTATAACAAATTAAACATACATTGGGACATCACATATAACTAAATAAAGTTCAGTGTAAGATTAACTAAACACCATAGCATATCCGGAGCGGCACCTTTAGTTTTGTGACTAATAACACACAATAACCAGCTGGGAGTGGACAGCTGCATTTCACAATGCTTCTGAAACTCCATCTATGTCATGTTGGACAGCATGTACTTAATCTTGTTTACTTGGAATGGGCATCAGCAAGTCTAGACATCAATTCCTTTATAATGGCCGGGCAGCTGTTGGCCAGACGGTCAAATCCATCAGTCGCCATGACATCATTTAGCGACCCAGGAGACTTCTTGAGGAACTGAAAACATGCTTCCTTTAGCCCCTGGCATCTGTGCTGCTCAGCAAAGGCTAACGTGGTGGCCACGGTGCTGACGTCCATGTGCCTGCACAGAATGTCCTCGCAGATGAGCTTGAGCCTTTCCATGCCATACCTGTCGGCGGCGACGAGCAGGTGCTGAGCCATGATGAGGGTCTCTTCCTGGCCCTCGGGCATGGTGGGCAGCGTGTCGGTGTAGATGAAGTGCAGCAAATTCCTAAACACGTCTGCCCTCATGTCATCAATCTCCACCCAGCAGGGCTCCCCAGCGGAAAGCGAGGCCTCCTCCTTCATGGCGCTGAATAGCTGGGCCTGGAACACAGGTGATCTTACAGCGAGCACGCAGCGATGTGCGGCGAATTCTTCCTCGCCGACCCGGAAGCGCACGTCAGCGCCCAACTGGCTCCGTAGGAGTTCGCCGAAGTTCCGCGACAGGTCCGGCAGCGGGGCATGGAACCCGGTGGCGGAGTCCTCGGCATGGAACCCGGTGGCGGCATCCTCGGCACGGAACCCGGTGATGACATTGACCTCGCAGTGGACGCGGAAGGAGTCGTCCTTAAGGTTGAGGTAACTCGACTCCTCGAGCACTTCCCTCCGGATGAAGGTGTCGAAGCCCCGGTGCGCAGCATAGGCAGTGAAACGAGCCACGGGGCAGGAATGGGTGTGGGACGACACCGGCTTGCCATCGTGGTCGAGCAGGGCGATGCAGAACTGCGCGAGAACCGGGGCGCCGTTGGCAGGGGATCCTCAAGTACGAGATAGAACGAGATGAAGTCGGCATTCTGCGCGCAGTCCCCGTTGGGGAGGTAGGCGAGGTGCCAGGAGTGGCCGCCGACGCGGAAGGAGCAGGACCTCAGGTGGATACCGGTGGCGAGGCCCTTGGTGCGCGTGTAGCCGTCGAACTTGAGCACCTGCGAGCCGAAAGCAGAGGTGGCGACGATGGAGGACTTGGTGGACGATGACGCCTGGGCGATGGAGGACGAGGATGACGACATTGTGGCCGGGACGGCGGTGGGAAGGGACGACGAGATGGATGGAATAGCAGAGGAGCTAAAAAGGTGAAAGGATTGCGCTTGCTGCTGCTTGTGTGTGCTTGCTCACCGGCCCTTCGATGGCGTTTTATAGGTACGCGGTTTGAGCGGCAGCTGCTCCCGAGGTGGTATGTACGATGTAAGGCTGTAATAGTATATGTTTTTTTAATTATACTAGACATCGACGTACGCATATTCACCACACACATGTACGTAAACGCTACTCCTATGAGCATCATCGAAGGACAAGGGATCTAGGGAGCAAGTACAATAATACATGTCAGCTTATTTTATAGCCAAGACACATCAGCAAATACTTAGGTGGAGGAGAGATAACAGAAGAGAGAGAAGCTGCTTGGCGTCAGCTCCGTCGCCGGGCGCTTGCACAACTTCCTATTTGTACTGGGCCCGCCACCAACCATGCTCGGTCTGTGCACCAGTAGCCAACGTCCGAGAGAGCATCATGGGTGAAGCAATTCTGACACATGGTCCACCTTGAATAAAATAACAACTTTGGACGGTGTGTAAAAAGCTATGCTGTTGTATACTTAGGCTATTAAGCTTGTCTCTAAATGACATGGCTTGTCTAATAGCCAAGCTTATTGAACCTGCTCTAACTAGCTGGTCGCAATGGTAATAGTATATGTGTATCTCTGTTTTTAATTTAATTATTGTACTTCAATCCTAATTAAAAATGGCATGTTCCCATGGCAATCCGATGTTCATTTCAAGGTCACTACGTTACCCTTTTACCTTATAGACATTATTTGTATAATAATTTCAGGATAACTGAAGCAATTCCTGCAGTACTAGCTACAAATTTGCATTGGTGCTGATGACTCTGTTCCAAATTATAAAAACGTTTCAATTTTTTTACACAAAAGTTTGACCACTCGATATATTTAATAATTTATTCAACATATTACTTCTTTTTTGTCATGGTTTGTTCTATCAATAAAAATTCTTTAAGAATAATTTAAGTTTACCTATGTTTGCACATTTTTCTAATAAGATAAGTGATCAAATTTGAAGTCAGAAAAAATCAAACATCTTATAATTTGAGACGGAGAGAGTATTATTGTTACCCAATTTTGTTGTTGTTTGGTACCAAAATCCTTTATTATACTTATAGCTAGATTCAGCTTGATCTGGACATGCCTCGAGATAAGTGCTCATTATTCCTATGAGGTTTATTTTGTTTACGGGTGCTCTTTTCTTCTACTCCTTCCGTTTCAATTCGTAGGTCATTTTGAATTTTTACATAAACACATTTTACTATGTATTAGACATGTTATATGTCTTGGTGCATAACAAAAGTCTTATCTTTAAAGCATTCTTTGTACCATCAACGAATAAGCTCGATTGGATTATATGACACCGGTAGTCCGGGTCATACAACCTACTACCGGTACTAGAGCCCAAAACCCCTTGCATTCTATGAAGATTCCTTACCAACTCATCTACACACCATATGTTACAAAGTCTTAGGCGTACTCCTTTTTGAATTGACCGGAATGGAACTTTTAATTCGGATGGAAAAACTTTAGTCCTGGTTGCTAACCCCTACTAGGACTAAAGACTACCCTTTAGTCCCGGATGGTATTACCAACTGGGACTAAAGGCTAAAGGATTTTAGCCCGGGTTGATAACACCAACCGAGACTAAATGATGGATTTTAATCCCAGTTCATATTACTTAACCTGGGACAAAAAGGGTTTTCGGTACCCGGCAACAATGCTCTATTTAGTCTCGGATTTTAACCCAATCGAGTAAAAATAATGCGCGAAAAAAGTCGTTTCTCTACTAGTGTGATCATTTAGGGCATCCACAATGGTGCTATCTAGCTACGTATAGCTAGCTGATATGGAGGTGAAAGACAACAAAAGTTATTTTATAACTTCTTGTTCTAGTGGACCCACATGCTGCTCTCTCAAAATCTTGTAATACGTGAAATAGATAAGTTATTTGTTCGTCGCCCATGACTACTCTTTCTCATACTTTTCTCTGTCCATATCGTAATATCTAGCCACACCTAATAGCTAGCCATTGGATACACCCTAAGGGTTTTAGAGTTATAAGAGCAACTCCAACGGCTTAGTCAAACATAATAGCTAAATTTTATTGTTTAGCCATTTTGTAGAATAGAAAACTTCTCAAAAAACGAAGAGATCCACAACAGACTTGCCATTTTACAAAACCATATAACAAATGGCTATAGATAGTTATATATGGCTACCGAGATTTCAGGGATAGCATTTTGCTATTTTACAAAACCATATGACAAGTTTGTTGGAGTTTAATTTTTTTCACTAACAAAGCCATATATAGCCTAGCTAACAAGGTTAACACATCTCTTAGAGTTGCTCTAATATGCCGCAACCATTGAAGAAGGTGGAGGGCGTTTGCATGCATCGAAGGCCTTCAGCAACAAAGTTTCTATCTATAGACATAACAAGTTTACTAGACTCAATAGACATGACAAGGATGCGCATTTTCTTCGTATGAACAATGTTCCCTGAAGTGGTTTTTAGTTCAATTAGGGCTGAAAACGGTCTAGAAGATCAGGAAAAGTCTCCGCCACTTTTAATTGCACAAAACGAAAATGGAATCAGAAACCTTGGTCAAGAAAATAGTTAGGGAAATGTCGGAGAATCAAAAAAACAGGATAATTTGATTGGGTCCACGTTAATAATGGTCGGAAACGATTCAGGAGCACCAAACAACTAATGATGACTTCAAGATTTAAGTGGCCACAACAAAACTATATGACAGCAATTTCACTAAATTTCATTGTTCAACCATTTTGTAAATAGAAAACTTCTCATAAAAGAAGAGGCCCACAACAACTTTGCTATTTTACAAAGTCACATAGCAAATACATTTATTGGCTATATATGGGCGCGAAAATCAAGTGATAGCTAGCTTCTTACTATCTTACAAAATCAGATAGCACATTGTTGGAGACCATTTTTTTGTATACAAATTATAAAATGACTTGCACAAGAAGAATAGTCAAGCTGTTGAAGTTGATCTAGGATCATACAATTATTACAAAAGGCACAATCTACTTATCATCGGTGTATACTTCCATGGAGCCATAGACTAGGGAATATAAATTCCAACTCATTATTTACTTTGGAAAACAAAATTAGATGACGGTAAAAATCATGGAAAATGGGAGAGCCGTTTGTGACAAAAGTGCAAAACACATGGGATAAAATAAAATATGCAAGTTGCATGTGTGCCAGTGTACCAAGTACACAAATAATGACAAGTAGGTAGGGAAAACATGCACTTCATTAATTCTTTAATCAACAAAATTGTTTCTGACGGCGAATGCATAGAAAATTCATAAAAAAATCATTTATTCTGTCATTACATTTCTGTGTGTATGTTTCAGAGTGTTTTTGCACACCAGAAGAATGTGAGTTTCCAGTAGCGTCGGCACGGGTGATGTGTGAAAGTCATTGGTTCGTTGATAATATATGCATGAAGAAGAAATGAAGCATCGACTTTATATTGACAAATTTCTAGAAAAAAACAATTATGTTATCAAATTAATTAGTGTCATTAGATTTATCATAGAATATACTTTTATAAGGAGTTTATTTTATATCATAAATGTTGTTATTCTTTTTCTATAAAGTTAGTCAAACTTAAAAAAAAAATAACTCCGATGGATTCTAGAAATTAATTTATTCAGAGACGGACGGAGTATATATTAAAGTTGCTCAACAATTAAGATAACTCAATCTCTGGCTCAGTCAGTTAACACCGCTTAAAGCTGCTTTGAGATTCGTGCTGCGCACTCGACCCAATGCTCTACAAATGTCTACATGGTTTTGTATTACACGCATCTCAAAGTGCAGTGTGAATGGTTGAGACAGCACATCCTTGCCATGTACGCACCCAAAAAAAAAATGCTTTGGAATGGAAGACACGCATTCGTTCACTATAGCTAGACTAGATGGCGCTTTAATTTTATTATTTGATCGATATATATGGCTTGGAACGATGAGCCCGCATCGATGTAACTGATGGGCTTCAACGAAGCAGCTCCCTAGGAAGGACCGTACCGTACCGTACCTCCCGATGGCGCGAAGAATTCAACATCCTTGTGGCTTGAATGAGCTAGCATCGATCTGCAGCCGCAGCATGCCGGCGTGTTACAGCAGCGGCTTCGTCGGCTTCTTCGTTAGACATGATCGAGGTTTAGAAAACTGAGCTCGCCGAAGATAATTAACAATGAAGATGCAGTGACCATGTTGATAGGCAATGCAGCACGAGTGTGACGGCGGTGCAGGTCTCGATCGGCAGAGGCGATGGATCCCATCATCACGGACTCGTTGCTATCGATCTTCTCGGCAGCATCTGCTTCACAGCCTCGCTCGTATCTATCGACCTTCTCGGCAGCATCTTCATAGGCTCCTAGCTGTCGACGACCTTCTCGGCGGCATCTTCACAGGCTCGCAGCTATCGATCTTCTCGGCGACATCTCCGGAATCTGGCGACCTACGTGGCTGTAATATAACTGAGAAAATAGATCGAGAGAGATCTATCGATCAGTTTGTGTAACTACCTGGTGCCGGCCATGATCTCCTCCGTCAGCAGCTACTAGCTCTCGATCCTGGCGGCGTCCCCGTGTACGTGGCCGGCCGGCCGGCCGGCGATGAAGCTGGAGCTTTGCCTTCTCTGTATATTATGTAATGGCGTGCTTGTGCGTGTCTGTCTGTGTGTGAGCTAGCGTGTGTTGGCCGGTGCGAGTCAGCAGTCGCCTCTCGTATGAGTGTGTGTGCCTCCCGCTTGGTGTGTGTAGCGGCTCTCCTTTTATAGGCCAACGAGGATGCAGCGGCGCCATAGTGGATCGCAGCTGATTGCGCTGATTATTTACTGGCTACTGACAGCTGCCTACCTTTTGTACCGTTTTCTTCTTTCTTTTTATATATGAGTACCAACCAAGCCGGGGGGTTGCAAATGTTTGAGCGACTGAGTCATCACTGTTGTCTCAGGCCTGTTTTCCCTCTGGAAAACTAATCCCTCCGCTGCAAATTATAAGTCGCTTTTATTTTTTGATACATCCATTTTACTATTATCTAGATATAATAATATACATAACAAAATGTATGGACCAAATAAATCAAAGTGACTTATAACTTAGAACGAAGGGAGTATATAGGGTAAGCTAATGATTTTTTTTAGAATAACCTAATGGGTGATAGCAAACATGGTATGCTTGGATAAATTGTTGACGATGATCGCTCTTGACATATACAACCACAGTCCTAGCAAAACAGCTCTATGGATCGTTCCCTCCCATCCAGATAGGAGCAACTTGTGACGCTATTGGGGCATTGTATCTTTGCTAGTCAAGCGTGATATTTATATTGAGTTCATTAGTTATCCAAATGTGTGTTGCATTTCATAAAAATGGGGTGGTTGATGTGCTGACTCTCAATGCTCATTGTTCTATGCATCTTGTTAGAATTTTAGTTGAGCTAGGCCCATATAAGAAAGTAGTTTGAAACAGTGACGTATGTGAAGGTGTAAAATTCAAGCGCCGAAGAGATTACACACCTTTGGTTAATTTGTACATTTGTCGAAATTCCAAAGCATATATGCGACGTGGTTGTTGGTGATATCTCTTAGCGCAGCACACATATCTCTCGTGTAGAGAGCATCAAATACCTGCAATTGCAATTAACATAGTTTTTGATTTTTGATGAAAATTTTGAGTTCAACATTACCTAATTATATCTTGACATTTGTAAAATACCTCGTCATTGTTGTTTAGGGCTACTCAACAGTTCATTGTTTGCTCAACGGTGTAAGATGCAGGGCGCATGGCTTGTGGTCGTCGGTTTGTGGGTGGGGGATGGCTTGTAGTTGTGGGTCTGTGGTGCGAGGTTGTGTGGGTGGGGGATGGCTTGTAGTTGTCGGTCCGTGGTGCGTTGATGCTGTAGGTTTGTTTGCTGGGGGTTGTGCATTTGAAGCCTAAGGGTGTAATAATGATGTTGAAATCCTGACCTTGCTTGCTTAAAATAAATTTTGATTGGTCCCATATAGTTTGATTGAGAAGAAGGAAATTGGTGTTCCCAAAATAGTATTGGTCCCATATAGTATAAATCCATGAAAATAGAATATAAAGCTAAGTCGGGGACTTGAACTCGGATGGGTAGGTTTCACCGTAAGGGACATAACTAGCTGATCTCTGATCAATTCGTTGTTGGCTTTGGTAGTCGGCGTGGATTATGTTAAGCTCTTATATTATCATATCAATCAAAGGTACGGTGTCAATAATTGAGGGCTTTAGGCTATCTCTAACAGAATGCGGCTACCCATCCCCAGTTTGGATCGTGTACAGCAAAGAAGCAACGCCCGTCATTGTAGCCCTCTCCAACGGTGATCGCACGGCGAGAGATACATATGACGAACACGTTTTCATATAGCACCCTCGATCTTTTTGAAATCAACTAAGCCCATATTTAGAAACACCTTGTATCCGGTTCTTTTATATCATAAACCCGAGAGAGAGAAACAAAATTACGTAGACATCCTTCTTCTTCTTCTTCGTTCGGACCTGAACGGCCTTTCGAAGCCGCCGCGGCGGGCCTTGGCGCCGATGACCTCGCCGCGCTGCCACCGGTCCGGTGGCTCGCCTACCGTGCGGACGTGCTTCCCGGCGCCCGCAGTGTCTTTCTTTCGTCATCCACGTCGGCCTTGAGCGCGTGCACGCCCGAAGGCGTCCGCGGCGGCGGATCCGGCGGCTGCGGCTCTGGTCCACGCCCGCGCCGTGAGGGGATGACGACGACGACGCAGGCCGCGGCCAGGTGCGGCGAGAGGACGGCGGCGTCCGTTCGGTGCCGGCAGAAGCGCCAACGCCACGATGGGCCCACCACTACCGCGCAAATGTTTGCCTCCTAGGTGATAGGCGACGATGTTTGCCAACCCGCTCGTCTTGTACCCAAAATGCCAACCTTGTTTGCATCATCTGTTGGACTCTGGTTTTGCTATGCAAAACACCGTTAGCTTCTGCATTTTCACCATATGGCTGCTCTGTTGGAGGCGGCCTTAGTGTCTGACAAAACACTAGCGGCCCAATGAAACTGGACCGAGCGTGGGCTGGCTTCCACGTGGGACGGCTTTTGGGGTCCAATACACCGGAAAACACTGGCGGCCCAACGAAACGAGACCTCCTTTGACTAGGTTTTTGCGCTTTTCCGCTCAAGCACAAGCAAGCACACGCGGGCCGCCGGCGGAGTGGTCCCGTCTGCTGCCGAGCGAACCCGAGCAGGTGCCAACACTGCCATAGGGGGAGCGGAGCGGCCGGGGTACAGGATGCGGGGGTTGACACGCGCGGCGAAAGCGCGCCGGGGAGATGGCGTTCAACGCCGGCGGCGGCGCCTTCAACTGGTTCCCGGGCCACATGGCCGCGGCCTCCCCGCGCCATCCGCGACCGCCTCAAGCTCGCCGACCTCGTCATTGAGGTCCGCGACGCTCGCGTGAGTCCCCCGCGCCCCTCTCCTTTCTTCTCTGGCTAGCTTACTGAGCGGTGCGCGTTGTTGGCGTTCGGGGGTCAGGAGTGCTCTTGGCGCTCGGTTGGTGTTCGACCGAATGAATACATTGCTGGAGTAAGACTTGCGAGGCAATGGAATATAAGATTATCTACTATATAGAAAATACAACAGTCAAACGGAACTTAAGGAAGTTATGATATACCAGGATTGCTCCTCATATCAATAGTCTGAAGTAGTATATTGCATTATTATTACCCAATGGTGATGCCGCTCATTAATACACCTGTGACTGCCAGCTAATCACCGTCGAAATGACAAATGAGCACAGAAGAAATACAATGTTTGGAGTGGTAGATTCGCAGAGAGGAGGAGCCGTCCTCAGCTCTGTCGACTGTTTTCTGAATAAGCAATGAACTGAGTTCGGTCTTACGTACAGAACTTGACACTTACGTGCTAGAATAAGACACTGCCAGATATAGTTCCTGATTATAGTGTACTGCTACTGTACTTATGACCAGATTCCACTATCCTCAGCAAATGAAGACCTTCAACCAGTGCTCTCAGCAAAGAGGCGAATTCTTGCTCTAAAACAAGAAGGATCTAGCAAACCAAAATATAATGAATGTACGTATGGCTCAGTCTCTCAGCCTGCAATCCTCACTTCCTTCTTATTTGCATTTAAAAAATATTAATGTGTATGCTGGTTGATTTAATGTTCTCCACATATTCCTATTGTGATTAACTTGTTATAGTTTGTTGTTCACTTTTTTTCTATATACTGACCATCACAGGGTCATATTTACTTTTGATTTACAGAGGTGGCTTAATCATTTTGAATCATGCAAGCAGGATTGTATTTCAGTAAACGCACATAGCAGCAGTTCTGTTAATCAGGTTACTTATCTTTCAGTTTCATGTTTATGCATTTCTGTCATTGAAATCTCACACTATATATTTTGTACTGGAAGGTTTATGGTTGAGTGAGTATCAAGTTATGTAATTCTGCACTGTACGTATTTTTATCTCATAATTTTGAAAGGTCAGTTGAAATCATCACCATTTTGCCATTTTCTAAATGATGTGACTAGTACAGGTCTTTAAGAATTCAACAATAAATAATGGCAACAAAAATAAGCCAACTCTAGTGGTACAACATGAATTTGCTCTTGTTTTGTTTCAAAATAATTCTGTCAAGTAGTTTCAAGCAAGTTATCATCAGAGTATGATTTTACTCGATGCACTGGATTGAGATTTACTAGCTGTGTATACTTGACTTGAATGAACTACTGGAAGTATATGAAGTTGTATGTTACACAAAGTTGAAGAAGCATTTTCTGTTATTTTTCTATGTTCCTCTCGAATTCCCATAGTTCATGTTTTGCTACAAAAAGCAAAGGAAGGCAGCAATATGTACAGAAAAAGCTCTTTAGGTGCCTTCACTTTTACCAGAAAGGCCTCCACATGGCCTCTATTTTGCATAACCTTTTTCTATACGGAGGACATGACTCTGATAAAAAAATTGTAAGCAATGGGGATTGCGTTCAATAATAGATTGATTGATTTGGATACAAGGTACATGTATATATAGAGACAGAATCAATCAAGATCTCCTCTCTTACCCCTAACCAACCCAATGGCTGTGATACGAGTGCAGACAAGGTTTTGATATTTTTAGGACCCATATGACAATCAAAGATATGTAACTATTAGGGTGAACTGTTATATTAGTTTGATCCCAGATGATACATGTTGTCTTTAAGGTACATTATAGTTTAAAGTCTGTAATGATTTTTTTTTTTTTTACAGCTTCTTGGTTTTGCTGAGCTGAAACTAAAGGAAGCAATCTCAAAGGAGCCCACCCTTCTGATTATGCTGGTTGGTGTCCCTAATGTTGGCAAGTCTGCACTCATAAATTCCATTCATAGAATTGCTACTTTCGATTTCCAGGTATAATAATCTCATAAGAAATTAAGTTAGTTTTTATTGTTTGTGATCCATGTTTATATTGCTGTTTATCCAGTGAAAGATAAAAATAAACGGGCTACAGTGGGGGGCCACTGCCAGGTGTTACACAAGATATTGCAGGGTATAAGGTAATGCTGTGGAGCCAATGTTTCTTTAACAATGCAGACTCCTTTTTGCCTCCTAACTGGTGTTATTTATGTGGGATACTGTCATTATCAACATCTTTCTTTTTGTCACTTGATGTTAACGGTAAATGTTGTAAAAGGGAAGATTGAAGCGGACACACCCATGTGCATTCTCTGGCAAAAATTGCATGGGCCCTACATTTTTATTACTGCATGAAACACCTGATTCATGGTATATGCATTTTTTTTTAATTTTTGTTTCTTGAACAATGCAGTAGAGCTGTGTGTCATTAAATTAAGAATAGAAGTAGTACAGGAAGAGATCAAGAGGCCTCTCCAAGCCCCAACCCTTTACAAAGCACCAACTCCTATTACAAAACTGAAACAAAAGTATGACCTCGACCAGAAAAAAACATCTCCTCAAGATAGGACGCCTGGAGAGAGCTGTTATGAACGTTAGTTCATTTGGGGATAACCATTGCCAGGAAGATAGCTGGGCAAAGTCGGCTTGGAAGGGAGACTAGATTATTTGGGGGAATTAGATTGTTTATTCTTCTTGTTTCTTCATACATCAGCTCCCCCTTTATATCGAGAGTATTCCATGACTTCTATGGAAGGCCCATTCAATTCCCAAGAAATTATCTTTAATTGACCAAATCATATCCAATCTTGTCTTGATGCCTGAAACATGGCCAAAAATTTCCAATAATCGCTTGACCAGGCGTATGTCATTTTGCGGGAGGCCAAAGAAACATGATCATGACATCTGCGTAGAAACAGATCCTGTGCTTAACTCGTTGTACTGCCAAAGGCTGCAAGAGGTGCTCATTTGAAGCAAGATTGATCATGGAATTCACCACATGCATTTACAAGAATGAAAAGAATTGGGTATAGAGGATCCCCTTGGTGAAGACCTCAATGATGATGGATCATTTCCCCAGGTTCACCATTCAACAAAATCTGTGTGGTTGATGTTGATAGGCTGATAGCAGCAAGCAGAGCAGATTTCACCATCCATTATCCAAAACCGAGCTGTTGACTTCCAGGAGAAAAAAGCCAGACAACCAGATCAAAAGCCTTGGAAATATCCAATTTAAGAAGGACGTGAGGTTCTTTTTCCTATGCAAACATCTTGCCATTTGTTGGACCAATAGGAAATTATCCTGAATATTTCTCCCTTTGAAAAAAGTGTTTTGTTTCACAGAGACCAAATCTGGGAGAATAGGAGCTAGTCGATTTGCCATGAGCTTAGCAACCAATTTAGCAAAACTATGGATTAGGCTAATTGGTCGGTAGTTCTTGACTTGTGAGGTGTAGAATTTTTTGGGAAGGAGAGTAATGAAAGCTGTGTTGAGCAATCTGAACTTAAAAAACATTCCCTTGTTGGATAGACGAAAAGCTCTTGCATCAAATCATTCTTAATAATTTCCCAACAGAATTTGTAAATCTGCTAGTGAAGCTATCATGTCCTGTGGATTTATTAAGGGGCATCATTTTGATGATTGTGTCTACACCTCCTCAGAAAATGGTTCCTCCTCCAAGGAAGACAAATCATGCTGACTATTGTGGACTGCAGCGACGTTTAGAGTACAATTTCTGTCCACGTCTAATCCCAGCTGTTGTTCATAAATATCGAAAACAGCCTTGTGTTTGTCTTCCTGAGATGTGATGAGCCTGTCCCCCACCAGCTTAGCAATGAAATTCTTCCTGCAAAACTGGGCATGCTGGTGGAAAAAAGGAGGTTTTGGTGTCACCCTCCTGGATATGAAGAATCCTGAGCTTAAGTCGAAAGCAATAGTATGCTCAAGCGAGGCCAAGCGTAGGCAGTGGAGTTTTTAATTTCTTCCTCAACCACTCCAGGGAAGAGATCCCATGAGTCCCTAACTATCTCAATTCTCAAGTCGATGTAAAATCTCCTTTGCCATGCCTAGCTGGGTGTTGGCATTGTCTTTCTTTGACTCCATTTCTGAAGTCCAATGCTTAGCCGCTGCAATTTGAGAAAAAGGACGCTGTACCGCACATGTGGATGCCACGGGAGTAGTCCAATTCTGCTGCACGGTCTCACTGAATCCTGGAAACTTCGGGTTAAAAGCTCTCAAAATGAAATCATCATTTGCCACGGGTGCCATGTTGTCAAGGCGTCTGGTCGAACCTGGACTCCATGGGACCGCCCAGGGCATTAATCGCGATTAATCGACAAGTCAACACTACCAAACCTGAACGCCATGGGACCGTCCAG
The DNA here is from genome assembly GCA_015847255.1 of Hyparrhenia diplandra. Taxonomy (NCBI): domain Eukaryota; kingdom Viridiplantae; phylum Streptophyta; class Magnoliopsida; order Poales; family Poaceae; genus Hyparrhenia; species Hyparrhenia diplandra. The sequence continues at coordinate 126,032 of JADLZK010002961.1, forward strand.
GACCCATTAATCGCGATTAATCGGACGTCTTGGAAACAGGGCACGGGTGTTAACTCTTAGCTGCAGGATGAGGGGGCAGTGATCTGAAACAGTTGAAACTGTACTCTGCAGTATGGAATCCAGGAAGATGTCCTCTCATCCAGCACAACAAAAAACCCTATCGAGTCTGACAATGTAGATGAGGCCCAATTTTCGGCATAACAGGGCATTTTCTTTGATCCATGAATTGTTAGATCTGGAGCTCTGTTAAAGATGCCCTAACATAATTGGAATATTCTCGCCCATTGCATCTGAGAATATAGGATGTGTTATTTAGTAATAACTTGGACATTGGTATCTCTAGCATTTGGGTTCCATCTGCACTAGTCCTGTTCAACTGAATGGTTACGAGCATTGTTGATCCTGTTCCATCTATTGCATTTTAGAGTTTTGAAAAGAGGATATCTTATTTATAGTAGTTATTACAATACAACTCTTCTCGATTCCTATTCCACTGAATGGTTTAACAGCACAAGTAATATCGATTTTCCGAAATTGTGGTTTCTTTTCTTTAGTGATCAGGTGAATAAACTAACAGCCATATTTTTCATGGACAGATTGCAACTCAGCCTAGTATTTATGTGCTTGATACACCTGGTGTTCTTGTGCCAAGCATACCAGATATGGAGACAGGTTTAAAGCTTGCTTTAACAGGTAAAACATTAGGGGGTGTTTTTGTGTGTCATCTACTCATCTTTCTCTGATTTGTGCATAGAAAACCTTGGCCTTAATAAAGACAATAATCAAAGTTAATCATGATTTCAGTTTTAGTCTACTAATATTTGTATCGTTACATTCTTTTTTTCTGCAAGAAAAATTTATTGTTACATTCTTCCACTGCTAAATCATATAACATCCTTTTTCAATCATATGCAGGAGCTGTTAAAGACTCGGTAGTCGGGAAGAACGTGATAGCAAAATATTTGTTATCTCTTCTTAACATTAGAAAGACACCTCTACACTGGGAGCGGTTGTTGCACAGAAAAGAAGAGTTGTGTGAAGAGAGATGCAGCACCAATAAAAAAGACAATTCATTACGGAGGAGACGGTTGAATAACTCTGATGCCATATATGTTCAGGTTCTACCTCTTATCTGAAAGTATAATGCATGAGCTATCATTGCTGTGGGGACATTTCGAGTCATGCCTAGTCCTTCTATTTGTCTGCGAGGCCCTTGTGCCTCAACACATTGGACTGAACTACTTAATTCAGCATGGTAGTCTCTTGGTTCATTTGTCACGTTGGACCTCTTGGTATCATGTGCTTGGTTGGTGTGTGTTACCAAAACCATACTATTGGGCTGCATTTGATCACATGGGCGACGGACAACATCCAACCTGGCAGATCATACCATGTGTAGTTCATGTGGTGAGTCCAACAGGACACATCTTGTGGTAGTTAACTTTCAAGGCTCTCCACCATGTGATCTGTCAAGGGCGCGGGATTCAGGGAGGCAGGAACATGGCTACGGAATTCGTAGTCTCGGTTGGTAATGCCGTGGGGTTTATCCCCTCAACATCCTATGGTGGAGGGAGATTAGGAAGAAGTAGAGGGGATTCTGAAGTAATCTGATATTGCTTAATCTCAATCGAAAGTGTCATACAAGAGGTAAATAGGCCCTTGGTCACTAACAAACTGGAGATGGAAATCTCCTAAATTATAGACACTTGCCAAACTGAACACTTGCGGTTCCATTCTGGTGGCTGTGATCACGCTCCTATGTCGTGCGTAGCGTGCTTGGTGTCCCTGGTGTGGGCCCGGCACTTGTACTGCTTGCCCCACATGACATGATCATGTCCAGTGGTCAGATCATGTTGATGACTATTCACTTTGTAGACATCGTTGAAAGAATTCACACTGTACATTTCTTGACCCGCTATTCTGTTTAGTAAAAAAAAGTCTGCTTCCCATTTAGGGTGTTCTGATCTGTGGGAGTTCCATTATTCAGCCAAAGAAGTTGTACTGTCAGCACTCTGATTCTCTGCCTAACTGTACTTCCCATTTTTCTAATGATACTAATAAACCCAGTCCTTTTGTTCTAGGATTTAGTGACGGAGGTGCAGAGGACACTATGCCATACGTTCCTGGACTTCACTGGCAACATCGAGGAAGAAAGTGAGCTGGAAACCCTCATAGACATGCAGCTTGTGGCGCTCCGCAAGGTGTTCAGGATACCTCATAAGCCGTTCGATGAAACGCAGGGCCCTACCTCCAAGAAACTGCTGACTATCTTCAGATCAGGGAAGCTTGGGCCGTTCATCCTCGACGACCTTCCTGATGGATCTGAGAATTAACCTGCTTACATGAGTCTTTTTATTTTGTTCGGGCAGCTGATGTTCAGCGATCTGTTACTGTAAATGGCATCTCGCAGGGAGCATCTGTGTAGCCAAACTACGAGATGCCAAGAGATTCGTTCAATGCTGTTGTATGTTAATACTGGGTTTGCATGATGCCCATTTTTTCCAGATGATAGGACCGTAGGCCTTGTTAGTAGCAGGACATGTTTACCTGTCTCCCTCGTTGACAGTTTGGCTTGAACAGAACTTGGTCTGTTTTGGAACTGAAGGTTAGTAACATAATATCAAAGGGTTAGATTAATCTAATCTGTCCACAAGCCATTTTATTTTGGGGATCCCTCCTGTGTTTCGGCTTTCGGCCAGTACAGCCTCTTGCCGGGAAAAAAAAAAATGGGTGCGCGCCTGGATCCCATCTTAGTGCTGAGCCTAGATTTTTTTTGGGAGCTGAGCCGATCGCATGCACAGCGCAACAGGCAAAGGAGCGCACCCAGGTGCCGGTGAGCCCCAATTTTTCCCCTCTTGCAGCCGTCTTATCTCCGCGACTGCTTCGGGCCATCTTCACTTCCTGATCCCGAAAAGTCTTCTGAAGATCCATCACATCAAATCTAATGTCGCGTGCATGGGGCATTAAATCCAGAGTAAACAAAAACAAATTGCACATTTTAGGTAGAAAGCACGAGGCGAATCTTTTTAAGCCCAGTTAGTCTACGATAGGACAACAATTATCAAATACAAATAAAAAGTGCTACAGTAGCCCAACCCAAAATATTCCACCAACTAAACACACTCTCGGTTCATATATGAAGCCCTCGCTGCATCGCACATCGTGAGTTCGTGACTCACCTCACCTGTGCCAGGTTCCGTAGGACATCTGATGTGGGCCGACTCGCCGCTCAGTTAGGTAATCTGGGCTGACAGAAGGGCACGGCCCAGCCCATTGGCAATGGCACCCCTCGGCCCTCGCCTCGCCGCTGGGACTGGGGGACAAAACCCTAAACCCGCGTTTCTTTCGCAATCGCGCTGCTTCTTGCTTTCCCCGTCCGGCGGAATTCCTCAGCACAACGGCGGCAAGCTGAAGCCCTACCCGGCCGCCACTCCATCTCCACCTCCCCAATGCCGCCGCCCGGTGACATTGGCAGGACCCTCTCCGCATCAGCAATCGCCGGTGGAACTCTGACCGGACACCACCTCCTCCACATCGACTGCTACTCGCGCACCAAAGAGGAGCTCCCCAACGGCAAGTGCATCAAATCTTGCCCTTTCAGCGCAGGGGGCGCACCTGGCGCATCCAGTACTACCCCAATGGTGATAAATCAAGCTGCGAGCAATTCATATCCATCTATCTCCAGCTGGACCAGATCGTCGACCAGATCGTCAATGCGCGAGTCAGGTTCAGTCTGCTCTATCAACCGGTGCCTTCGCATAGCCATATTACAAAGGTACTCGGTTTCTGCGCCGCATCCCCTAGTTTCGGCTATGGTAATTTCATCAAGAGGGCATGGCTAGAGGATTCTGAACATCTCAAGGGTAACCGCTTGACTATAAAGTGTGATGTCATTGTTAATGAGGAGCTCCGTGCGGTGCCTGTGTCTCCGTTGGTTGTGGTGCCGCATTCCAATCTGCACCTGAATTTTGGTGATCTCCTGGCGTCCAATGAGGGTGCAGATGTCACGTTTCTAGTTGCTGGTGAGACGTTCAAGGCACACAGGTGCGTTCTTGCAGCCCGGTCGCCCGTCTTCAAGGCAGAGGTCTTTGGCAAAATGAAAGAGAGCACAAGAGGGGCAGTCATACGCGTAGATGACATGGATGCACAGGTGTTCAAAGCTTTGCTCGATTTCGTGTACACCGACGCACTGCCAGATTTCGAAGATGGTATGAAGAAACAAGAAGAGGCTGCATTGGCTCAGCACATGCTTGTCGCTGCTGACAGGTATAATCTTGAGAGGCTGAAGCTGATTTGTGAAGATAGATTGTGTGGTCACATTGATACAACCTCTGCTGCAACCATCTTGGCTTTGGCCGAGCAGCACCATTGCTGTGGGCTTAAGGAAGCGTGCTTTAGATTCCTGAGCACCCCATCGACTCTGAATGCTGTAATGGCAACTGAAGGATTTGACCATCTGACTAGAAGCTGCCCGTCTATTTTGAAAGACCTCCTGTCCAATATCGCTGCTCGTCTGCCCGTTGATGTTGACAAAGCAGGATGAGGGGACATCATTGTTTCAGGTTGTGGGATGTGTCTATCAGGATGCCAAGTTAACTAATTAAGTATACTAGCACTAGTGCTAGCAGGCAATGCACCTATATCTTCATTTTGGTTCGGTCATTGCATCCCTCATGGGTATATTCTATTATTATAACTGTAAAACCATGCTACTTACTAAGTAAGATAAGATTAGGAACAATTGTGCCAGCTAGTGTGATGAAACTCCAGTTTTAAGGGTAAACCTCCCGTCAACATGGAAGTTGTCTTCTTTCATATGTACCCCACAGGTATTGCAATGTTTGTACTATTATGAGTGCTAGTAGTTTATGCATAGCCTTATATATCCTTAAAAAAGGACGCACTGCACTCTATCTTCATTTTGTTTGGTCATTGTATCTCTCATGGATATTAACTCGCGTAAAACCAAGATACCTACTAAGAAAGAATTAGGAAATATCGTGATGGCTAATGATTTTAATTAATTATGAACCTCCAAATCAAAATGCAAAGTTGCCTTCTTTCATATTTGAATTGGAAGTTCAACCTCCACAGTTAGTGCTTGTTTGTTGTTATATTTGACCTATTTGTACATGCCTTCTTTAATTCAGGATGAGCCACTGGTGTTTTTTTTAACTATCAAGTATGGCATGATTGTAGCTACTGCTATTTTTGACAAACTTTACATGCGATGGGCTATTTCATATATATTTGTACCTAAAATATGTTAGAAATTATGGTGGCAGCATTTAGAAGTGATTTAACTGGAGTTTGGATTTCTCATTTAGGGAATTCCTCAACACAATCCTAACCCTTGTTGCTGCGCAGATGTGTGTTATCAGTTTATCATTTTCTTCGGATCATAATTGTGTATACGAGTTTGGATTTTCCGTGGTTGTGATGTCCCAAAACCATTTCTTTTGCTACATTGAGTGGATGTTATTTTTTTTTTTTTTTTTGGAACATTGAGTGGATGTTATTGACCTATATATGGACAGCTTGGGTATGCTGTTCTTCCAGTTGGTAGGCCATGTTGACAAGCCCAATTAAATATCCATCCTGTTTACAGTTAATCTTTATGTCATCCATTTTAGCAAGTCATAAGAACATTTTTTGTCATAAGATGCATATTGAAAGTTATGCTACGACTATATAAACAAATGTATAATTGTATAGTATAACTTCAACTTAAAAGTATCTACTTGGAATGGATGTTGGTGATATAATTCTTGGGGGATATTATCGAGAAAATCCATTCTTTAACCGATTGATATAATCTAGACATGGTTATAAGTTGTCGTGAAATTTTAAACTTGATATCATTAGCAGTTTGGATAAAACTCTTTTGTGAAATGATGCTATTTTTTAGCATCTATTCACTTGTCTGGTGCTGCTTTGGATTTTCAGTACTTACAAGATTCATCTCATTATTATATATTGTTTTTGTGTTTGTATATTTTGTGTCCAATATGCAAACGTGCTTAACAGTTCAACAGTTTAAGAAGATACAGCTGGAACACACAAATGGTTTTACTCAGTAGGCTAAACTGCTAAGCTAGTTGTTCTCTCTGTATTATTATAAAAATGACATGGTAAAATGAGCAAATGATGCTGGTTTACCATCGGTAGTGGCAACAAGACCACTATTTAGGGTTTTTTTTTTTGGGTAACATAAGACCACTATTTAGTAGAGTGAATGGAACATGTTCCTTTGTGGTACGGTGTATGGAGTACATCATTGGGTACTGGGAATTTGATAAGAGGCCATTTTCCCATCTTCCTTTTATTGGTTTCAAACCACTCAAATGGATCTGAGATGGAGACATATATTGCTAAGCTACCCCTGAGCATGAGTTGCTTTTTTTGTTGACAAGTAACAACTTTATTAGCAGCAAGATGCTGCGAGAATGAAGAGAAGAACTCCAAGTGGGCATGATTCAGGGTCGCCAGATTAGAACAAGAGAGATACATCCATAGTAGTAGAAAGGAGACCCTGCTGAGCTAGAGTATGAGCTGTGGTGTTCAGATATATGTGTATCTATCTTATAAATCCTACTGTTGTCCCTGTTGATGTTGATGAAACGCTGAGTGATATGCTTGATGTTCCACGCTGGGTAGTGCTCTGTGTTGAGGTAGGTCACAAAGTTGTTGGTTATCAGACAGATATGTGCCTTTGTGTACCTGCAATCTAGCAAATGTGATAGCAGCCAGTAAAAGCGCAGCTGCTTCAGCATGAGGACCGAAGAGCTGGTATGCATGATGGCTGTAATGTAGGCAGTGATGGAGTTGGAGATGATGAAGACTCCCAGGCCTGCTGCTTTAGGACGATTGTCACTCGTGTCCGGGGCAGGGGCAGGGGCAGCATCAGTGTAGCAGCGAGTTCCTCCTAGCATCACCGGCATGTTGATCCTGTACAAAGGGTGAGTTTGTGCCTTCGTTTGTAGATCCGCTGGTTGTCGGTGAGGCGTCACATGATGTAGTGGTCGGGTTCGTCCTGCAAATCTGTGCTGTTGGGTCTGTTACGTTAGTGGGTGCCATACCTTGGTGGTGTCGTGTATCTTGCTGAACTTCGTCTTCTGAATTTGCCTGAGCCGCAGGTGTTAGCATAGCTGCCACCGTGTGGTGCACCTGCAATGGATTCAAGTTTTTCTTTGGAACCGATGGTCATTTCTGGCCTTCCATATGTACCACGTGGTGATTAAAGTTTTGATAAATAAATTATCAGACAAGTTGGGAGGGATAACAGTTTGGAGAAGAAGTTGGACGCCATCTTCCTCATGTGGGAGATCAGTAGTTCTAAGTGATAGGTTAGACGATAACCAAACAGCCCGTGGCAATTGACAGTGGAAGAAGAGGTGAGCATCGTCATCCACTTGGCCACAGATAGACAGTGAGGATCGATGTAGAGTGAGTACCTGGCTGCAGTAACGAAGCCAAAAATAATTTTAGGGGGGCGAAACAATGGAGATGTTGATTTGCATGACGATTTAATGGTCATTTTTTGTTTTTGGCTTCGTCCCTGCCTGGCTGCTCTCTCTCTCCTGTTGAGGGGCCCTCCTGATGAGCCTCCAAGCGAAGGCTTTGATGAGTGGTGATAGCTCCTTTGATTTCCACTCCCTCTGCAAAATTTGGTTAGTGTGCTAGAGAATGCTTCTAGACCCGTGAAGAGGTATACTAATAATATGTTGGGATGGCAGGAACTTGTAGATATTCCATTTTTGGCCGGCATCCATCGGAGTACATCTTGTTGATCTTGAGTATACATGGCCAACGACCCGTGCTGGCATGTCGGTGGCATGTCGTGCCGTGCCGTGCCAGTGCTCGTCGTGCCGCCGTGCTGTGCCTGGCCTCCAGCCCAGGCACGGCCTGCTGAACCGCCCGGGCTGGCCCGTAGACACGGCATGCTGCCGGGCGGCACGGCAACGAGCAAGCGCTCGCCGTCGCCGTGCGCTGGCTGCCTGGGCACAGGCCTCTCCCGCGCCGCCGCCCCCTGGATGGGGTCGGAGAAGACCGCCTAGGGTCAGAACAACGACCCGCTGCCGCATTTTGCTGCTCTCACTCCCAGCTCATGGTGGCGCCACCCGCCGTCGCCGCCATCTTAGGCCTTGTGCTGCTGCTGCGCATGGTGGCCGGGGGAGAGCGCATGGCGTAGGAAGGAGAGCCGTGTGGGCGGCCATGGAGGGACCGACACTTGAGCGGTGTGGGGGAGGCGTCGTGGGAGGGCAGGAGGGGATAGGGTTGGGGGACTTGGGGCCTCTAACCTTGTGTCGGCTGTGGCTTAGCACTAGAAGAGTTCGTCGGAGAAGATAAAGGAGGGACAAAAGGAGGAGTTGATCAGATCAGAGGAGGAATAGAGCTCTAGATCCGGCGAGTTCGCACTCGTCGTAGATGTAGTCGCCACCACCGTCGGGAAGCCCTCGTCGGCGTTGGAGCTGTCCTCACGCCCCGCCGTCATTGGTTCGAGACACCATCCGGGGAAGGCGAATCCATGCCTGCCGTTGGCATGGAAAAACCTAACCCGCATTTGGCAACGTATCAAGTGCAAACCAACCCCCCTCGGTGCAAACCATGCAAACTTCTAATCTAGACCATAAGATGTTGATCCAAGGGACCGAGGGAGTAAGTAACTTTTCATAAGCCCCCACCCCTAATCACACTTTTGCAAATCTACCCTCCCCACCTCCCGAGTGGTTGTCACCTCATGTCCCTTTGATTTACATCCTATAGTCCAGTTAAAAGTTTGCATGGTTTCTGGCAACATATCGGGTGCAAAACCAACGTCTCAGAGTACAAACCATGCAAATTTCTAATTTGGAGGGTACACATCTCCTCCTGGCTGCCTCATGTGATGTGGGCGGCTCGCCCTTCAGTTAGGTAACACTACTACGGTTCGCTCATCACTACCGCCGGTATCACTACCGAAATTTAGTCCACCGGCGGCGATGAACCGCGCCCGGCGATGATGAACCGTCGGGACAAACGGCGAATCTCCACGGACTCGACCAATACGGTGAAGATTTATATCTCTACGGTTTGAATCATTCCCGCCGGTGGTCTTGATGGACCACAATCACTCGCGGGTTTGAATTAGAACCGATAGCGATTCGACGATTGACACAACGGGTTGATTGGAGGCCGATAAAGCGATTTGGGAGGGAAGCAAAGGAACAGTAAAAAAAATCGGCGAAGATTAACACGCATCGATTAACAAAGCGGCGATCCATTAACAAACGACACAAACCAAATTAAAGCGTCATAGAAACAAGCGATACAATAAATTAACATAAAAAAAGCGGGCCGCCTAATTAAGCCGCCTTCTTGGCCTTCTTCTTGGCCTTCTTGGCCCACTGGCCTTCTTCGGCCTTCTTGGCGCCATCTCCTCGGTTTGGCAATACGGTATCCCCTCGGCGAGGTTATCGGCCAAGTACTCGACCGGAGGGGCGATGATGGACTTCTCCTCCAAGTGGTGATTCATCAGTTGGCGTGCCAAGTTGGTCGGCAGCCGAAAACTTGTTGCGGGTGGCGGCGGAGGCGTGCGGGATGGACTTCTCCGCCCGGTCGGCGGCCATGTCGATCGTCGGCGCTGGCCACCCCACCCGCCTTCTTGTGGAAACGGGGGTAGAGGGGAGTGTGTTTGGAGGCGAGTGTTGGAGAGCGGACCGGAGTGAGGGGGTTATGTGCGTATAAATAGGACTCGGCCATTGGTTTCACGAAACGATTGAACACAAATGATAGAAAATTAAGATTGACACGCATCATAATAAATAATTTAGTTACTCAAGGAAAGTAGGAGAACTCAAATTAACTTAAAGATAAAGAGATTGCCATGCAGCAGTTAACCAACAAGCTGAACCATTAGCAAATTAACCACACGGATCATTGTATCTTACACATCCACACGATCGACAAACGTAAATTAACATAAACAAATAAAAGAAGAGAACCTAGGCCGCCTTCTTGGCCTTCTTGGCTTGGCCTTGGGTTTTTCAGCTTTGCCGCCTTCCCGCCTCCTCCTCCGGGTTTGGCGGAATCCCCTCGGCCGAGGGTATTCGAAGCCAGAGTCGACTGGAGGGCATAGAAGTTGGCCCTCTCCTCGAGGGGCAGATTCACCTGCGTGCCAACGCCGTCGGCCGAGCCGTTTAGCTTGGTGAGGGCGGGCTTGGAGGAGGTCCACAAATAACTTCATCTCCTCCCGGGTGGCGGCCATGTCGACGATCGTGGATGCGGCAGTCGGCTTTCCGTGAGAGGGGCAACGAAAGAAGTTAGTGTTGGATAACGGGGGGGGCAGGGGGACGGGTATAAATGTGGCGTTTCCAAAAAGGCGGTTCCTCGAAAAACGTAACGGCGACCGTTTGCTTAATGGCCGTCTCCCGGCACTCAACGCCGATCGTGTATTTTCCAAAAGCACAACAAACAGTTAATTATTTTCCAAAGAACAAGTTAAGATTCAAATCAAATTTTAATTTTAATCGCTCTTTGAAGCAACAAAAACGAAAAGCGGTCGGGGACGAGAGGAGCAACACACAACAATAATATATATAATTTTTATTTTATTAATATATAAAAACAAAAAAAAGCAGAACATATAATAAAAATGATAAAAAAAAAAAAAAGGAAGGCCACCGGCCTAGTCCTCGTCCTCCTCCTCCTCCTCCTCATGGGCGTCGCCCTTCTTGGCCAAGGCCTTGAGGCGATCCCTACAACCGCTTCCACCTTGGGGCGTAGTGGTTCATCTTCTCTTCGAGGGGGTGGATCCACCCCTTGGAAGAAGCACTATGTAAAAAGGCCTCTGATCGCGCGTTGAGGGCTTCTACGATCGGCGGCGCGCAGCAACGTCGCCCATTAAGTCTCTAATGTCGACTTCTGAACTGTCCGTAACGGCGTACGCAGCGAGGCTTTATCTGAGGCAGGTTTCGTGCGTCTCAAACTTCCCACGTAGTGAGCCCTTGTTACACCGCCAGCGTCGTAATCTGGGTTTTGCTTTCGGCCCTTGGTCTCACAGTATCTGAACATAATTGTCTAAGATGCGTTGTACCTGGAAAGCGTCTGCAGGACCGCGGCATCGATGTCGGTATGCAGCGTCCAAAAGTAGTGACGCCGAGCGGTATGCGGCCCATGGTTCGAATAATGCGGTAGCGTACACAAGAAGGTGTACGGCGCACTAACGCACCGGCGGACGCGTCGCGTATCGTAGCGGCGCCTCTACTTTGTTATCCATTCTGACACCCCGATCACTATAAGGGTGCGTAGCCAGATTATTCAAATACGGACCCATGTGGGCAACGGCCAGCGTGATATCTTAGTACTTACGGACGCGCGGGTACACATGCGGTTCTGTCGCCTATAGAACTGCGACACGGGTAGATCGCCTCGATCAGTAACTACTACTCCAGCCGCAGACGCTTGTTTTGTACTACCGCCCTCGTGAACCTATGCACTGGACGCCTGCGGGTCGCTCGACCAGAACTTCGTAGCAGTAACTCACATGCGATGTTTAAAACGACGTCCGCTAATGTGCCCCCGTCGTTATGCATCGATTGTTCGCAGAAATGTCGTCGAAGTAACACGACGAGCTACGACGCCGCGTTTTAGTAAGCTCGCTCGCTGCTCCTTTCCGGCTATACAGACGTTCTTTCAGAACCACGTTCGTGGGATTTTAGTCGCTTTTCGCATCTAATCGTTTTTGACTGGCATTTAAACGCGTTACGTATTTTGCACGCTTGTTGTTGTTTGACGCGTTTCTTGATTCTGCGACAAACATTTAATACGAAACCTACGGCGCGATCGGCAGCGGTGGTCCGTATTATAGACACCGAACCTTTTCAACTATGCCAGTGAAATTGAAAAATGGTAGACACCGCAAACACAAATAATGAGATGGACAGTCCGATCACAAACAAATGGCGACGGCATTAAAGATTGCAAAGGTGTATCTCGGATTGTTCACCATGAGATGTACAGGTTCTTGGGGCACGCCCACGCATTGTTCACAACACAAATAACATAGTTCACATGCATGTATCCAGCTTTGATCGTCATGCGGCAAAGGGAAAGATAACCACGGTTCACATGCATGTAACCACCGATGCGTCATGCGGCAAAGGAAATAGAATCAACTCCGGTTTAAAAGAAAATTTCGCCTTAGTGGTCGATGACATGTTCCATAAGAAACTTGGCCATCTTCTCTAATATCCTCCCAAATTGATGGAATCTCCGTCAAGTCAAAATCCTAATACAAAGAAAGGTAGGCGTAAGTGTTTGTGTACACATGGTCTATATTGCCAAACAAAGGTAGGCACAAGATGGGCGCACCGCCGAAGTTACCTCGTGGCGATCCAAATGAACTTGTTTCATCGCAGTCATCAAGTGGTGCACCATGTAGAACCCACATGTCTTGTTATCGGTTTGCAGCGAGAACTTTTGCAATCATATGAAGAAATACGATAAATCTCAAAGGCCCAATATCTTGTGTTCCCAATATGCGCAAACATATATATCAAAAAAAAAAATATACGTAAACATACGGTAGATTGAAAGTTTACCCGGCAAGTAAATATAGCAAAATCTAGAAGCATCATCAATTAATGACATGAAATATCTCTTTGCACACACCATTCATCTCACATAGATCGAGAATGTATGAGTTCTAGAGGTGCCAAGAGCCTCTCCTCCTTTGCCTTGTGAGGCTTTCGAGGTTGCTTAGATTGCACACAATTATGACACTTAGAACCTTTGGTAATGGTGAAATCTAGAATTGCTTGCAAGCTCACCAAAATTCACATCTAGAATTAACTGCAAGCTAGATAGATGTGACACCAAACTTCACATGACACAAAAGAGAATGCCAAACACTTTCGAATTATCATTAATTGTGTCTAAAATCTGATTCAACGACTTATTACAAAAATCTCTCCCAAACTTAAGTGAAACAAACCTCATAACCATAGCCTTCACCAATAAATTGTCCATGCTTAGACATAACTACTTTATTGGACTCCAACACTATAAAAGATGAGGCATTATTAGACTACTTTAAAATCTTTAAAATTTGAAGTTGAAAATTAACTAGAAAGAAAGAAAAAATTAACCAACATGTCTTGTTATCACTTTTATCGAGTTTACAGTAGGCCTTTGCAAACATATATGAAACACATGCTAGAATTTATATATGATGAATAGTTCCCCTAAAATTCATATGAAGAAATTATGATAAATCTCAAAAAGGCCCAATAGTTGTGTTCCCTAATGGGCTTTATTGTTTTAGCCCATGAGTAAAGGTGTAAAAGGGTGTGCGATATCAATTAGTATCATACTGTCTTTGGTTGATGTGGAGGTAGGGGTTTTCCTCCCTATATATTTGTACCAAGCTTTCTTTGGGATTAGACACAACACCACAACTATAATTGGGGTTTCAATTAGAAAATCCGAGGCGTACCAGTGAAGTAGGCTCCTCTTACCATCTGGAGGTGGGGAAGGGTATTTTTAGCGCCAAGCCTTACCCGCACCATGTGCAATATTACGAGGGAAATTGCTTGAACAGGACCTTCGGGTTCTGAGGCGGTAGACCACTTGCACCACTTGCATCGGGCCGACCCTTCAATTAGAAAATCCTAAAAGTAGTAAAAATAATATTTTCCTTTTCCTCTCGCACATAGTCTCTCCATCCCCGTCCGTAGAATAAGGTTTTGGGAGGCGCTCTTCGGATTTGCTCCCAAATCTTCCACGGCCCGTTTTCTCTCTTCATCGGTCGTCATCCCGTCGTCATAAGGCTTGCGCGGGATCATCAACAAGGAACACTCATCGACTAAAGCTTTGCGTGATCGTCGTCGCATCAACACCACGGGTACTTCTACATCGGCGGAGTATTACATCGTGTTCTAATCTTATTGTTCATCATGTTCAATCTGTATGCGGTGAACCGCTATGTTTACATCGATTTGCCATGATCATGCTTTCTTATATACTATTGGATCATGTCATGCTTCGCTATATGCTTTTTAGATCATGATATGCTTTGTTATACGATGCTAAGTCATGCTAGTATGATACACATGTTTACACTAGTTGTTATGATCATGTTATGCTATATGATGTTGAATCATGCTATGATCTTGATATGCTTTTGTGTTATGCTAGTATGTTTCACATGTTTAATCTAGCTGCTTTCGATTTGTCATGATTTTTTTTATGAAATTAATCTAGAAATTGCCTAATATCTCAACAATCCAAAAACCTTATTATAGCCTTTTTCTTGATTTAACTATGGCTTTTTTCTTGACGTCTTTGAGGGCTAGAAAAAATTTCTAGTGCAAATTTTAAGAGGCATGTGAGTTAAGGCCATGCTCTAGCTACGGGCTAAAATGTTTTGGATTATTGTTGGCTTGCCTGAGGGAAATATCTACGGAGAGAAGATTCCGGGGGGGGCAACACTATCATTGAATGCAACCATCGGATATATATTCTAAGTTTGCATTATGGAGAGCTTTCATGACTACAAGATGGTTGCTAACCGATCTATAGTCAAGCAAGCTCATGAGATTCAGCACATGACAAAAGGACTTGAACTCCTTAAGTGTGTCATACTCGCGAGTTTGTAGCCGTATGCAGTAATGCTAAGTTGCCTTCTTCATAGAAGAGCTAGAAAATATCGATTGAAAACCACGATAGCATCGCTTGATGTTGAGGAAAAGATTCGGGCAAAGAACACTATTGAGAAAGGGGAACCAGAGCCATTCTCAATTTAATTTGGTGGGAAAACCCACATGGCAAGACCAAAGGTAGGAATAAATCTTCCAATGCCAAATTAACAACTACCACCGAGAAGAAAAAACAATGATGATGTGCCTTGCTACACTAGTGGAGAGCTTGGTGGGTTTTAAGAGTTGGGTTTAAGGTAGTGTTGGAGTCCAATAAAGTAGTTATGTCTAAGCATGGACAAATTATTGGTGAAGGCTATGGTTGTAACACCCTAGTGTTAAGCATGTCATTAGCACATGCATTTCATACCATAAACATCATTAGCATGCATGCATCTAGCATTTATCATGCTTTGCTTCTCATTGCATGTGATGCTTTATTCTTATCATTTCATGTATGAAATGCTTGCATAATTGATGTTTAATATTTATTTATTCTTAGCTATGTTTATAGGATGTTTTAGAGCAAGGTTGATGTTGGTCATGTCTTCTAATTATGTTTTATTATAGTAGTTTGACCTGTTTGACCTAGTTTGACTTTCAAGTGCTTTGTCTTGTTGTGCTTAAAAAGTCCTAGCTAGGGTTTATGTATGTGTGTGCACCCTTCATGAAATGTGTGGATAATTTTGTGTAGAACAAAAGTCATCACATGATTGTTTTCATGATTTTGATTGGATCGAGTTCAAAAATTCAAATTTGTTTGAATTAGGGTTTCCTTGACCCCGGAGTAGTTTACCTTTGATTGATGCAAGTTTCTAAAACCAAACCAAAATTAGGGAAAAAGTTTCTATACGTGAAACGCTCAAATTTCGAGAGGAACATTTCATTCAATTGGAGCTTTGCTGAATCAGCACGGATCTTGGACGCATCGACGAAAAAGCTTTTGAGTAGGGTTTAAATTCAAAAAAAAAAGAAAAAAACCCACCGTTTCCCACCCCCTCTTGCCACGCCGACGCCCGGTCAGCGTATCCGCCACGCCCCCGCGCTCCCTGCCCGCCCATGCCTTCAGGGGACAGAGCGCCCCGTGCTCCCCTCTCCACTTTGCCTCCCTTCCCTTCTCGCCTAAGACAAGGAAGCAAGTGGCGGCGGCAAAGAAGATAAAGCGCCGTCGCCATTGCCGTACCCCGGCCGGCTGCCGAAAGTAATCGCCATCACCACACTAACCGCCGTCCTCGTGCACCACCCACCTCTCTCTCCACCTCTTGCGCCATCCCCTGAACCTCGGAACCCCGGATCGAGCGATGGTGAGGGCCAATCGGCCGTTTGCCGCGGAAAAATCGGCGTCCATACGCCGCCGCCAAGGTTTAACCTCACCCCCACGGCCCTCCTTTGCCGTTTTTCTTGCCCTCGACTCACGTTCTGACCCCGCCTTGAGCGTGCTATCCCTTTTCCCAGGACGAATCGCGCAGACGCGCACCGTTGCGCCAGACCGCACCATCACATCGCCGTCTGCGGAAGCGCCGCTGCCGCTCGAGCCGCCCGTGGCGAGCCTACCGAGCCGCCTCCACTGCCGTTTTTCAGTGCGCATCCGGTCCCGCCCTCACCCCTGCTGCAGCCTCGGCGCCCACTGAGTTGAGCCTCGCCCGGCCGTGAGTTCGCCGGAACACGCCGGGCACCGCCGGGCCGCCAGCCGTTTTGCGCCGTCGTCGAGTCCCTTCCGTTCCCGATTTGTTCGACCAGGTAGTCTTTTTGAGTCGCCTCGATGCGGGGAAGCCCATCGCGCACGCTTAGATTAGCCAGACATCACCGGAAAAACGCAAGAACGCCGACCACCGCCGCCGTCTTCTTGGCGCCTTCGCCGCCGGCCATGCTAGGACGCCCAGTTTTAGCTTCGCACCAAGGCCACCTCATCGATAGATCTCATCGAGTAGGTTCGTTTGGTATAGTTGGTTGGCCGAAAACCTCACCGCCCGGCGAGATCCAGGCCGGAGCAGCGCCCGCTCCCCTGTTACGTGTCCATGACACGCGGGTCCCACCTCGTCGCCTTTTTTCTTTTATGTTTTCTTTTTTCAGAATGTATTGCATGTCTTAGAAAATTCATAGAATGCTCATTTTAGCTTCGGTTTTGCATGGGACAAATTTTACCGTGATCCTTGTGAGTAGATCTACAGTATAAAAAAATATGAGTTTGCATTTTTTCTGGTAGTTTTTTATATTTATTTAGATTTATGGCTTTAAATTGCAAGTAAAATAGAGAAATGCATATCTCCTTTTTGGTGCATGATAAAATAGTGGTGCCTGTATGAAATGTTCATGATTTTGGATGTATAGGGTAGGAAAAATGTCATACATGCTATGTTCTGTTGTAGAAAAGTAATTTTTTGATTTATGTGCTACTTACCATGCTTTCTTAGGAAATTCATAGAAAAATAATTACTAGGGTTTTTGCCATGATAATTTTTTGTACATGCATTTGTTACTGTTATGTAGCTGTTCCTGTTCATGGTTAGGCAGTTTCATACATTTCATAGTACAAAAGTATTTTCATGCCTTGTTTTCATGCTACCTTGCCATTTTTGTGTAGGACAGTTTATGCATGGTTTTGCCATGAAATTTTTATGATAGGCATGTTAGACCAGTAGAATGCTCCTGTAATTTTTGTAGATTTTTCTAAGGTGTTTTCATATTTATCATATTTATGTTGCTAGGAAAATGCCTTGGAAATGCATGTAAATAGTATGGTGATAATATTTGGGTGATGTACTGTTTGTTCTTATGATAATAAGGACCTGTTAGTGTGGTTAGTTTGCTAGTCTAGAGTGTTTGGTTGATTTATTAATCCTAGCTTTTATATTTAAAGTGTGCATGTGTAGTGTTTATTTAGAGAATGTCATTTCATGTACTTTTAGTTTATCCTTTAGCTTGATCAGTAGGTTATTTTGATGCTTTATGGTCTTATTTGCTTGCTGGTCAAATTTGAGAAGAGTTGCATGTTTAGTTTGCAAGTTATAAGTGTTGCATGTTGCTTGTTAGGTAAAAACAGAGCCTCTATTTTTGCTGTTTTTGGGGCTGTAGATGTTAGAATCTGGTTAGGGGTTGTATTGAATGTTTTGTAGATAATTTTGTTAGCTTTCCAACGAGTGTTCGTTTTGCTGCATTTGGAGTTATAGAACTCCCCTCATGGTGATCATTTTAGTAACAAAAGCATGTCTATTTGCCATTTTCGGTGTATTAGTGAAATAGGGTGTTTGCTTGATGTAGATTTCTAGGGTTTCTTGTGTAGTAATAATTGTGTGTCTACAGAAGAGATATGCACTTATTAGTATCATTCATCATAATGCATTCATCCATCATTCTACCTTATTTGTATACAAGCATGTTTCTATGCATTGATATTAATCGTCTTGCATATGCATGCATCATATCAGGATCGGAGGAGTTAGTTAGGAGGAGATCAAGGAGCAGGAGGTCAACCTTCATCGTCCCCGAGTGCAGCCAAAAAAGACCCCCGGGGGAGAAGGAGGACCGTGACTCCAGCTTCGAAGACTCTAACTTCTTCCCTTTGCTACTTTTTCGGAAGGCAAGCCCGGTGCATCTTTGAACTTTCCTATGCTTTCTCAATTAATTTGTTGAGTCCTTTTATAAATGTTGCATTACGTATAGGAAATGGTTGAAACCGTTGATGCATTATAATCCTTGCTGAAGTTGTTACCCTATCCTATTAGCGTAGTCTAGGTTAATGCTCGCACCATGCTTGCGGTAAGAGATGCGATGCTTAGGTCACTTGAGGAAATGTTGTGCACAATCACATGGGTGATTGTCAAGCCGCTTGAGAACCCGATAAAATAAAACATGTGAGATTGGGTGGAGTTTGTGGTCCTTTCCACCTCGACGATTAAGGACTCATACTTTGTCGGCCGTGGTCGAAAAGTTGAACGTACACGGCATATAGTAGGCTGGCTGGGTCGCGGAGCCACCTAAACTTCGCAAGAATGTTAGGGGCCAGCCATGCTCGCTTTATCGCTCCTCCTTTGGCGTTGGTTGCAGAGGGTTTTTATTGGGTGCAAGAAGATGCGACGATGAAGTCGGTCTCGTTGCACGCTCACTTGGCACCCGGTGAAGGAGGGGGTAGCCGGCAAGAGCCTGACTTTTACGCCCCGTAACATCTTGAGGAGTGATCGGGTCCGCCTTTGCAAAGTAGACTTGGTGTGTGTCGTGGTATTCGCCAGGTGGTTTGCAATCGATTCGAATCGCCATCTCTCCTGGATAGTGAGAACCGGGATACCTCCCGGCAATGTAGTCTTAATATCACAATATACGTTATATTATCATCGGGCCTTTATTTGTTAAAATGTTGATCAAGTTACTTATTTTGTTAATTATTTTTTGCCGAGCATATGTCTTTAACCTTGACTATACAGGATCTATGGTTATGTATATAATAAATAACCTTTTAACTTGGAAGAATTCAAGTAGTATGTGTAGGCCCACTAATCAACCTTATTTTCGAAATTAAATGTGAGTCACCAGACTCCGGATAAAAGCCAAGCATGATCCTTGGAGTCTTTTTCCTTATTTTTTCTGGTTTAAGACGGGTAAGTCTTGCGGAGTACAATTGAGTACTCACGGGTTAATTCCCGATGTTGCAGGTGACTCCGTCTAGCATGTTTTGATCCAGTTGTGATTGTTGCTGTGGTTGAAGAATAATGCCTAGGGCATGGCAATCTCCGTATTTCCCTATCTCTTGCTATTACGGGGTTGACACTATGTTGGCACTATCTATTTTTTTTTTTTTCCATGCCTATCTTGATTTCAAAAGCTATTGCTTCCCAAGCACTGAAGCGCTTTGTAAACAAATGTGTACATCGCGACTGATTATAATGTATTGAATTTGGTTTAAGATACCTGCGGATTTGAACTACTGAGCTCAACGATCCTTGTTGTGTTGTTGATGAGTTTGAAATCACTCGGAGATTTCCGGAATACCGGGTTTATATGGACTCAAGTGTAGATCTGCGATTGCTTCGAATGTGCGAATTATACTTGATTTCTTATAAATTGGTCCGCTCATCACGAGCGGTATCGAGCTTAGTTCAAGTACTTAAAATCCCGATCCGGTATTCAAATTAAAATGAACCACTAATCTTTTGTGAAAATTTTGCGAAATAAATTCTTTTAGTGGTGTGAGTAAAAGATTTGCAAAATTAATAGTGCCAAGGTCATACCCTTTATGCCCAATTATGGACAGTTAGGTGGCCTTACTAACTTGGGATGGGTTAGTGCATCATATTTTGTTGTTTGTGTTGGGTTGCCGTCGCGGCCGTGATGCGAGGGCTACTCACTTGAGTAGTCATGTATGGATCGAAATACCTCTACGCCCCCTGTAAATTGGTGTTCAATGCCTCTACGCCCAAGGTAAAGGTGTGTTGTGAGAGCATGATCGGACAAAACGCCGGTCTAGGGGGTAAAAATAAAATGTTTTGAGAGCTCCGGTGGTCGGGTAGTGCCCCCCCAGACTTGTGTATGGGTACAGTGTGTTTGGGGTGTAAAATGTGTCTTTCTCGCAAGGTATGCGATGCGTCGGGTGGACTGACAAGCGGTATATGCAATTTAAATTGTACATTGCATAAATATATGTTGTTGGGCTGAAATGAAACTGTGGGGTACACTAACTATGCAAAAGCGTGTAGATCGACTAGTTGCGAATTGTTTTCTTTTTGAGAGAACGTTGGTTGTGCCACCACTTATAAGCAGTAGTAACTAATCTCTCCTAATGCTGCGAGGACGTAAGATACGCTCATGCATCATGTTTATAATGGTTATCGCATTCATGCATCCACATAAATAAAATGGACATGCATTCCTTTTTTCTTTCCTTTTCTTCTCTTGTCGTCCCTTGTTAAAGTACTCGTCCCTTTTTGGATAAAAGTGATCAACTTAAGCCTTACTCTCACCAAAATCACCAAACCCTTGTTACCAGTGGCCCTTGTACCAAATAACGAGTAGTGGATGTTTTCACTAAGGAGCCTTATGCCGAAAAATCCTAGAACCTCGAGAGGTACAACAACATCAGTATTTCCAGAGATGACTTAAAGTGTTGCTAATTGGATCTAGTCAGGATGGTACAATTTCGATGAAAGGCATGGTAGCTTATGCGAGACCGTAAGTACCATGTTTGCCACACTTTGGATCATGAATGACAAGGAATACCAATGCAGGAATACCATGGTAGTAGCTAACAAGGAGAAAGTGAGAGCAAAGGAATACCAGAAGGACAAGTAGAAAGCCACTAGAGTGCTCCACAAAGCAATCACTGACAACTATGCAGCCTTAGAGAATGCAGAATGAAGCAGAGTAGCAACTCGAGGGTTGCAAGCTACGTAAAGGACGTCAGAATGATTGAGACACCATGGATTGTGAGAAAAAGAAGAATCCAGCTCAAGCAATGTTGTCGGACATACAACGCCAATGATTAGCTTGACCCTTAGAAAGACTAACCTATAGTACCCCACGGTAGTGCTAAAACGAAAGTGTTGGACCTAGAGTCAAGGTTAGCTAGCACAATCTATAGGGAGACCAACCTAGTAGTGCTTAGATTACGAGTGAAGAGCAAGAACGATGTCTTTTCCACTGACACATGACTTCGGAAAGGAGATATCAGAATGATGGTTCAGAGGATGCTAATGATGGAGGTGACATGTTGAACGCTTCATTGGACGTCCGTAGATATGCTTCGTCTACATAGATGTACGCTAGATGTTAAGTTTCTTACGTGATCCTTGTGGAGAAATGTATCTTAGCTTTATCGTTAGCTTAATCCTTCTCTTGAGACTTTATTTCAACTACGGATCCTTTGGAGATGAAGTAATGGATTAATCACCGGATTTCATTAAATGAACTTCCAACCTCGATGGATTTAGTGAAGGATACAAGCTCCATGAAAGTTTTATGCGCATTATGCATGCACCATACACAATTTTGGTGTATTAGTGTTGTGGTGATATGATGATTAAATTATGGTTACCTTTATTTATTGACTTCTCAATAAATTCAGTGTAACTCTAATTTAATATCCATATTCACTATTGGAATTATTGACTCGTAATCACCGCTAAGGACATGTGGAGATGCCTCAGATCATGCATTCAGATAGAGAAGAGAACCGCAGTTACCACCACCCTCTCTCATTAACCAGGAGCTGTTCTTTAACGGCTCTCGAGAGTTACATAACCTCTTGTGCAACAATCGTAGGGTTATTGTGGACACCATGAAAGTGAAGATAATCGGTACAACACCCTCCAAGATTTCACAGATACTCAAACCCCTCCTACCTCAGAGAAGCTGACAAGTAACTTGACCTTGGAAAACAAGTTTCGCCTACTTTGTTGATGGAATATTGAAGACTGAGCATACTACCCACCTGTTGGATGGATTAGTAGGAATATGGTGTTCTCACCATTGTGTCATTTACCAGTTAATATTTCTATTACCTGGACTAGGCCCACACAAACTTTTTGTGAGGCTTTTAAATACACTGGTGGGATCACTATGAAAGCAGATGAAATTATGAGAGCAACACCGGGTGCCAAAACAATAACTTGGTACCTACAAGCCTTTGACATTTTATCTTGCTATACCCTAGAGTACAAGACCTCTGAAGCCAAGGAGTTGGTTAGTTTCAGAAAGGACTCACTATCAAGATGGAGAATACCATTGGAACTTCATACAGGAGAACCTTCCCTGCCTTGCATAGGGAAGACAACAATAATAACACTTGTTTTGCCACCAGGATCAAGAAGCAGCCCCTTGTTGTAGATGGCTTAGCTTAGAAAGACACTTCCACTGCCGTTGATCGACTATCTTCGGTTAGTTGCAAGATTTCTGTATGCACCACCGAAGGAGCCACAATATGAAAACCCTAGGTACAAGAAATCCTATGCCACCCCAGTGTAAAAGAGAAAGATGACTTAGAGTACTGAGTATAGACCTCTTAGTGGAAACAGTTACAATGACTATGAGAAGCTGGGACACTTTTGAGGTTTTTGTCCACACCCAAGGAAGAATGAGACCAACAAAACCGAGTTTGAATAAGCTCATTGCACCAATACTGAAGAGATCCAAGAAGAAGGGTTGTGAACCATCAAGACGTGTCTAGCCAACCATTTTAATGCTGTTGTTTTGTTTGACCTCGAATCTCTACATTCATTTATGAGTCGAACATACATACAAGAGCATCTTGGATAAATAGTTGAGTTGAAACATGGATGTCATATCAGTTCAACATGGAATAATCGACTTATTGAGCATATAATAAGTGATACAAGGATTAAAATGGAGAGTTAAGGAAATCTTAATTTCTCTGGTAGTATTGTCTTGTTGGAGTTAGTGTGTTATTTTGGAATTAAGTTGAACGAATAATGGGGAGCAATTATGGACACTTTGAAATGAGCATTATCTTGAGAGACTCCGAGATGGAAAAGAACCCGGATAATCACTCAAAGAATTGCCTATCTTCCTTTATGGTGCAAGTTATCGGTACATCGATAATATCATGGTATGATAAGTTCTGGATGTTTTTCCCTAAAAGTTATCATGAGTTACGCCAGATAAAGGTGTGAAGATTTGTTGGCTTAAAGTTTACTTAGATCAGGCTTTTCATTATAGGGATGCCCTGCCCTATTCAGAAAAAAATAGAGGCCAGCCCTTGAGGATGTGTTGGATTACCGACCACTCAATGCGGTAGCAGTTAAGAACAAATATTCGTTTCCCGGCATTGGCAGTTTTCTTGGTCGATTGTCAGATGCTATATAGATCGATACTCATCTGGGTTACCAGTAATACAAGATTTGGCCACAAGACATTTTGAAGACCGCTTCCCTACAAGATATAGGCTGTATGAGTATTTGTCATGTCCTTTGACCTGACGATTCTCTAGATTATTTTATGTACCCAATGAAATTGGTATTCATGCCCAAGTTATAACTTCGTGGTCGTGTTTATCGATAACGTTAGGGTATAGTCAGAAATAATAAAGACCATGAAGAATACTTGAGAATAGCGTTGATCGACTTCAGAGGGCACCAGTGCTACGTTAAGTTCCAGCAAGTAGAAAATTCAGTTGAAGAAAGTGTAGTTCTTTGGATGTGTCTTACCTAAAGACGATATTGCGGTGGATCCAAATCCAGTCCGAGTGACTATGAATTTGGAGACAATAACGTTGTTACGATGGTTTGGAGTTTTCTTAAGTTTAGTCAGTTACCAATTTATAACCGACCTAAGATCCTGAACCCATGACAACGTTGTTGTAAAAAGATAGAAAATTCATGTAAACACTGAAGTGTGAGACGACCTTTGTATTTTTACAAGAGTTGTTAACAATTGCTCTAGTGTTTGTAACGCACGGACGGGGAGGAACCTTTTGATGTGTTTGTAGTACCTATGGTACAAGCTTTGACGTGCACTTATACAAGAAAGACGGGTAATTGTTTATGCTTCGTGGCAACCGAGGAAATCTAAGATGACTTACCCAATACAGAATTGGAAATTTCAGCTATAAGTGCATACTCAAGGATTTGTATCCCTAACCTATTTGGAGGTGTATCAATTTTATGCCGATACAAGAATCTTGAATTGACCTTCACTTGAGACGTGCTAAAAGATAAGCCGAAGAAGATAGTTAGAATCGGTATCTTAAGACAATTTGGAAGTACCCTACCATCGCGTGCAAGGTGAAGGCTATCACAAAGGTCGACGCCTAGAGTCCGAATGCATATTGCACCCCTTGACAATCCATTGATAGAAGAGAGTTCAACTTGATGCACCCTCCGATGTGGCATAACATTTGGTTCAAGTTCTCTAGGAAGACCGATAGTCGGGGACATGAAAATGTATAGAAGCAATTCGTTCATCGATTAAAACTCAACTTAAAACAATGAGAGCACACATCAAGGTTGAAGACAATTATATCTAATGCTTGATGACCGTCATGTTATGAATAAGGATAAGAGAGCTCGAGAGATCGGGCCTTTCAAAAATCACTCTCTTTTGCCTCTTGAATCATGTGATACTTCTTGTTTTTGTAAACCCCAACTTGCACGTGATGCTCATCCATGCAAGGTCCGTCTTGTCATGTTAAATATCACGCTGGTTGTAGAATTGCTATGGTGTCGGATTTATAATCGATGGTGCCGCTGACCAAAAACCGAGCCTCCCGTGAGTGATCGACACAAGGTGTGTGCTGCCTAAGACGCTACCGGTATCGTCGTTACTAGTCATGACTCATTGTCAAAACTACACTAGTGTGTTGTTTTCGCAGATACTTTCCTTGATCATCTATTCTATATCCTATTGAAGATCTTTATACAATCCTTGAATTTGAGCTTTTGCCTTGGGATGGCAAATAAGATGATTTTTGGAAGAGTAGGTCACCGACATCAATATTAACGGACTACAAGAAGAGATAGACAAAAGTGAATGGTCGACCATCTCCATGGGTAGTGTTACCTTTTGTGAACAGTGTCACGTTTATTTGATCAAAGAGAGCACTCAATGCTCATGGTTTTGAACAAATTTTTTGCAAGGCAAACAAAGATCAACATTAATTATCTCAATCGGATGTTAGTTTCAAAATCTCTCAAGTCCAAATAAGATGTTAATGGTTGAGATATCCCGCAGAGTTTTAGCCAAGAAGCACCAACACATTAGAAAGGTCATACCGACCAAGCACGTAATATATTTGGATTCCAAGATAGAGACTATGAAGATCTCAAGCATCGACCATGAAGAGCAATGGAAGGTTTGGAATCGAAAAGGAAGTTAGCGCCAAAAGTGATAGGTCCTTATCTAGAGAGTTTAGCATCAAGAACGATAGGCCCCTATCTAGAAAAAAAAAACTAGTTTAGCAAGTGCGATTATCTAGATAGATGAAGGCAAGTTTCAGTTCCTTTCATGGTTACAACTAAAGAAATGTTGGAGAGTACTTGAAAACCGTGATTCAAACCGAGAGAAATTCAAGTCAACATCAACTTGACTTATTTTGAAGAACCAATCCAAGTTTGGATGTCGAAAGGGGAAGTTGTAAAGTGATTGTAAGTTCGCCCAAGATTCCATAGAGGACCCCGATGGGAATGATGCCAATGAGGGAGTAGAAAAGTATCTTCGCGGAAACTTATCCCATGTTTTTTCAAACAAGTGCTAAGTAACACCAAATCTGGGGACGATTTTTTTTTAAGGGGAAGATTTGTAACACCCTAGTGTTAAGCATGTCATTAGCACATGCATTTCATACCATAAACATCATTAGCATGCATGCATCTAGCATTTATCATGCTTTGCTTCTCATTGCATGTGATGCTTTGTCTTATCATTTCATGTATGAAATGCTTGCATAATTTGATGTTTAATATTTATTTATTCTTTGCTATGTTTATAGGATGTTTTAGAGCAAGGTTGATGTTGGTCATGTCTTCTAATTATGTTTTATAATAGTAGTTTGACCCTGTTTGACCTAGTTTGACTTTCAAGTGCTTTTGTCTTGTTGTGCTTAAAAGTCCTAGCTAGGGTTTATGTATGTGTGTGCACCCTTCATGAAATGTGTGGATAATTTTGTGTAGAACAAAAGTCATCACATGATTGTTTCATGATTTTGAGTGGATCGAGTTCGAAAATTGAAATTTGTTTGAATTAGGGTTTCCTTGACCCCCGGAGTAGTTTACCTTTGATTGATCGCAGTTTCTAAACCAAACCGAATTAGGAAAAAGTTTCTATACGTGAAACGCTCAGAATTTCGAGAGGAACATTTCATTCAATTGGAGCTTTTGCTGAATCAGCACGGATCTTGACGCACGATGCAAAACAGTTTGAGTAGGGTTTAAATTCAAAAAAAAAGAGAAAGAAACCCACCGTTTCCCACCCCTCCCGACGCACGCCCGACGCCGCGTGGTGGCGTGTCACGCGCGCAACAAGGCCCCCTGCCACGCCCATGCCTTCAAGGGGGGACAGAGAGCTCCCGTGCTCCCCCACTCCCTTTGCCTCCCCTTCCCTTCTCGCCTAAGACAAGGAAAGAGAAAAGAAAGAAGATAGAGCGCCGTCATTGCCGCCATTGCCCGGCGTTGCCGGGCGCCGAAAGCACCGCCATCACCACACCTTCACCCGGGTCCTCGTGCCACCCACCTCTCCACCTCTTGCGCCATCCCCCGAACCTCTGGAACCCCGGATCGGCGATGGTGAGGGCCAATCGCCGTTTTGCCGCCGCCAGGAAAAATCGGGCGTCCATAACATGCGCGGCTCAGACCCTCGCCCCCCGGCCTCCCTTGCCGCTTTTCTTGCCCCGACTCACGTTCGGCCCGCCTTGGCGTGCTCTCCCTTTTCCCGGGGCGAATCGCGCAGAGACGCCCACCGTTGCGCCCGAACCCGCACCATCACTGCCGCCGGGGCGCCCCATTGCGCTTCCGCCGCCGGGCCGAGCCTACCGGAGCTGCCTCCCTGCCGTTTTTTTCAGGCGCGATCCGGTCCGCCTCACCTGCGCTGCAGCCTCGGCGCCCACCGGTTGAGCCTCGCCCTTGCCGCGGTTCGCAGGAGCAGCGGCAAGAACTGGCCGTTTGCCGTACCGTCGCCGTCGGCGCCGTCGTGGAGTCCCTTCCGTTGCCGATTTGTTCGACCGGGTAGTCTTTTTGAGCCCTCGATGCCGGGAAGCCCATGCGCACGCTAGATTAGCCGCACATCACTTAGGAAAATGCAAGAACGCCGACCACCGCCGCCTTCTTACCGCCGCCGCCGCCATGCTAGGGCCGATTTTAGCTTCGCACCAAGGCCACCTATCGATAGATCTCATCGAAAGTAGGTTCGTTTTGGTATAGTTGGTTGGTTGGAAAACCTCACCGCGGGTGAGATCGGCCGGAGCAAAAGCCGCCCCCTTTTCACAGGTCCATGACACGCCGGGTCCCACCTCGCCGCTTTTTTTCTTTTATGTTTTTCTTTTTTCCGAATGTATTGCATGTCTTAGAAAATTCATAGAATGCTCATTTTAGCTCGGTTTTGCATGGGACAAATTTTACTTGTGATCCTTGTGAGTAGATCTACAGTATAAAAATATGAGTTTGCATTTTCTGGTAGTTTTTATATTTATTTAGATTTATGGCTTTAAATTGCAAGTAAATAGAGAAATGCATATCTCCTTTTGGGTGGATGATAAAATAGTGGTGCCCTGTATGAAATGTTCATGATTTTGGATGTATAGGGTAGGAAAAATGTCATACATGCTATGTTCTGTTGTAGAAAAGTATTTTTTGATTTATGTGCTACTTACCATGCTTTCTTAGGAAATTCATAGAAAAATAATTACTAGGGTTTTTGCCATGATAATTTTTGTACATGCATTTGTTACTGTTATGTAGCTGTTCCTGTTCATGGTTAGGCAGTTTCATACATTTCATAGTACAAAAGTATTTTCATGCCTTGTTTTCATGCTACCTTGCCATTTTTGTGTAGGAGATTTTATGCATGGTTTTGCCATGAAATTTTTATGATAGGCATGTTAGACCAAAGTAGAATGCTCCTATAATTTTTGTAGATTTTTCTAAGGTGTTTTCATATTTATCATATTTATGTTGCTAGGAAAATGCCTTGGAAATGCATGTAAATAGTATGGTGATAATATTTGGGTGATGTACTGTTTGTTCTTATGATAATAAGGACCTGTTAGTGTGGTTAGTTTGCTAGTCTAGAGTGTTTGGTCGATTTATTAATCCTAGCTTTTTATATTTAAAGTGTGCATGTGTAGTGTTTATTTAGAGAATGTCATTTCATGTACTTTAGTTTATCCTTTAGCTTGATCAGTAGGTTATTTTGATGCTTTATGGTCTTATTTGCTTGCTGGTCAAATTTGAGAAGAGTTGCATGTTTAGTTTGCAAGTTATAAGTGTTGCATGTTGCTTGTTAGGTAAAAACAGAGCCTCTGTTTTTGCTGTTTTAGGGGCTGTAGATGTTAGAATCTGGTCGGGGTTGTATTGAATGTTTTGTAGATAATTTTGTTAGCTTTCCAACGAGTGTTCGTTTCTTTGCATTTGGAGTTATAGAACTCCCTGTGTGTAATGTTTTTAGTAACAAAGCATGTCTAATCTGCCATTTTCGGTGTATTAGTGAAATAGGGTGTTTGCTTGATGTAGATTTCTAGGGTTTCTTGTGTAGTAATAATTGTGTGTCTACAGAAGAGATATGCACTTATTAGTATCATTCATCATAATGCATTCATCCATCATTCTACCTTATTTATATACAAGCATGTTTCTATGCATTGGTATTAATCAGTCTTGCATATATATGCATGCATCATATCGAGGATCGGAGGAGTTAGTTCGGAAGGAGATCAAGGAGCGGGGAGGTCAACCTTCATCGTCCCGGAGTGCAGCCAAAAGATCCCACAGGAGAAGGAGGACCGTGACTCCAGCTTCCAGAAGACTCTAACTTCTTCCTGCTACTTTTCTGAAGGCAAGCCCCGGTGCATGCTGAACTTTCCTATGCTTTCTCAATTAATTTGTTGAGTCCTTTTATAAATGTTGCATTACGTATAGGAAATGGTTGAAACCGTTGATGCATTATAATCCTTGCTGAAGTTGTTACCCTATCCTATTAGCGAGTCTAGGTTAATGCTTTCGATTACCATGCTTGCAGTAGATGCGGTGATGCCGGTCACTTGAGGAAATGTTGTGCACAATCACATGGGTGATTGTCAAGTCAGCTGTATTGAGAACCCGATAAAATAAAACATGTGAGATTGGGTGGAGTTTGTGGTCCTTTCCACTGATCGATTAAGGACTCATACTTTGTCGGGCCGTGGTCGAAAGTTGAACGCATACGGCATATAGTAGGCTCCGCGGGGGTCGTGAGCCACGAAACTCGCATAAGAATGTTAGGGGCCGGCCATGCTCGCTTTATCGCTCCTCCTTTGGCGTTGGTTGAAGAGGGTTTTTGTTGGGTGCAAGAAGATGCGCACGATGATGTCGGTCTCGTTGCACGCTCACTTGGCACCGAGAAGGAGGGGGGTAGGGGGCAAGGCAAGACCAGAGACTTTTACGCCCCGTAACATCTTGAGGAGTGATCGGGTCTGCCTTTGCAAAGTAGACTTGGTGTGTGTCGAGGGGTATTCGCCCGGTGGTTTGCAATCGATTCGAATCGCCATCTCTCTGGATAGTGAGAACCGGGATACCTCCGCGGCAATGTAGTCTTAATATCACAATATACGTTATATTATCATCTTTGCCTTCTTTGTTAAAATGTTGATCAAGTTACTTATCTTTGTTAATTATTTTTGCCGAGCATATGTCTTTAACCTTGACTATACATGATCTATGGTTATGTATATAATAAATAACCTTTTAACTTGGAAGAATTCAAGTAGTATGTGTAGGCCCACTAATCAACCTTATTTTCGAAATTAAATGTGAGTCGGCCGACTCGAGATAAAGCCAAGCATGATCCTTGGAGTCTTTTCCTTATTTTTTACGGGTTTAAGGCGGGTAAGTCTTGCGAGTACAATTGAGTACTCACGGGTTAATTCCCTCGATGTTGCGGGTGACTCCGTCTAGCATGTTTTGATCCGGTTGTGATTGTTCTTTGTGGTTGAAGAATAATGCCTAGGGCATGGCAATCTCCGTATTTCCCTATCTCTTGCTATTCTGGGGTTGACACTATGTTGGCACTATCTTATTTTATTTTTCCGCCAGCATGACTATCTTGATTTCAAAAGCTATTGCTTCCACTACGAAGCGCTTTGTAAACAAATGTGTACATCGCACTCGATTATAATATATTGAATTTGGTTTAAGATACGTGGATTTGAACTATTGAGCTCAACGATCCTTGTTGTGTTGTTGATGAGTTTGAAATCACTCGGAGATTTCGGAATACCGGGTTTATATGGACTCAAGTGTAGGCTGCGATTGCTTCGGTAATTGCGAATTATACTTGATTTCTTATAAATTGGTCGGCTCTGTCACAATGGTTGCCTCATATGGTCCGATCATTCATCAAATGGATGTGAAGACGGCTTTTCTTAATGGAGAGTTGGATGAGGAGATTTACATGGATCGGCTGATGGGTTTGTAGTGAAAGGTGAAGAGCAAAAGGTGTGGAAGAGAGTGGGATTACTTTATCACAATCTCACTATGTTGAGAAGGTCTGAGCCGATTTGGCTTTATGGATAGAAAGTCTTCTCCAACACCTTATGATCCTAGTGTGACATTGCAAAAGAATAAGAAGTGTACCGAGAGATCAATTGAAGTTCGTGCTACGAAATTATTGGTCCACTCATGTATCTAGCTAGTGCAACCCTGGACCGAGAAAGGGCCTTATGCTATTTTAAAGGTACAATGAGTTATGGGATTCGGTGATTCACTATTCGGGCACCTAGGCGTGCTAGAGGGGATATAGTGATCTTAATGGATTTTGATATTGATCAAATCTACGCCACTAGTGGGTATGTTTTGACTCTTGGGGTGGCGCGGTGTCATGGAGGTCTTGTAAATGGACTATTTTGACTAAATCAACCGTAGAGGAGAACTTCCTTTGCTTTGGATACAGCTATGCTCGTTATATGATGCTAAGTCATGCTAGTATGATACAAATGTTTGCACTAGTTGTTATGATCATGTTATGCTATATGATGTTGAATCATGCTATGATCTTGATATGCTTTTGTGTTATGCTAGTACACATGCTTAATCTACACCTTTCGATTCGTCATGATTTACTTTTATGAAATTAATGCGGAAATTGCCTAATATCTCAACAACACGGTGGTTATTCACTGAATGGAAATGCAAGCGCACAACTTCAATTGAAGCACTCTACTTACTTTCATATATATTTGCGGTGAACCAAAAACTTTTGCGTCCTCGTCACCTCCTTAGCCATTGGGATTGAAAACACGCTCAATAAGCCTACACATGAGTAAAATGTAAAATGTCACATTCTTTTTTTTTTTTTTAGTAACATAATTAAAAAAAAATGCATGGGTCGGTTGTAGGTTAGGAAACACTCCTTTTTTTTATTGCGATTTTTCAGCGGAAGCGTGTCGACTTCAATTTGCGCAGAGTCAACGAAATAAACCCTCCTCCACTTGATAGCAATGACAACAAAGCAATCCGGTGTCCACGGGGGTTATGCGCAAACATGACAAAATCCTTGTCAAGATGTTTCCTTAGGCCCCATTCTAGATATGTAATGCCCATCTTTGCCGGGCCAGCCGGTCGGCCCTTCAAAGATCAATGGTTCGGGATCAAGAAAGCCAAGCGACAAAGACATGGCCCTAGCTTCCCTGAAAGGGCATCTAGGAATAGAGGCATGCAAAGCAAATTTAACAAGCAAATAGATGAAGAGGCATCCCAAGTGAGTGCGGGAATAGAAGAAATTGTACTCACGGTGTCATGCGATGAAGGATGGACACATCAATACATCCCGGTGCCATGAGGTCAAACAAATTGTCGAAACCCACATTGATCGCAGACCTCTTCGTCGGTGTCACGCCAAAAAACCTCTTTCGCGAGCCGCTGCGATAAAACGCCACATTTTGCTGTTTGTTTGTGGTCGCTTGCCGCACGTACCACTCATGAAGAGCGACACAAGAAGGCCCCGCCTTTTGAAGATCTTCGGGTGGCGGCATTGGAGATCCATCTTTGGTAGTTAGGGTTGGGCGTGCGAGCGAAGGGCATTGAAGCCACTCCCAAGCTGCAGGTCCCTGAGCTCATCTATTGCAACTCCGGGCTCTGCTCTAAGCGCTTCGGCCTCCAATTCCATCTCAAGCGCAGCATCGGTTAAAATTTGCGTCAATGACTAAGCGCGGTACTCTCTGAGACCACCTCTGGGGGCTAGAGGTTTTTGGGGCGTTGAGCGGTGGCCTTGTAATTCCATCGCCTCGGCTTAGCCCCTGAGCTCATCTATGCACATGTCGCGGCACCAAGGCTTCCAACCAACCGAGCGTACATACCACCCACATGCCCGGATACTGCCCCTCTGTAGTAACACTCCCGTAAGCCACCCCGTGGAACCATCATCGTCTTCCAATCAACCCATGTAGACATACCACTTGAGGCGCCTACAATGCATTGCAGGGGTGCCAGGGCCCCTGTGAGCTCATATCTTTCCCTTACACCAATGACATCGGAAAGGGACGGGCTGCCTTCTCTAAAACTATCTCGAGATAAAAGCGGAGCCTCTTCACGAGTCCAAACAATTTCGGCCTTGTCACGACTTTGGCGGTATGCTCAATGCACATAAAAAAGCCCGAGCAAGGTTACGTGGATATTTGTCCCAAGGATTACGATTCCTTTGGCGGCCAATTCCTGTCCTCCTTCGCCCACTCTTTGGAGAGTGCCGCATAATCAACTATCCCAAGGCACCTCATTTAATAGGCGGCGAAAAATTCAGGCTACAACTGCGTCTTTGTCTCTTCCCGCCCTAATGATGTGTTGTATGCTTCTTTGTTGGATCGAAATCACTGAAGTAGCTTCATCACTGAGCAGATTTGAAAATTTCAGTCGCTTTGGAAATTAGCAAGGCCCTAATATTATACTGAGTTCAATTACGTATTAGGCGGTCTATGAGGACTACACAAACCACGAGAGGCACGAGATCACAAAAAAATGTGGTTCGGGAATAGAGGAATATGAACAAAATGTAGTTTAGTAACAGTTCATTTAATAGGCACATTTTTGTAAGACAAAGTAGTAGTAGTACTCTGAGCAATCATTGGTCTTGAGCATGTATATTCATCTATAAAGAAAATATGAAACGATGAGTCACAGTTTCCTACGACCCATGTTTTAGATCGCTGGCGCTTATGAAATTTAGAGGCGACTGTTCGGATGCTATTGCCGCTATAGCGGCCGCTATAGCGGCGCTATGGTCGTGCTATAGCGGCGCTATGGTCGCGTGCTATAGCGCGCTATTTGCAACGTAACGTCGGCATGCATTTCACGCTATAGCGCTATTTGTTTCAAATAAAAGGAAATCAGGACAAGTATACAATTATAATTTGATAAGTGATAATGATAACCATATAATAAAGTTCTCATCCTCAAAACAAACAACCATGAAGGCAAACAACTATTAAGGCATCAAGTCAAGTACATAAGCAAACAACCATAAAGTTCTTGAAATCACTCAATCACTAACAATTAGGCTAGGGTTGATCAATTTACCAATAGCGCCATAATAGCGCTATGGCGCTATTTGAGCTTAGTGCGCTATAGCGCCAATCAAGCCAATAAGCGCCAAAAAGTGCAATAACGTAGCACGAGCTGCTCTATTGGCGCTACGACAATAAACAGCGGTAGTAGCAATTTCCTATGACAAAAACACCTGTGATATCAACATTATAGTAGAAGTCGGGTGTCTTTGCTCAAGTATCTACAACACCATATATCCATCCGAGGACAAAATTATCACCTTTTCCTCACTTACGGGCGACCTTTGTGTGCTCCTATCTCTTCCCTTTGATGATGCGTTGATACTGCTGTTGGATGGAAATCACTGAAGTTGCTTCGTCAGCTGAGCAATTTGAAAATTTTTAGTCACCTCGAAAATAGCGGGCCTAATATTATACATTTCAATTTCCAGAATAGGCACTCTATGAGGACTACACAAACCACCGAGGCGAGAGAACAACAAAATGAAGTTCGGGAATAGAGGAATATAAACAAAGCGTACTTTAATAATGTTGATTGTTTTAATAAGGACATTCTGTCAGAAGGCAAGATAGTTGAAGAACTCTGAAGCGATCATTGTTCTTGAGCACGTATATTCATGTATAAAGAAAATAAGGAGCAGTATTTGCGGTTTCCTATGACAGTAAAACACACGAGATAACAACATTATAGTAGCACTCGCGGTGTCGGTCAAGTATCTACAACTCGACATATCCATCGAGGATAAAATTATGCAGTTCAATTGCAGCAATAGGCCTCCCTATGAGGACTAAACAAACTAAAGAGGCAAGAGAACAAAAAAAAATGTAGTTTAAAAATAGAGGAATATAAACAAAAGCGTAGTTTATCAACGGTTGGTTTAATAGGATCATTTTTGTAAGATAGTTGTAATCTACGTAGCGTCGTGTTTCTTGAGCACGCATATTCATCTATGAAGAGAACAAGCGGCGATGAGTTGCGTTTCCTATAACAAAAACACACAGATAATAACATTATAGTAGCAAAAACACACGAGATAATAACATTATAGTAGTATCAGGTGTATTGTTCAAGTATCTACAACTCCATGTATCCATCGAGGACAAAATTATCACCTTTCCTCATGTATATAGGCGACTGAAAAAATTCAGCCGACCTTTGCATGCTCTCTATCTATCCACGATGATGCGTTGATACTGCTTTGTTGGATGGAAATCGAAGTAGCTTCATCGCTGAGCAGATTTGAAAATTTCGGTTGCTGAAAATTAGCGGGGCCTAATATTATACGAGTTCAATTTTGTAATAGCGGGTCTATGAGGACTACACAAACCATCGAGGCGAAAACAAAAAAAAAATGTAGTTCGGGAATAGGAATATAATCAAAGCGTACTTTAGTAAGCGTTGTTTTAACAAGGACATTCGTGTAAGACAAGATAGTTTAAGTACTCTCCGGAAGGCTTGATCATTGTTCTCGAGCACGTATATTCATGTATAAAGAAAATTAAGCGGCGGTATTTGCGGTTTCCTATGGCGACAAAAACACACGATATAACTACATTATAGTAGCGGTCAGTGTCAAGTTCGGTATCTACAAGTGCCACGTAGTTCGGTAACCATTCATGTAATAGGCAATTTTTTAAGACAAGATAGTATTATAGATAGTTGTCATATTTCTTGAGCACGCATAATCATCTATCAAGAAAATATGCAAGATGAGTTGCGATTTCCTACGACAAAAATACTAGATAACAACATTGTAGCGATCGGTGTCGGGTTCGGTATGTACTACTCGGTATATCCATCTTAGGATAATTACGCGAGATAAATTATATAATAAAGGTCTATGAGGACTAAACAAACCAAAGAGGAGAGAGAGAACAAAAAAAATGTAGTTCGAAATAGAGGAATAAACAAAGTGTAGTTCGGTATCCAACTAAATGTAGGCTAGGAGATCGAGGAGGAGGCCCATATTTGTTGGAGATAATTGGCGGTGCTCCCGCTCACTCGGGTGGAGGATGAAGCCAGGCGTAGAAGGTGGGTGGCGGACTGCGGTCTCCTAGAGATGGTGCCTCGTACCACAGTGGGACCGAGTTGCGAGACGGTGGGGAGGGACGGCCTCATCGTGGCCGTGCTTGAGATTATCCCGCGAGATCATGTCGCGAGATGGATCGGAGGTGGGTTGGAGCGGTGGTCACGCGGATGCGCCGTCGGCTTGAAAACCCAGGAATGGCGAGGGCGGTGGTTGGATGGCGGTGGTGGTTGTCAACGGCGGGCGGCGCTGTATACCCTAGAATCGCTTGTGAGGACACGGATGAGGAGTGAAATGAATCGCTGCGGAGGGGAGGCGGATAGGGTTTGCGTTTTCTTGAATCTTTGAGCGCAAATTTCGGAATGGGCGGGCACAAGGTAAAGATCTCCGCACTCATGTTTTACGTATTTACTTCCTCTATGTATCCTAGTCATCAAGATTCTCTCTTTTACGGTACTTTTGCCGCACTCATCTCTTCTTTATATCTCTACTCTATACCAACTACTCTCGGTGGGAATTACTCAAAAAAAAAACTACTCTCAGTGGGACCCACTTATAACGATATCTAAATATATTCATGTGAGATCTAGTTTTGAAGGATTTATTGATACGAATTTAATGGTGTGTCGAATTTTAATTTAGCCTTTTCATTTGTGAGTTATAACATTTTAAAGTCACATAAAGTAGTGGGGCCCCGCCTTTCTCTCACCTTCCCTCCCTTCCCTTCCTCCTCGCCTTGTGCAGGCTGAACCACGCGGGGCCCGTGTGTCGGCGTCGCGGAGGCACGCTTCGACATTTGAACTTCCAGGAACGAGGGGAGTTACGGGGGAGCATCTGAGTTGGCTCCCGGTGGGCGGTGTAGCGGATTTCAGTAAGCAAACCAAATGGAGAGGAAACCTCCCGGTATACGATCTTGTCGATCGGTCTACACACACATCCGGGAGAAGGCGCGTGGTGGGACCTTCTGTCCACATGAAAAACTACGAGGGAGGCGGGGTGAAGAGTGAAATGATTCGCTGTGAGGAAAACGAAAATGATAGTATTCTCAAAAGTGCGTATGAATACATATTTCTCTAAAAAAACAAAATGGTAGTTTCGATTTTCCGTAGTAGTTTTCGAGTTTTTCAGATTGTTGCCTAAAACGAAAGCGGAAGTGGTAACAGCGAAAAAAATGAAAATGATAATGGTAAAAATAAATGGAAATGAAAGTGGAAACTTGATTTTGCCCTCTTAGATCGTTTAAGAAGATTCCCGTATTTAAGCGGTAATTTCCGTTGATTTACGAATCGGGGCACACACAACCAACATGCACATAAAGGCAAATATTTTTTTGGAAACTACCCTCCGATCCCAAAAAGAATGGCGTTTTTGACTTTTTAGACATCGTGTTTGACCATCCGTCTTATTCAAAAAAGTTGTATAAGATCGTATCAATTTAGTTCTCTCTCATAGTAATTCTAAAATTGATGTTTTCTTTCTAAAATGTTGTAAATCATTCTCTATCATGCTATTCTTACAAAGCTACGACTATTGTAAAATTTTATCAATTCACAAGATTTACACATGTCTCATATAGTTGATGAAACTACAAGCGAGATGTATAAGATTAGTGAACAATGTAACTAGTATATTGCGGATGGGGAAATAATAACCAAATTAAAAAAAATGGGAAGATCTTGCTAATAAGATATGAAAGTCTCTAGTTTAAAACTTTTTTGATTTGGCATTTGTCTTGTAAAGGGAAACTAGAGGTCTCATTTCCAAAAAAAAAAAAAAAAAATGAAAATTAAAATTTAAATGTTTTTAAGTGACCTCGGATAGCCAAACAACCAATGTTCGATTGATCCTCCGAGTAGCATGCGGTGATGAACACTTTGGTGAGATGTTTTAATTTGTTGTAATCCTCATGTTATATTTTGTGTGGGGGATATGGTGTTTGTGGGATTAATATCTAATTATCTATGTTGTGTTGTATTTCTCTAAATCATGTCTTTGCGTGGATGTTTTTGATTGCAAATTTGAAATGATGAGTGAGCGAGTGACAATGGTGTATATTCATGTTTGCGATGGTGTTAAATTTATGATTCGTCTCATGAATGAGATAGATGTATAAGATTCGTGAACAATCACTAGCATGATGTCGGATGTGGAAACAACCAAATTGAGAATTAATTGTAGATCTCACTAAGTTATGAAACTCTCTACGTTCAAACTTTTTGATTTGACAATATCTTGTAATGGAAAACTAGCTGGTCTCAATTTCAAAAAGAAATTTGAAAAAAAAAAGTTTTAAATGACCTCCAAAAGACAAACCACCAAATATCCATGAAACTTTGTAGTTTTACAACCTTTTGATTTGAGATCATCTTGTCATGGGAAAACATGTAGAGTTTGAAAACATTTATCTTCTGACCCTTTTGGGATTATAGATTTCCATGCGGCCGAGGCAACCTGCGGCATGGCGAGGAAGCCGCGATATTTTAGCCGGCCAGGCGGCTTTACCAGGTCATGTACGCGGGGCAAAAGTCCGTGTCTTGGGGAAACCCTCAAGCACGGGGACGCGGCACGGCCCGACACGTTAGAAAGGGGAGGCACGGTGAGGCTCGGTGGCAAATATAATGGTGATAATATTGTACATATACTTGGTATAATATTGTACATATTTGGTATATTATTTCGATATTAGCATCTTGCTTCGGCGGTTTATCATCCGGGCCTACCAAATTTCAGTGTTAACATGCCTCCTCAATTTTGGGTAAAGTACCTTTTTGCTCCAAAATTGACCGTAGTCTTTAGAATCAACACTGAATTCTTTTTAGAATAAAAACCTGAACCAAACCTTCAATGGGACGGGGCATTTCAAGAAGAAATCAAGCCCACTTGAGCGGTTGTTCGGGAAACTCTAACGATGCCGTTTACGCATTTCAATTTGTTTTTGGGATCTGGCCCGCGATCTCATTCATGGTTTCCCACGATCCCCCATTTCGGCCCTCTGATAAATAAGGCTGAGCGCGCGGCTCTCTCCTTTACCTCAATCGGTATACTCCTTCATCTCTCATCTACGCCTTCTTGCCCTGCAGCACACTAAAATATCAAGCTCACCAGATGGCGGTCCAATACGCAACCTTGGCGGTATGAGCGAGGAAGAGCAGGAGGAAGCCGCGTCCTCATCGCCCGAGTTGGGTGAGTTTCATTACTTGATCTGCTTCTTGTTTTTCTTGTAATCGTTTCTTAACACAACCCTTCGCTTTTGTTTAGAGATTCCTTGGCCGGGAGGTAGAGGCGGGGGAGCACGTACTTCCGGATGTGAGGAAAAGCGGCTCCGCCCGGTCATCCGATGCACGGGGGTGCAAACTCGGCCCCTAAGATTCTTCATCCTCTTCATCGAGGATTGGGTTGGAGTATTCCGGCTCCTCGTCGAGGCATCATCCGCTGAGACAAGGCGGGTTCGTAATGAGTACACGGGTACTCTCAAAAAGATGTCAGGAAGGAATTTGGAATGGGAGCGGCGAGCGGCAATTCGTCAGTGGCGCATCGGTGGTTTGTCTTCGAAAAGCCCTCATCTATCTCCCGATTCAACACTTTGCTTTCCCCGGTAGAATTTGATCTTTCAATTGCGCGCTAGCGCGAAAAATGCCGGATAGCGGCTATCGGCACGCGTGATGCGGACAAGGTGAAGCGCCCTTGATGCGGCGGTTCGACGACGCCCGCCTCAGCGTAAGCGGCCGCATCGATGATCTCGCTGCTCGGGCCTCTTCATCGGGTGCGGGCATGAGCGTTGGCGCGATGGCGGCGGCGGAGGAAGACCCTCTCCGCTACCCGACGCGAACTTCAGCACCAATAATCCGGCGACCGGTTAATCGATCTAGGAGTCGTTGTTAGCCAGATATAACGAAAACACGCCCGCCGACATCGCCGAGCCATCCCTCTAGCAAAAGGTCTTCAAAAGGCTGTTCTAAAGCCTTCTAGCAATTTGCCACACTTTTTTGCCTAAGAATCTTGCCACACCGATTTGAGACATGTGTGTTATTAGTTGTGATATATAGTACTAACTACATAATCCATGTGCTATATATTTATTTCTCAATATGTGGATGTTTACTCTTGAATAGAGTAGCGGTTCTAATGAAATCTATCCAAATTATCTCATCAATTTGAAAGCATATATACGATATATTTGCACACCATTATAATTAGACAATTTTACTTAGCGGAGCAAATAAAATAAGGGCATCTCTAGCTACTCCTATGAAGCATTTGAGATTTTTCCTTTTATTTTCTATTGAAAAATAAAAAATTAAAAATAGAAATAGTCCCGACGGGCTACATTGGCACTATGGCCCGCCTCACCAAGCATGCGGGAGAATCGAGAAATAGACAAATGTATGTATGAGGATCAGCAACGGGGCGAAACGCCCTTGCCGCGGCGGCGAATTCAACGCTTCCTTTGTCCAAGTGGCATGCCTATGGATCCAGCGCCCACGCCGACGAAGCCGCCAGGCTGCCCGCTGGAGAGCAAATAATCGGCCTAAAGAAGCGGTACATGCGATACTCTCAGCCCCACCCATACATGAATTAGCTCTTTCTAATTAATATAGGACCCATTTGTCTATCTCACATATTGTTCTTATGCCCAAAGCGTCAGAAGCTTTACGCGCTCATGACCTCATAGTACTTGCTCAAAGGCTGCCAGCGTCTTTCCCTCGTGGCGGCAAAAGAGTCGCATCAGATATCTCAAGCGTGATCGAGTAGTAATGATGCGTATCACAAGCCACAAGCCGTCGAGGAAGTATTCGGGGTAACGTGACTTGTCTGAGCTCCGGCATTGCAGTAGGAGTACTAGGCGGAGTTGGGCCCGCCGTCCTCGTCCCGAATTACCTCGCCCGATGCGACGCATCCAAGATAATGATGACACCGCTACCATGATGCATACAGGTATGGTAGGCCCGGCCTAAGCTACTCCCCACGCGAAAGGTATGCGCCGCGCTAAAGGTGTAAAATGTTAGAGACGCGTTCTATCAAAAGCGTTGGCATTCATTATCTTTGTAGTACTAGCGACCGGTCATGTAAATTATGACACCTACCGTCCGGCCCTAAAAAAAAAAAAAGCCTACTCCCTCCGGGCCCCAAAATAAGCATAATTTTTTTACTTTTTACAAACGGTGTAACAATATTACTATCACTTCCTCCTATTCTTTTTTCTTTCTTTTTTTCTCCTTTTTTAATTTTCTTTTTACTTTTCTTTTTTTTTTCTATACCACTTGAGTCCTACTTATAATTTTATCAAAATATATCCATGTGAGATCTTATTTTAAAAGGTTTTATTAAAATAAATTTAATGGTGCAATCGACTTCTGAATTATTTTTGGTTCAAGAGTTATAACCTCTTTTATGCCCATAGACATGTGGGACATGTTGATGATGTGGCATAAGGAAAGGGTTAGTGGGTCGGTGAGGTGCGCTGGGTAAGTATAGTGGGTGGGGCGAGGTGGCATTGTGTTACTCTAAATCATGTGTCAGCAAGGGATGTTTGATTATTAAGGGCACTCACAATGCTAGAAACTATATCATGGTTTCTAAAGTCTTGACATTGTGTCAAAAAATTATCTCCCACAATACAATTTTCTAACATGATGTCATATGGCCCACTGGTTACCTCTCACACAAATTGCGCTTCGGCTTTAGCGTGGAAGACCTCTCAATAGTTAATCACTAGCGACTATGGAAATGTGATTTGAGGTTTGGAGTATTTTAGCCATAGTCGTGCAAAGATGATAGTGGAACCTATTGACTAAGAGAAAATCATGATGATCACCTGGAAGCGTCTATATGGTGGATAAGGTACTTATAAGGTTATGAGAGCTACTCCCTAGTTACCCGTGGGTCAACCTATCTTAAGGGGGTAGTGCCTTAAAATCTTGTGTCCATTTGTCTCAATCTATCGTTAAGTTGAGATGCCCTCTGGACTATCCTCCGCTTAGTGATCATCTATCTCTTGTTAAAGCTTATCTGCTTGTTGACCACCCGTGAATAGCAGTACGTGTGGAACTAGAGGTTAATATATGGAGTTAGAGATTGGATAGTATGGAGTAGAAAGGGACAAGTATGATAACATGTTGAGACCTTATGGTGTTTGGAATCATAAGAGGAGAGAGGATATTGTCATACAATTGATGCTAAAGTAGTCTTTACGAGAAGTATAAAAGAGTGTTGGTTTGAAGAATAATCTAGCACCTCACTACACTCATTTGAGGTACCAAAAAGTAAATAAGTGGGCTAATAGTTAGAAGACATCAAGAGTTTGCTCGAATCCTCATTTGGAATGAGTTTACCAAATCCACTTGGAGTGAGGTTGGTCACTTATAAGAGCAAGGCTGACATCCTTGCTTCAAGAAATTGAATATACTCGAGGAGTAGGAGTGACAAAGATCTCGCAGCAAGAGTATCTCTACTTCTTTGATCGGGTCGAAATCTCAATCTCGGGACGAGATTCATCTTAAGGGGGTAGATTTGTAACACCCCAAATTTTGCACTTTTTGGAAATAGAATAAAATTGGTTTATTTGTGTGTATTTTGTGCTCATAAAAATATAGGAAAATAAATAATGTGAAATTAAAATTTATCATAGATTTAGAAACATGGTTGTGCATACATGCTGATGCATATTTTCTTTTGTGATGGCTGTTTTCTAGAAACTGAAAAGAGTCCAAATTCTTTCACAAATGATTTTAGAAATTTGTTTAAATAAAAGAAAAGGTTTTCTTTATCTCTCTTTTCCTTGCTCTTTGGCCCGTCAGCAGGTCTCCAAGCTCCAGCTCTGGCCCCAACCAGCAAGACGCACGCATTGCCTTTCCTTCTTGGTGCCGTACTCGTCCTGGACTCGACTGCTTCATCGCACTGCCAAGCGATCCCAAGTGCGTTTGCTCTAGGAAACCGAACTGTGTGCACTCCTAGCCCTTTATAAACAAGAGCCGCCTTAGCCATGCGAGCTCATAGCAGCTGCAACCCTAGCAGCCGCCAAGCTTCTCGAGTTTCCGACTTTCGCCAGTTCCGTCGGCCAAGCTTTCGTCCTTGTCAACTCTGCCTCGCCGGACTACTCACAGATCGGCGACGCCGTTATTCCGGTGCCATCCGCCGTCCTCATGCGTCGTTCTCAACCGCAATTTTGCTGTAGGTGAGGTCTCCTCCGTCCGGTCGTTCTTTGGCACCAGTTTTATGATCAGTCGTGGTGGGCCGTACGCAGCCGATCGCTTTCGGCAGAGCCTCCGTCAGCCCACTCGTCGCGCTGGACCTTCGTCATTGGAGTCAGCTGGTCCGGCGTCGTTATGGCCAACACCTACAGCTGAGTTGACCGGCAGCCCTGCACTGCACTCCGCCTTCCAGCACACGTACGCACGCGCTGTCACCACGCAAGCATGAATTTCACTAGCAGCAGAGCAGTTCGGCCATGCATGCCTCTCGTAGATTGTTGACATGGATGATAGCTCCATACATCGATACGTTTTCTGGCCGTTTTCTGTTATGAAATTAAAACCAGGAATACTATGGACATACGATTATCGAGCCATGTCCATGCATGCCTTAGTTTAGCTGACATGCCCAGCTTAGCTTTCTTAGCTCTGCTGGATGCCATCGGTATGTCTATGCACGTTTTGTGGCCGATTTTTAGAAAAATAAATCCACAAATACAAAGAGAAATACCATGCATGGTAATACACATGTGGCCTACGATCACCATGAAAGCCACCACGTAGCCACCCCTCCTCCTGTTGGTTCCTGTTTTGGCTTTCCTGAAAGCACGCCTCACGCTACTTCACGTCATGCACATGCAAAGTTTCTATCCAGCAACCAAATCAGATTTATTTATTTGTCGAAAATCAAGTATTTAATCTATTATTTTATTCATGCAAATCTTGTAAAATGCGTA
Source organism: Hyparrhenia diplandra (assembly GCA_015847255.1). Lineage (NCBI taxonomy): Eukaryota > Viridiplantae > Streptophyta > Magnoliopsida > Poales > Poaceae > Hyparrhenia > Hyparrhenia diplandra. The sequence continues at coordinate 169,844 of JADLZK010002961.1, forward strand.
GCTTCGCCGTTGCCAGCCCGACACTCGTGATCTTACGCCTCATGTGATCGTAGTGACGTGCAGGTAGACAGTTTTATAAATCTTTTCAAACTGCTTCCCACCGTTGGTGTACTGCTCTAATTATAGTCTTGTTTGTTATGCATGATTGGTCCAATTTGGTTGCGTTGTTGTTGATTGGACTCGAGTAGATCGTGAGCTTTCGCTGTTGACCCCGAAGAAGACCGTGATCTCATAAGGAGCTGATGAAGAAGGTGTTTTTGGGAAAGCATTGACTTGAAGAAAGGATCTAAATTTGCAGGCAAGTATAGCTTGGGATCATCCTGATATCCTATTCACTCTAATTAACAATTCATGATGCATGTGTCCTCCTTGTTTGCCATTAAGGATTATCCTAGTCTTGAATACTTGTTCCTTGGACACCTATGGGTTTGTGCATTGGGTAGTACTGCTAGCGCTCAACCAATTAAACTTTACTTTGTTGTATAATTTTAACTGGAGTAGTTGATGGATGCCATGGCACATAGGGCGTAAAGAGCTTGAGGTTGTTGGAGGTGAAGCTCTTAGGCTCTCCATAAGGACTCAATCCATTCGTGGATATCCGGGATATACTAAAGCATAGCCTATGGGGTCACGTGGCTCTCGACTTTGTTGTTCAAGGTCTACCTAACTTGTTGGTGGTTTGCCGAATTGGGAGAAACTGGGTGTGAAGCTCATGGCCACTTTTAATATTGGTAGGAGGGTTTTTGAATGGCCTTATATGGTCTTCATTTGGTTAGGGACTCGCGATCCTATTCCGATGGAAACCATGACCCGTAGGTAAAGTGTACACCTTCACAATTTTAGTTAACTAAACTGACATGTCACAGCATTACACACATGAACGGCCTTGAACACTAATGGATTGAATTGTGTGTCTACTTAATCGAAAATATTAAATTGATGATGATATCTCGGGGTCTAATAAGTGTGAATAATTGTTTGGGATTCCCTTTGCTTGCTTAAAAGAAACTGTCCTAAAATTCGGGCAACTCTAAATGTCGAAATAGAGCCTCATAACCCCGGGCTATGCTTATGAGTTCGACATGGACTCACCCTGCTATTTCACCCCATATCAGGAGGAATATTAGGATATATTGGACGGCCGCCGGTCCTCGTGGAGTCTAAAACAGAAGATCTACCTGTCTTTCCGCCGCTTGCTAACTAAGGTTTATACTTTTTGTCTCCTATGCTCGTTATATTTTAAGCATTGTGAATTGATTACCATTCATTTGTGAACTATATGTGAGATTTGATCTTCCTAGACCATCACATATGGCTTCATCCGGTTTTGTTCATAAAACCGGTGTTACACTGAGTTTACGTGAAGACCTTTTTAGTTAGACTTGGTTAGTGGTTTTTTATGTAATATCTTCAAAAAATATAGTTCCTTCAATCGCAAAGCAATAAATAGAGGGGTAATAAAATGAGGATAGAAACATGGTAGAACCTCAATTGTGAGGAGATTGAGGAAGAAGATACGGCGAGGTGGCAAAAATGTTGGGGGAGCTTGAACCGCCGCCGCGACTTCAACAATGCAATGGCAAGTGGTGACGACGCCATTGAAGGTAAGCGCTTCGCCTCTTCCTCCTCCGGCGCAACCGGTGCCTCGCCATGATTCGCATCAAGCGCGTATGGGAAGATGAGGCAATACGATTTTACTACGATCGTGGGCGATTGTTTCGAACGATGAGTATAGTGCTAGTAGGATTTTATCCACAATGCCGCGGCGAAGTCACTGTGGTGTACCGCAAATGCAGGAGTGTAGGATTCGCTGGGCAGTGTGATAGGTTAATCTCTACCGCAGAGTACCGGGCTCGATCTAGAGGATGATGATGCGTCCGAGCGAAGCGCTCTCGTTGTGTGCATGCATATGCGCCGTGATGCATGTATGCATTGGTTGATGTTCGATCGATCCTCCGAGTAGCGTGCTGATGAACCCCGAGATGTTTTAATTCATTGTAATCCATGTGTTAAATTTATTTTGCGATTCTCACCGCCGGGCGGCCACACAGCCCATGGCCATCGCGCGAGCACCTCGCCGCGACGAGCCAGCCGACGGGCCGGACTCTCACCCTTCTCGCTCATTCGACAGCATAGATAGCAAACGCCTAGGTTCTGGGTACGGTGGTTGTCCACCCGCCTCTAGAGACCTCATCTCCCGATGACATCCCGCAAGACGCACGGTGTGTGCCGCCCATGCCCGGAGAACTTTTCGTGGCTCAAGAATTTTAATGCGGGTCAAAAATCAGAATCTAATGGTCAAACAGGGGATTGTAAATAAGACGCTAATGGTCAAACAGTGGATTGTAAAAGTCAAAAACGGACTTTTATTTGTGGGGACGGAGGGTGTATGTTACGCACTTCGCTAGTTCGAAAAAAAATAGTTGTTCGGGCTGATTTTGGCCGATGGCTGATTGAATAGTATTCTCGTGAGAGAGAGAATAAGTTGAAATAAGATAAGCGAGTTCAGATACTGGGCCCGGCCCTTCGCCCCTCGCTCCGCCCAATTGGTGCCTCGCCGACGTCCGTGCATCGCGTCGATGGAACCGCGCTTAACGATGGTAGACGCGCGCCCCTCTCTGGCGAGGGGTGTGTGGATATGCAAAAGGATACGCATGCAAGGTCATGGAAAAAAAAATTAATTTTGAAACCTATATTTGCTATACACACGCAAGAACATGAATCTATTCTCCTCCACGCACACAAGGCAATCACTCCACACTATCGACTACTCCCACTACCGCCTTGCTACCGAGAAATGAGTAGGTTGGGCTCTATAGCCCCCTATCGATCAAAATTACACGAGCCCTACCTAATAAGCCCCACCTAAATTTTTATTCAGAATTACATAGATTAGGAGGGCTAAGATGTATTTGAGATTGATCAGCCTCGCCCTATTTTTTTTTTTCCCCCGGCTTCACATCGACATCTTTGCTGCTACGCCTTGCTACCGAGAAATGAGTAGCTTTCCTAGGATTTTTAACCCCATCGTGGTAACCCATTATCCATATCTTCGAATATTGTACAAAAATATATTGCGCGCATGGAGTTAGCGAGTGCACCTCGTCCGGCGTCAAGCAATGTTTCTCTATTTACTTCCTCTATACATCTTGATCATCAAGATTTCCTCCTTACAGTTCTTTTCTTCCGACTCCGCGACCGATGTATCTCTATTTGCCTCGATCCTCTATATGGCCTATAGTCATCAAGATTCCTTCCTTTCAAACACTTTCTTCCGCACTCATGCCTCATTTATCTCTACTCTATACAACTACCATCAATGGGGCCCATTTATAATTTTATCTAAATACTAGCGGAATTCCCAGACATTTGCGGGCGGGTAGGAAAGGGTATTGTTAAACGATTGAATTATTGTACCGTTTAATCTCAAAAAAAAAAAAAAAGAATTGTAATCGCGTTGGAAATCGATCACAATTAGCTATTGAGCGTAATTACTTTGCTTGTGCAAAAAGTTAGAAACAAAGTTAGTAACGAAGAACTTAAATGTATGAAATAGAGTATATACTCATTTGCATAAAGATTATTTAATCTTATGTTTAAACTCCAAGTTTCGAACCAATATCGAATAGAAATATTTAGATATGTTGGACGGGTGACAACTTCTCGTAATGTAATAAAACATATATAATAATTTATTTGAGGAAATCCTTGGTAGATGATTTAATCTCTTGAACTTCGCCCTTCACGCATCATATCCCTGCGTTGCCGCATATGACCGAACAACAAAGTGCATGTGGATGAAGTATATGATCATACTAGACCATCCATGGTGGTATATATGTTAAGCATGTATTCATACGTTGAGTATATGGATATACTTTTTTTATATATACGCCAGTAGTGGCATTTTATGTAATATATTAAAAATATAGGTTCCTTCGAAATTTTTTAGTGTAGTAAGATCTAGAGTATCTTAATGAGTATCTAAACATACTCAAAACCGAATGTGATTTTTTGAATATGGGTGTAGGGTGTATAGAAAGTGCACCCGGTATATATATATTTCTATTTTTTTCTGCTTTTGAATCTACTCCAACTCACCACCACATACCGCCCCTAACCACTCACGAAGTTAACCGACCCTTCTCCTTCACTTCCCACCGGCCCCCCCTTACCCCACCCAAGCCATATACACATGCCACCCAACCGGCCCACCAAAGGCACTACCACCCCGGCCCCACCCCATTCCACGCACACACCAACCAAAAATCAAACCCTCTCCCCTCTATTACCAAAAAAAAAAATCGCCCTCCCATACCAAGAAACCCGAGACCGAAAAAACCGAAACCCCGTCATGGATACGGCGATACGCAAAGATACGCATGCAAGGTGTGTCATGTGTGGAGCGTGGATATGATCAAGACGCGCAAGTCATGTTTGTCACTTTCGACCTCTACGCCTCGCCCGACAAAGACCGCCCACCGGGTGTACTCCAAGAATAATCCCAACTCACTTCGATTCGATTCCGCCGCCGCGGTGCTTTTCTCTCACAAGTCACAACAAATCGACCCGGCCGCCTACCCGACAGCATCTTACGCCCTCCATCTCGCATTATCGAGCGAGAACAATGTTCATCTTCCTTTCCCTGGACCCGGAGCGAGCTTCCAGGGAAAACCGTGCCGGCCGAGCCCCGAGCCATGCCGCAGTAACCTTCCGCAGAGTTGCTTGAGGACGCAGCCTCCGCCGCCATGGCCGTGACAGATCTTATGCAGGCCTCTACAATCTACGGGCCACCTGTACCGGGACACGGTAGCGTGCGCCGGGCGTATACGGACCGAGCATCCCACTAGACCGGTCTTTGACGACGGCGGTGGGTCGACGATACGCTCGCGCTGGGGCGCCGACTTACTCAGCGCGAGTACCGCGGCGAAGTCTCATCTCGATAGCTCCGCCGCAGGTCGGGAACCCGAGGCGTGCTTTAGAGCGAGCATGTCGCGCCGTGAGCGTGGAAGGTCGCGGCACCATCTTGCCGCCCGCTTCGGCTTCGGAACAAGCCGCCAAATCGTGGCATGCACTCGCTTCGGTATGTGCATTCTCTTCGCTCTATAGGCGGAATGCCGCGCCGCCGATGACGCATGAGCGCCGAGGCGTGTTATGGGAGCTAGAGCGTGACACGGTGGGCGACGATGGCTGCACCTCGAGGGTCAGCGAAATGCGCAAGGTAACTCCCAGCAGAATGTGGGAAGTGTTGCGTAACGACTTGTTGGTGGCGCCATATGCAGAGGCAAGATCGCCGTCTTCCTCTAGCACAACCGTGCCTCGCCGGGACGGGCATCGGTGCACATGGGAGAGACCATGCGGCACCCATGCCGAATGGGGGCACGGCCTATGGCATACAAACCCCCCGTTCGCACCGAGGAGTGTAGGATCCGCGCCGAGTGTAGTAAGTTCTTCCTCGTGTTGCACGATGGGCAAAGGAGTTGCATGAATCTATCTTACTTTTTGGTACGTGATGGTTGATGTATATATGTGGTAATTCGTGTTATATTCACGCTTTGCGATGGTGAGACCTTCGGGGCTCAAGAACCCTAATTTTTTTTTTTAACTGCGGGTCAAAAGTTGTAACTAGTCTTTCTCCCTCATAGTAACTCCAAAAATGATGGTTTTTCTTTCTAAATTTTTTGTCAAATCATGCTCTTGTCATGTATCATCGATAACATTTTAATTTTAAATTTCAAAATTACAACTCAAACATCAATTTTGGACCACCTAGTGATTTTACCGTAAGAAATCTTTACGTGACGCAGCCTTGGAATAGTACGCCGCTAGCTCGATAACGCCGCCGGGAGTGCACCGCCCGCCCGCTCATAAAATCCCCACGCCCTGCACCGTGCTACGCCTTTACGCTCACCAACTGCTGTTCAGCTCCCCGCCGCACAAAACATAGCTAGAGCGCACTCGAGCTTCCACCAAAAAGCCCCGGCGCGCGTCGCTCGGCCATGGAAAACCTTCCGCGTGACATGCTTGCACAGATTGCGATTCGAGTCGCCAAGGACGCCGCAGATCCCATGGGGACCTCGCCAATCTGCGGGCCACCCGCTCGCGAGATGAAAGCGGCGCGGCGGCGACCGGTGGGACGAGCATCCGACTAGACCAGATGTTTCAACCTCGCCGGGCGCAGGTGGGTGTCGCCGAGGATCGCGAGAGTCTTGTCACTGCTTCGCCGCCGGTAACCACCGGATCTCGTGTTTCGCCAGCCCGCATGAATGCCGGGGTCTATGTCGAAGGCCGCTTCACCGGGTCACGCCGTCACTCGAGATGCTGCGGCGCGGGCCGGCGGCCGCAGGCATGAAACCGCCAAGTATGTTCTTGCTCTTGTGCTCTGGGGGCCATTGGCCAGTGCCGCGGGGACGACGACTATGCCCGGCCGGCGGCTGCGGGGAGATCGGGCGACCTCGGCGCAACGGGCTGGGGCGTGGAAGAACATCAAGCGTACTTGGCCTTAGAGGCATGGAGCCGGTATGGTGGGCTACTTGGCGGCGCATATACCGAAGAAGGGGATGCCGTCGATCCTATAGCCCAAATGGTGCCTCGCCATGTGGGCACCATTGTCTTAGTAGTCCGTCTCGGGTGAGGGCTCGGGTGATGTGTTGCGTGTTTCCAGGGAGGTCTTTGGATCCCGACGAATGTGTCGAGGGTTCTTCACTCAACTTAATCTTTTGCCGTGGTTGGTGATCTTCTTACGATCAAACTTTCTATTTCTAGTGCTCTAGATGGAGACCTCGATCGAACAAACTTAATTCCACAGCTTTTTGGTGCGCACGTGATGCTTGATGTCGATCCCCGTATGTGCGCGTGATGGTGAGAAACCGAGAACTTTTTATTAGTTGTGATTAATTGTGAATTTGTGATATACTCCCTCCGTCCCATGGAGTTTGTCTTTTTTGACTTTTTGAATTTCATATGTTTGACCATCCGTCTTATTTAAAATATTTATGTAAATCATAAAATAAATTAATCAATATCCAAGTATCAATATTGATAAAATAACAAAATAAATTATATTTATGTAAAAATTTGAATAAGACGACGATCGAAAAAGATGGCACGGAATCCGGGGACGATGGCGCACGTCGCCGCCGCGAGCTCTCCACGCAAAGGATACACCTACACACGCATGCACCGTGCAAAGGTTCGACACGCTCTATCAAAAGGCGTTGGTATTCATTGGCGCGCCTAAGCGTAACACTCTTTCGCTTCGCAAAAAACGCGCCTAGGCGTGCTCTTGAAAAAAAATTGGCGCGGTCGTCGAAAATAAGCTATACTAGATGAATTTTACGACGCCGACGGCAAAGGGTCTCGAAAATAATTTGTACACACCCGGTCATGTCGCCGCAGCCTCCGCCTGCTCCCTAAAAAAACACGTGGCTGCACGGGAACGCACCCGGCCCGGCGCCACCCGTATTATTCTTTGCTATTCACCTCCTCCCGCCGCGCCCAAAGTTTCCAGCCAAAAAGCCCCCACCGCGCCGCCGCCCGAGCCCTTGAGAACCTGGACAACCTTCCGCGGGAGTTGCTTGAGGACATTGCAGCTCATGTCGCCATGGCCTTGAGAGGATCCTATGGAGGACCTCTACAATCCACGGGCCACCGCACTGACACACGACGGCGTCCGCGCGTATCTTGGACCGGCATCCTACTAGACCGGGGTAGCCGCAAGGACGGCGGGCGGTCGGCGCCGACGGCTACGTCCGCTGTGCCGGGCGAACCACTGGGCGCGAGTACCGCGAGGTCATCTAAGCTCGCGAGGTCGGCAACCCGGGCGGCAGCCGAGCGACACAACCGCCGCGGTTCGTGGGAAGGTTGCCTCACCGTCTCGCCGCCTCGACAAGCTTCAAAAACAAGCCGCCGACTCGGGCATGTGTCGCCTCGGTACGTGCACGCTCTTACGCTCTGCGGAACGCCACGCGTGATAGCGACCATGCCCGAGGTGTTGCGGGGAGATCCCGCCCCGACACGGCGGCGACGACGACGCCTGCCTCGACCTGGAATGCTTGCCGCGGCACCCGACAGGCAATAGAAGTGTTGAACGCACGTTGTGCCCTGTATCCTGGCCGATCCTCCTCCGCTCCAACCGGGCCCTCGCCAACGGCGTGGCATCAGCATATTGGGAGACAACTTTCGCGACGCCTCGGCGGGGGGGGGCCACCGCTGCGGTGGGTGTGTACGCTGCGAGGAGTGTAGGATCCGCGCCGAGTGTGGTATGTTCTTCATTTCTGCAGTTGTTGGTATAAAGCAGGCCGGTCTATATATGTGTGTGTGTGTGTCTGCGGTGTACATTTATCTATAGCTTAGCTCTCTAGCTACATGATCTAGATCGATCAAAACGACTTTTGCTAGCTTTTGGTTGTGTGCATGCATGGATTGGTTGATGTTCGATTGATTCTTCGAGTAGCATGTAGTGATGAACACCGGTGAGATGTTTTAATTCGTTGTAATCCTTGTGTTATATTTTAATTGTGTAATCGTGGTATTGTGTTTGTGATTTAATATATGTGTTGTATTTCTCTAAATCATGTGCTGCGTGGATGTTTGATTGCATTTGAAATGATGAGTGAACAGAGCGACAATGGTGTATTCATGTGTTAAATTTATTTGCCATTCTCGCCGGCGTCGCCACGCAGCCATGGTCGCCGCGAGCACCTCGGGCGCGGGCTAGCTAGCCGCCCCCGGGGCTGAACTCACATGGTCACACCCTTCTCTACCTTGGAACCTCGAGGCTCGTTGGCTTGGAGGTTATGCCCGTGCCGCTTGACACACGCCTCGAGCCGCTGCCGTGTCCGCGGGACCACACGCAAATCGGCCGCCCGCCGAGCACCTCGGCGTGCCTAGCCGCCCCGGATGAACTCGATCTTTGCCTTCTCTCTCTTACCTCGGCACCCCCGAGGCCCGCTCTCGCTTGCGGTTATGCTTATCGCTTTGTGTCTTGTGTCGTCGTCGCCCTAGAACACCGCCATGTCGTCGCCGCGTTGATCGTTCTCCATGATGGCAACCCCTCTCCGACCCGTCCCCCGCCGACCGTGTGTGTTCAAAGGAATTTACGCTGCGTTGCTGGTGCTTTCCATAACTTCTATTTGACCTCGGCTTGTCGTCATTGGCCGGAGCGTCGATCCCCCCACTCCGCCCGTGCAGTCGACACCGTGATGTCGAGCTCGGAAGGAGACTAAACCCCGCTCATCCAATAGCGCATACTAGTAACGCTAGGTTATGGGGATCACGGTGGTGGTCCTCCCGTCGCAAGAGACCTCATCTCCGCTAACATCCACAAGACGCCGGTGTGCCGCCACGCCGGAGACCTTCGGGGCTCAAGAACCCTAATTTTTCTTTTTTAACTGCGGGTCAAAACTTGTAACTAGTCTTTCTCCATCATAGTAACTCCAAAAATGATGGTTTTTCTTTTCTAAATTTTTGTCAAATCATGCTCTATCAAGGCGATTGTATTCTTACTTCTATTACTCTTATCATGTTTCATCGATAACATTTCAATTTTAAATTTCAAAATCACAACTCCAAACATCAATTTTGGAGCACCTAGTGATTTTAACGTAAGAAATCTTACGAGATGACCGTTGGGATAGTACGTCCGAAAAATAAAGCCGTCTGCTCATTCCATTGCGCCTGTTCAGCGGGTCATTTCTTGATCCGACGACGTCGCGGTAACATTGTTCCGCGAGTTACACATGTCTCGGCGTTTATGAAACTACTGAGAGAGATTTCTAAGATTTGTGAACAATGTCACTAGCACTATGTTGGATGGGGAAAACTAAAATAAGAATTGTAGATCTTGCTAAGTTACGAAACTCTCTAGTTTAGAACTTTTTGATTTGACATTATCTTGTAATGGAAAACTAGGTCTCAAATTCAAAAAATAAATAAATAAATGAAATTTAAATGTTTTAAGTGACGTCGGGTAGACAAACCACCAACATACCGATTGTAGTTCTCGATTATGAAACTTTGTAGTTTACAACCTTTTGATTTGAGATCATCTTGTCATGGAAAACATATACACTCTCCGTCCCACAAATAAAAAGTCCGTTTTTGACTTTTACAATCCCTCGTTTGACCATTCATCTTATTTAATTTTTATGCAAATAATAAAATAAATAAATGATTATAAAAGTATCTCTAACGATAAAATAAATCATAACAAAATATCTAAATTTTTAAAACATTTTGAATAAGGCGAATGGTCAAACAAGGATTGTAGAAGTCAAACACGGACTTTTATTTGTGGGACGGAGGGTGTAGCAGTTTGAAAACATTTTGTAGTACGTACTACTCCGTATCTTATAGGCGAGCATTGGGATAGTGCACCAAAGCAGGCCCGCCATTACGCCCCCTCGCACCGGTACCCGGCAAGACCCGCATTATTGCTGCCACCAACCGGCGCGCATTTGCTTTGTTCGGCTCACCGCCTCCGTGACAACCGACCATTCTTCGCCGCACAATTGCACAAACCATAGCTAGAGGGCGCCAGAGCTTCCACCAAAAACCCCCCCCGCGCCTACGCGCCATGGAAAACCTTCCGCGTGACATGCTTGCAGAGATTGCAATTCGAGTCGCCAAGGACGCCGCAGATCCCATGGGGCCCTCGCCAACTGCGGGCCACATGTTCGCAGATGAATGCGCCCGGCGGGCGCCCCCAGTGGGACCAGAGCATCCGACTAGACCAGGTGCCACACGGTGGGTGGCCCTGCGGGCTTGTGTACTACTTCGCTCAAGTATCGCGAGAGTCTTTGACCAGACCTCCTCGCCGCCGGCAACCCGGGGCGTACTTTGAGCCGACATGTATGCCGTCTTCGTCGAGTCACGCGACCAAAGAAACCCGTCACTCATGATCTCGCCAGCAGCTACGCAGCGTTAGGGGGGCATGAAGGCCGACTATGTTCTTGCTCTTGCAGCTCCCTGGGGGGCTATGCGGTGCAGCTGGACGACGACTATGCCCGGCGGGTGTTGCGGGATATCGAGAAGGTGACAACCCGCGACGGCCGGGACGTGGAAGAGCATCAAGTGTACCGTTGGTGTTTCTTACGCACACAAAGAAATCCATGGCGCGGGAAATACTCGTTGTAGCACTTCACCCGGTAATTAGTGGTATCGTATTTTTACACAAGGGATTAAGCATAGCCTGCAGTGCTCGTGTCAACCTAAGGCAAGGGGTTTGTTTTCTAAGAGTAGCGAGGTATCTATAGGCTAAGTTTTCCGTGCGGTGATTTCTAAAGTCTGTTGTCTACTCACCGGCACCCGGCCAATGCCCAACCGCGAAGCTTCCGGCAATTAGCTCTACGTCACACCCGAACGTGGGGGATTTCAAGGGATGGACAACGCTTGTCACGACCAAGCCGCCTACCCCCTCAACCGTGGGATGCTTCGCAAAAAGGTAGGTGAACGCTAGTCCAAACACCACGTTTGCACTATTGGTCCACCCGATTCTTGATGTTGGCCAAGGTTCCCCGGTCAAAGAGTTCCTTCACCAAGAACTAACGCTCTTAACGAGACAATCTACCAATCCCGTAAGTCTACAACAGCTAGCTAAGAAATATACGAGGAAATTAAATAGCTTCAAGATAATCACAAGACTTCTTACCAAAGTGTAAGTAGCTTGCGAGAGGTACAAAGGGGGGGGTGCCGACAAGTCCGACACTGGTCCTCCTAGGAACCGCGGAACACCGAGAGGCTTAACCGGCAACTCCGGGTAGAAAGAACAAAGCTTCTTTCTAGCTTTTCCCCTCTCTCACTCTCTAGAATTTAGAAGAAGATATAGAAGAAGTAGAAGAAGAAGAACTAATTCTACTCTCTTGCACAAGTGGATTTGGTTTCTTCTTGGAATTGTTGTTGAGAGAGGTGAAGGAGGGAGCTATTTATACACAAGGGGAGGGGCCTAAGTGCTAAAAACACCAAAACCGACCTAGGAACACCTTCCAAATCTGCCAAACCCGACCATCCAACGTCGGTAGTACCCGTTATGGAAGGTAACAAACCGCCTCGAAAGCTGGGCCCGAACCGCCTCATTTGGGGTGCGGCCTCACCTGGTGGTGGTGCGCGCACCTGGCTGGGCCGCCGGCTCGGCTTCCCGGGCAGCTAGGCCTCCTTGCTATGAAAAGTCGTCGGTGGTCTTGGCCCCGCCTCGGTTTTGACGTTTTGTCCCGATTCTTGTTTGGGCTTGCCATTTGCTTCTTTGGGCCTTTTCCTATTGTTGGTTTTTATTTCTTTTTCTTTGTATTTTTGGCCCAAAGTGGTTATTCTTGAATTGGTACCTGCAAGTCCAAATAAACACCAAAAATTTGGAATATGTTAGTCGAAATCCCTATTTCTAGGTTGTTTTGGTGTTGTGTTGACGGTGTTTAAATTGCGGTTGGTTACCGTCAACAAACTCCCCACACTTAGCCCTTTACTCGTCCTCGAAAGTGAAGGCACGAGGACTAAAAGTGGTTCAAACTCCAAGATGTAAGCTTGCATACGGGTTATTCCAAGCCTCACCTGCCTTGTGAGCATTCATGGTGGCTACCAAGCTATCTTAGAATAATTGAGCAATGGAATAGCATGAACTTCTATCTTCTTGCTACTACTCATGCGCAAAGACTTGGCAAGTTTTTTTGAATTTTTGAAAGAAATAGCATTGCTCTTTATGGTATTGACTCTCACAAAAATCACTTGTTTCGAATTTTCCTCTCAAAGCACTCTTGTTTGTATCACTCTCACTCATCCTATTTTGCAGGGGGTTTTGTGGATCTTTGAATGGAGTGATGCATACGTACCTCTGCATGTTTTGTCGGGTCAAGCTCGGATCGTTGGAAAGAGGTGCCATACCCTTAGATCGAAACGCGTGCAAAAGTGTGTGGAAAATATTGATGATATATATTTTCTTTGTGGTTACTCCTTGACTCATGATCCTTTTCCCTTCTTTTTGTATGCTTCTAGAGAGATACAGGCTGCTTTTTCTTTTCATCTGCTTTTTTTTTTTTTTTTTTTTTTTTGGAGATGTGGGCTCTACTCGCCCTCGGACACGTGTCCATTTTTCATCTCTTATTCTTTTTTCTCTTTTCGCAGCCCGTATCTTTCTCTGCATTTTTCTTGATAACAGGAGATGATCATGGTATAAAAGAATGGAGTATTTATTTGGTGGATGGTACGATGCATGTTGTGCGCAATTCTCATTGTGAGAACAGGGCGTGCATATGTGGGTGTGCGTGTTTTTCGATCTTGGGAGTATGAGCCTCTCTCTCAACGCAGATCAACGGAGCCTGACAAAACTCAATACGCCGGGTAGTAGCTATAGTGGATAATCATGTCATTGTTCAAGGGCTTTGGTAGGATTTGGCTAAGTCAAACCATGAGCATGCTTTATTTTAAATTTTAGAAGATAAAACCAAGCCTTATTGCAAAAGAGAGCAAGTGTCAAGTCATTCTACCATATCACAAAGATCAATTATTTAGATAAGCATGGGGTCCCTAATGGATAGTTGCTCAACAAAAGTCCGGTTTTTGGCGAGGAGTAAAATGTATGCATGCCATGTATCATTTGGTAGACGGAGTTTTGCTAACTTGGTTCAGGTTTTAGCACTTAAGATAAGTCACAAGTCAAAATATAATTTAATAAATCACGTACCTTTGACTTGTGAGCTCCCCCCACACTTGTTTTTGTACCTATTTTTAATTTTTTTCTTTTGCACAAGGACAAAAATAAGTGGAGCCATTGACAATAATATAATAACAAAACTTTATTGAATTCAAACTGGGCGCACACTTTTGAAGGAATTACAAAATGATTGGAAGGGAAAATACTGAAAATTAAACTAGTGCCTAATTATTGATAGAGAGGTAGAGCACTTCTACTCGAAAAGGTCAATGAGATCCACCGAGTGCTCTACCCCCATCTCCCTAGCAGCGAGTCTAAGCTCCTCATGAGTACTAACGTGTAAGTCCGCTAGCTTTTTCTTAAGGCGGATATTGGCGCTATGCCTTTCCGCCCACCGCCTCTAAGAATTTGGACTAAGCTTGAGAGTTCAGATATCTTCTTTTGCACGCCTCAATTGTGGGACCCTCTTTAGGCACAATGTCGCCCCCGAAGAATCCTTTTGGCTGCCCTTGGATTTGAGGTTTGGGAACCCGCTTCTTCCATTCCCCATTTGGCATTTGCTCTAAGGTGTATGGGAAACAAGAACTGGATTTTTTGGAAGAAACGGAGAGAGGCTTTGTTGGGACATTGGAGTATGCTTTTTTGTCTCTTCTTGGTTTTCTAGGGGGACATTTTCCTTGCCGTCTACCTTCCTCTTCTTTGGTGTCGGAGTTTCATCCTGGGAGGTAAGAGGGCAAGGTTTCTTTTTTGGGATCTTCTCCATATACTCGGAGGCAAAGGTCATGGCTTTCTCTCTATTGAAGGGTACTAAGGCCATGAGGTTTGAGAGAGCCTTGCTGCTTGTTTAGGCTTGGAAGCAGAAGATTTGAGAAGAGAAGTAGAGCAAGAAGGAGTGTTGTGAAGAATGGAGAGGAGGAGGGTGGATTTTATAGGACAAATTCTCCTCTCTCGTTTGGCGGTCGAAATTTGGCGGAGCACATCTTACTACCTTGTGGAGTGTGAGAAAGAAGAAGGTCATGGCCAAAATTCCCAAAGCCTGGGGGGCCGCCACGGTCTCTTGGGCGCACCAGAGAGGCGCGCGCATTCCTCCCGGGCGCCCCCCCGGGTCGGGCTTTTCGCCACATCCGTTTCCTTTTCGAAAAGTTTTGAATCGGTGTTTTTGCGAAACGTTTCCTTTCTTGCCGATCTCCGATTGATCCTCAAATTCAAATTTTGGAAAATAGTTTATGCTTTGATTAATTTAGAAGGTAAAAATTCTTTTTTGTAGTAATTGACCAAAGATGCTTTTAGTGAGGGCAATGAAGTAAAAAAGAAAATGAAAGCTTTTATAAAAAAAATAAAGTGATAGCAAAATAAATAGATAACTTTTATATTTTATTATTACCTTATATATTTTTATTTTTATTTTTTAGTTGTAACAATTTTAATTGTAAAATATATATTTTTTTTATATGCTGATCAACGCAAATTAATTTTCAAAGCATAAATCTATTCTATCGAGCTCTTGGTTAAGATCGATTAATCGGCTCGAAGAAAAGCTTAAGGCGTTGACCGTTTACCTTTTGTATCTCACTGCGTCATCTTGGATTGTGATCGCGCCATGTGGCGATGTGTTGATGACGGTGTACGGTCCTTTCCATTTGCTCCTCGCCTTCCCTTCATCGAATAGTTTCACCGGGAGTTGAATAAGAGTACTTTGTCGCCTGTGGTGAATTCTTTTTTGATCTTGATGCGCTGATCATGCCATCTTTTTGTGCGCTCTTTTGTAGAGCTTTTGCACCGTGGTACGCCTTTTCTCGCCATTCTTCTAGTTCGTAGATTTGTTTCTGACGGTTCTTCCCAGCGAGTCTGACGTCCATATTCCACTTCTTGATGGCCCAATGAGCCCGATGCTCCAGCTCAACTGGTAAATGGCGAGGTTTTGCCATAGACCGGTGATAAGGTGACATGCCGATGGGGGCTTTGTAAGCTGTCCGATATGCCCGAGAGAGCATCGGGTAGCTTGTTTTTTTCCAACCTTTCCCCATCTCGTTGACCGTCTTCCGCAGGATGTTCTTGATTTGTTTATTTGAGGTTTCGCTTGCCCGTTGGTTTGCGGATGATAGGGGGTAGCAATATTGTCTTGAGTGCCAAGCTCCTTCAAGAATGCCTTGAATGATTTGTCCTTGAAATGCGATCCTCCGTCACCGATCACCATGCGTGGCGTTCGAAAACGGGGAAGATGATTTCATGGAACATCTTGGCGTGCTTGCCATCGCCGGCTCGCATGGTAGTGCTTCTACCCACTTCGACACGTAGTCCACCGCCACCGGGATGTACTCGCAATCATGGGACTTCGGAATGGCCCCATGTAGTCAATGCCCCACACATCAAATATTTCTATTTGAAGGTTGTAATGTAGGGGGCATCGCATCACGAAGCCGTGATGTTTTCTCGCCTTCTTCGCGCTTGTAGCATCTTCTCGATGAACTCTTTCGTTTCGTCGTACATCGCCGCCGAAGAACCCGCGACCGCCAAATTTTTGGCTTGTGTGCTGAATACTCCTAGATGTCCGTAGGGAGATGCATGACATTTTTGGATGATCTGCATTCCTTCCTCCCTTGGTACGCATCTTCTCAAGAAGCCGCCCGCGCACACACCCCCGCATGTATATGGGTCGCCCCATAGGTGTCGTCGCTCTCCATTTGGAGTTTTCCGCTTGTTCTCCCTGTGGTGGTACATAACCCGCAACCATGTAATTCACAATGTTTGCGTACCATGGGTTGACATCCGACACCTTGAGTAGCATGTCATCGCCAGCGGTAGTCGTTAATTGGCAATTCTCGCATGTTAGTTTACCAGATACGCGACAAATGATCCGCAACCGTATTTTCTACTCCTTTTTTATCTTTTATTTCTTTGTCAAATTCTTGGAGAAGAAGAATCCAATGGATCAAGCGAGGTTTCGTGATCCTTTTTGGTGAGAAGATACTTAAGGGCAGCATGGTCTGTGGTAGACGATTATTTTTGCGCCCACTAAGTAGGAGCGAAACTTCTCGATAGCGTAAGACTCTCGCTAGGAGCTCTTTTTTCTGTTGTAGCGTAATTGCCGGGCTCTCTGTCGAGTCTTGCTAGCATATCGCGATGGCATGTTTTTTTTGTCCTTGGTTTGGCCTAAGACCGCACCAACAAAGATAGTCGCTAGCATCGCACATGATTTCAAATGGCAACGACCAATCCGGGGGGTTGATGATCGGGAGCCGAGATGAGTGCTTTCTTCGTGGTTTCGAAAGCGTGCAAGCACTCATCTATGAAGTCAAAGGGTACGCCCTTGGCTAGCAGGGCCGTAAGGGGGTCTAGCGATTTGTGAAAAATCTTTTTATAAATCTTTCTATAAAACCCCGCATGACCTAGGAAGCTACGGATTCCTTTGACATTCACGGGGGGTGGTAGTTTTTTGATAACGTCTATTTTGTCTTTGTCTACCGCTATCCCCCTCTCGGACACAAGGTGCCCAAGAACGATGCCTTCTCGGACCATAAAGTGGCACTTTTCCCAATTAAGTACCAGGTCCTTTTTCTTGGCATCGCCTGCAAGACCGGTCTAGGTTCTTCGAGACAACTTTCGAAAGTCTTACCATAGACGGAGAAATCGCCCATGAAGACCTCCATGATTTCTTCGATCATGTCTAAGAAGATAGACATCATGCGCTGAAAAAAGAAGGGGTGCATTACACAAAGACAAATGACATTCTACGGTAGGCATAGGTTCCGTATGGGCATGTGAACGTGGTCTTGCTCGTCATCGTGGTGGATCGATCGGTGGTAGCCGTAATTCTCGTCAAGGAAACAAGAAAGAATGTTTGGCTAACCGCTCCAACATTTCATCAATAAAGGGCAAAGTGGGAAGTGATCTTTCTTTGTTGCCTTGTTAAGTTTTCTATAATCAATACACATTCTCCACCCCGTGACTGCCTTTGTGGAATAAGTTCATTTTTTTAGCGTTCTCAACGATCGTCATTCCTCCCTTTTTAGGGACCACTTGGACTGGGCTAACCCAATCACCGCGGTGGTACGGGATAGATAATCCCGGCCGCGGAAGAAGCTTGAGAACTTCCTTCTTCACGACTTCACGCATTGCATTATTGAGCGTCTTATTTGGGGTTCGCATGATGGGGTAATTGGCAGTGGTCAATAGGAATGCGATGTGTGCATAGTGTCGGGCTTACCCCTTTTAGATCTTGAAGGGAATACCCGAAGACCGACTGTGTTTTCTCTAAAGACGGCTATTAGCCGGGTAGTTTCTTGGTCACTAAGCTTATCGCTTATGATGACGGTGCTTGTGAATCGCCGTTTAGGAAGACATAGCGTAGGCCAGGGGGTAGGGGTTTAAGCTCAAGCGGAGGCCGAGTTAGCTCTTCCTCTTTGGGAAGTTCAATGAGTTCCCCGAATCGCCCTCTTCTTCAATGAAGAATTGGGCGTCTTTTTTCTAGGTCTGCTTTACGGGTTCTCATATAGCATAACTCCCATGACCTCCTCGGGCGTGTCATACTCATGGAAGGGTTCTGCTACCGAAGTTTTTGACTCGAGTAACTGGGATAGAAAACTTTTTCTTCCCCGAGTTTGACATCTAAATCCCCGGATGTCGATAAATCAAGAATCTTCTCCAAGGGATGCCCGGGATGTCGAAGTCTTGGATATCAAAAATATGAAAATCCAAAGACAACTTGACATTCTGTATAGGAAGATTTGTTCATGTATAACCTCACGGCTTTTAATGGTGGTACGTGGTGCTATGTGCAAGGTCCGTCTTTGTGGGGGTCCTAACGACTTCCTTGTCACAAGCTTGTGCGAAGGGGTTTGGACATTATGTTTATTCCCCACGGTAGGGTTATACATGACTTCCACCAAGTTTCCACGATATTCGCAATGGATTGGTGTAGAGGGGCCACTTATCCGAATTTCTTCGAAAAGAAGGTCCTTCCTCTCGCAACCATTCGTGCTCATTATAGCCTGTTAGCTCCTTAATAGACTCGGAGAAAGAGTTTATCCGGGGTTGTTCAGAACCAGGTGGGGACAGTGGTTTCTTCCATTGTTAAATAATCGAGGTATTACCGAATTGCTCAAGAGGGTCTTCCTCGAAAAACGGGAGATCCGGCCATGCGGTCTCCTTTGGTTCTCGGTTCAGCGAGGGTCTCTAAGGATGTTTCGGGTTCGGCAAGAGCGAAGAGGCTTCCTCTTGTTTTCGCTGGGTTCTACACGGATGGGTTCTAGCGGAGCAAAGATTCTCAAGAATACGGTTTAGGAGAGCTTCTCCTTCATTTGTGGTTTTATGTGCGAACGACCCTCCGGCGGCTAAATCAAGCGGCGAGGCGCTTGCCCCTGTCCAATCCTAGCCGAAATGTAAAAGCACGTGGTTTGGTATGGACAGTGCGGGCCGGATCGTGTAAGCGTGGTAAACCGGTCCCGGGCTGCACCTAAGGTTTCACCCTCTATTTGTTGGAAGTTGAGTATCTCTTACAGCGCGCAGGGCGCGATTCGGATAAAGGGTAGAACGCCGCACGTAACTGTTTCATGATTCTTCCCATTCTCCGCTTACCAACCCTACGTTATGGGCGTACCATTGAGTCGCCCTCTCGAGAGAGAACGGAAACAACTTCCACCTCAACGTGTCGTGTGTCATGCCACGCAATTGTCCGGCGACCCACAGAGCTGCTCAAACTCCCTCAAGTGATGGTAGGGGTTTTCATATTCCGAGCCCCGAAAAGGCGGGGAACCATGGCTATAAAGCCGTGGCGGAGCTCATACTCTAAAAGCTGTGATTGGCTTCAGATGGGCGTGGTTCTGGTTCGCCCCTTAGGAGCGCATTGTGATTTGTAGGGTAGGTTGCTCCATGAGTATGAGGACTGTTTTTTGGTATTTTGGTTTAAAAGGATACTACCGGTCACACAGTCGCCCATTAGGCTCGAAATATAACTACGACAACCATCCCCTAAGAACGGCACCAGAAATGCTTGTTGGTGTTTCTTACATCACACAGAAATCCGCAAGCGCACGGAAATACCGTTGTAGCACTTCACCCGGTGGTGCGTGGTATCGTATTTTACACAAGGACGGTCGCGCAGCCAGCTTTTACTTCGGTCCGTGGTCAACCTAAGGCAAGGGTTTGTTTTCTAAGAGTAGCGAGGTATCTATAGGCTAAGTTTTTCCGTGCAGTGATTTCTAAAGTCATTTGTCTACTCACTTCGGGGCACCGGCCAACGCCCAACCGGGAAGCTTAGGCAATTAGCTCTACGTCACACCCGAACGTGGGGGGGGATTTCAAAGGGGCCGGACAAGGCTTGTCACGACCAAGCCGCCTACCCCCTCAACCGTGGGATGCTTCGCAAAAAGGTAGGTGAACGCTAGTCCAAACACCACGTTTGCACTATTGGTCACGCTTCTTGATGTTGGCCAAGGTTCCCCGGTCAAAGAGTTCCTTCACCAAGAACTAACGCTCTTAACGAGACAATCTACCAATCCCGCAAGTCTACAACAGCTAAGAAATATACGAGGAAATTAAATAGCTTCAAGATAATCACAAGACTTCTTACCAAAGTGTAAGTAGCTACTTGAGGAGAGGTACAAGCCGGGCGGGTACCGACAAGTCCGCACTGGCCCCTCCTAGGAACCGCGGAACACCGAGAGGCGAACCGGCAACTCGGGTAGAAAGAACAAAGCTTCTTTCTAGCTTTTCCCTCTCTCTCTCTAGAATTTAGAAGAAGATATAGAAGAAGTAGAAGAAGAAGAACTAATTCTACTCTCTTGCACAAGTGGATTTGGTTTCTTCTTGGAATTGTTGTTGAGAGAGGTGAAGGAGGGAGCTATTTATACACAAGGGGAGGGGCCTAAGTGCTCAAAACACCAAAACCGACCTAGGAACACCTTCCAAATCTGCCAAACCGACCATCCAACGTCGGTAGTACCCGTTATGGAAGGTAACAAACCGCCTCCCCGGCTGGGCCCGAACCGCCAGCCGGGTGCGGCCGCACCAGTGGTGCGCAGCGCACCGTCTTTGGGGCCGGGCTGGCTCGAGCCGGTAGGCTAGGCCTCCTTTGCTGTGAAAAGTCATCCGGTGGTCTTGGCCCCGCCTCGGGTTTTGACGTTTTGTCCCGATTCTTGTTTGGGCTTGCCATTTGCTTCTTTGGGCCTTTTTCCTATTGTTGGTTTTTATTTCTTTTTTTTCTTTGTATTTTTGGCCCAAAGTGGTTATTCTTGAATTGGTACTGCAAGTCCAAATAAACACCAAAACTTTGGAATATGTTAGTTGAAATCCCTATTTCTAGGTTGTTTTGGTGTTGTGTTGACGGTGTTTAAATTGCGGTTGGTTACCGTCAACATGTACTCGCCCCCGCCGACATGCATGGAGTTTTAGGTTGGGCGACTTGGCGGAGCATATACGAGAAAGAGTGGCGTACATCCCATCCTATAGCCCAAATGGTGCCTCGCCATGACGGGCATCGGTGCAAACCGACCAAAACGGTGCGGCCGTCCCAAAGGCGTCTCGGGTGGTGTGGTGTGCTCCGTGTTCTCGCGGCGAGGAGTGTAGGATCCGCGGCGAGTGTATGAGATTCTTCGGTCGATCCAATCTTTTGCGGTAGATATCACTTTGGCGAGCACGGATATCATTCACGTTGTCTCGGGTTTGTGATCTTCACACAATCAAACTTTCTATTTGTAGTGCTAGCTGGCACCGATCTATTGCTACCTCCTCTTTCTCCGGATGGTGTTGTCGATCAAACAAACTGAATTGGATAGCTTTTTGGTGCGCACGTGATGGTTGATGTTCTCGATCGAACGGGATTAATTTGATCGATCATATGCATGGTTTATGTTGAAAAGATCCGAGTAGGAGTATGCATGAAAAAACCGAGATATTTTATTAGTCGTAATCATGCAATGTGTTATATTTTTCCAAATTTGTCTTTGTTTGGATGTCCTTCTCCTCTCTTCCTCCTCCCCTCCCCTCCGTGAGTTGTTCTTCCTATAGAAAGCTACGTGATATGTGATTCTCCCGTGGGGAAGCGGGTGGCGCCCCGCGGGCGCTAGGGGTTGGCCGGAGCTCGCTAGGGGCGGCGGGGTGGTGGTGGCTGGTTTTGGGGGAGCGGAAACGAGAGGGCGGCAAGACGAAGAAAATAAAATGATGCGGCTATCCGCACTCGTGTTTCTCTATTTACTACTTCTTCTATACGGAGTAGTATGTACATCCTAGTCATCAAGATTCCCTTCTTTATCTCTACTCTAGACCAACTACAATCGATTGGGGGCCTACTTATAATTTTATCTAAATATATATTCATCGGAGATCTAGTTGAAGGATTAATTGAAACGAATTCAATGGTGTAATCTAGTTTTTTAAGGTACAAGACTTTACATAGTGGGCCCCCCGGGCGCATGCACTTGTCTCCGCACTCTCTCGTGTGCCTCTCATTTGCTCATCAGGCGTGGCCCCGTGGTGTACACCACATGGGAAGGCCCGATTCTGGCGAACTTGGAGCTGGTTCTCGTTGGGTGGCGTGGGTTCCCATTACCCCGCAAACAAATTTTGACCGCTCGTCTTATTCAAATTTTTTATATAAACATCATCCATTTTGATGTGACTTAGTTTATTATTAGAGATACTTTAATAATAATTTATTTATTTCCTAAATTGTATAAATAATTTGAATAAGACGAGCGGTCAAACATGATGTCTTAGTGTCAATATGGTCAATTATTTTGAGACGGAGGGGGAGTACTATACACTATTTTTTTCAGCGCTGAAATATAGCTGAGCGATTCGGCTGATTTAATAGTATTACGTGAGAGAGAATAAGCTGAAATAAGAAAAAAAAAAAGAACTGTAGGAGTAGTAGGCGCCTCCTTGCGTGTTGTCGTCTTCCCAATGGTGCCTCGCCGTTCGAGCACCGTGCAGTGCATGGCACCGCAATCTGGGGAGCACGGCGCACCAAGGATTGGACGAACGACAATGGCGCAGGCGTGGCCCTATCCTACTGACGAGCCATACGCAAAGGATTCGCATGCAAGGCGGACATGGGCCCTATCCTACGAGGTGTAGGATTACGCAAAGGATTCGCATGTAAGGCCCTATACACGCGGCCCAGTAGTTAAGGAGCCGTGTGGTGGAAAAGGCTCGTCGTGCTCTACAAGAACACAAAAGCCGCCAACGACGAGGTATTTTGATGATGATTTTTATATTCCCGAACCTGTTTTACCAAAACATCCTTACTTTTATTGGGACTCTCGCGGCCGGCCGGCGGTTCATTATTGCTCAAGGCGTAGGCGTGTGGCCGTCTTCTTCCCCGCCGCCGCGGTGCGGAAGGGCAAGAGGCCGGCTACTCCAGAGGGCAAGGAGGGCGTAGCGAGGAAGATGAAGGCAAGAGGTCGGGCAACACCGCTAGACGCGATGGCGCATGCCGTGACGGCGTGCTTCGCCGCAGTCGCCTGAGGAACTGCCGGGCAGCGCCATCCTCCAAAGATCGCATCATGTGAGGACAAGAAACTTCCGTATGAACGTACTGCGTCTTCGACTCGTCGCACGCGAAGTTCCGACAAGACACCGACACCGAGGAGGCGATCCAACTCGTGTCGCTCCTCGTTCGATCTACAACCTGCCCGGCAATACACACAAGCTTTCGGGAGCTCCGGGCAGGGGCTCTCTTCGAGGCCAATCGCTCGAGGCCATATGCTACGAGGGGATGGTGAGGATGACGACGGCGCCGCGGGGATCCCGCGCCGGAGCTCGTGAAAGCCGCCACGCCGCGACGCCGCCACGCTTCTTGGCGATGCCGCCAGATCGGCCGAAACCCCGCGACCACACGGCGCCAGCGCCGCTCCATGGAATCAGCGGCGGCCCAGCCTCGACGGCCGGCGGGCGAACCATAACCGGCCAAAGCTGCCTATTGGGCCCGTGAGGACCTCATCGAGGCCGCGCCGCAACCCAACCTTGGTTGATCCCGACGGTACGGAGCGCACATGGGCCGCCGCCGATCCCCACATCCGTGCATGGTCGGAGGATGCAGCGCTGCGGCGCCATCATGTACTGTACGGGAGGAACCGTCATCCTCAGACCGCGG
Organism: Hyparrhenia diplandra; assembly: GCA_015847255.1. Taxonomy (NCBI): domain Eukaryota; kingdom Viridiplantae; phylum Streptophyta; class Magnoliopsida; order Poales; family Poaceae; genus Hyparrhenia; species Hyparrhenia diplandra. Next base: position 193,579 of record JADLZK010002961.1, read on the forward strand.
CCTTCGGTGCCGCCGATCGATCTTGAGTTTAAACGGTTCCGTCATTTGGAATTGGATGTCGCGGCCGATGCACGCCTTCGCCAGATGTGTGTCGTCCCCAAAACTAGCTATATTTATTTAGTTTTTATTTTGTGTCCGAGATGAGTTAGAATATCACTACTCCCTCCGTCTCACGGGGGTTTGTCGCTTTTTAACTTTTTGAACTTCATGTTTGACCATCCGTCTCATGGAGTTTGTCCCTTTTACCATTCTCTTTTTTTTTTTACTTTAATCTATACTACCAAATATCATCAGGGGCCAACTATAATTTTATCGAAATATATCCATATGAGGTCTTGTTTTTTGCGGGGGATTTATTAAAAGGAATTCAATGGTGTAATCGAATTTAATTTGATTTTTTGGTTTTGTGAGTTATAGCATTTTTAGTTAGTTCAAAAAAGTAGGGCCCCTTTGGATATCATGGTGAGGCTCCGAAAGTGTATGGGGATTAAGTATATGATCATACTAGACTATCTAGGGTAGGTGGATACGTAGAATATGTGGATATACTTTGTTTTATATACAGCAGTAGTGATATATTTGTATATATGAAAAATATGGGTTCCTTCAAAAATTTTCACGTAGTAAAATCTAGAAGCTGCGTTAATATGAGTATCCGAACATACTCAAACTGATAAACAAAAAAAAAAAACGACACACGGGGGGACGGCGTCCCACCGGTATCTCATCAACCGATAAACAAGTATAAACACATGTGCAACGTGGTTTTATTGAGGCGGGAGTAACTACTCTTGGGAGTACGAAATGATAAACGCAGATTCGAATAGGTCTACCCTTTGAAACCATACATATGACCAATGAAACCAAAAATAAAAAAAGTAATAGTCACATCGGTGACAAAAAATAACCATCAAATGGTACAAGACACGCTAAAGACATGCATATGACTATCATTCATCTCATGCATGCGGATGAACACTTATGATAAGAAATCAAACCGCATCAACATTGAAGCATATAGGCAAACATAATATTTACAATATTCCATAAAGATAGATTAGGACATTATATATATATATAATATATATAAAAAGAAAGAGCGAACACCAACATATACTATACCCAAACAGCGACTGACCACGAGAACACCGACGGTTCATCGTTCACACAATCTAAATAAGTCATAATACATTTTCCTCCTTGATGCTAGTATTCGAGGGACGGAAGAGTTGTCCTCGTTGGACTCCCCTGGCTGGCGCTTTTACCATTATTGTCGCCGTGGTAGATCTTGAAGGAGTGGAGGCGGTTTTTTGTCCTTTTCGTAGGTAACCAACACTCCAAGTGCGGTGAAATATAAAATAGGTGCCACTGGGTCCATCATATGCGTGTCTAACCCCGTCCATACTTGTCTTCACTACTAGTTCACTCCTCTCCCACTTTCCTTTCCACTCCTCGTTATTATCCCCCACGCCCTGCTTGTTGCCACTCCTCCTCGCCCTCGCCCTAGCCCTCGCCCGCCGCCCCACAAAGGCGATGAAGGAGAAAAGGCGGGCGATGGCGGCGAGATCGCCGTGATGAGCGTGCTTACAGTTGCAGCTGCCGGAGGACCCTCGCTCGGCGAGGGGAGATCCTCCAGCCGCGCCTCAGCCAGAAGGAACAAGTTGCCGATGCAATGTACATGGAGCTCGTCAGCGTCTGCGGCAAGTTCCCGGTGAGTACCCGACACCAAGGGAGGCGATCCGGCTCGTGTCACTCCACCGAGATTCGCTGCTTTGCGCCGCCCTCGCCGAAACAAAGAGTTCCCACAGGGAGCTCGCAGCGGCGCGCTTCCTCAAGGCCGAGCATCCGGAGGCCATATGCTATGAGGGGATGGTGAAGATGACGGGCGGCGCTGTGGGATCCCAAAGGGGCGAGAGCTCCTCGGGGAGCCGCTCGATGCCGAGGACTTCCGTGGCGGCTTACTTCTTGGCGATCTTTGTTGTATGGTCGGAAACCCCACGGACCCAAGCGCTGGCGCTACTCCATGGAATCAGCGGTGGGCGGCTTTGGCCAGTGTGTGGGCGAACCATCTCGCCGGAAAGCGCATTTTGGCCGTGCGGACCTCAACGCGGTTGTGTGCCTCAACCCAACCTTGATTCGTGTCCCTACCGCTTCGGACGGTGTAGAGCTCGCGTCGGCGACAAACACGTACGTATGCGGCCGGAAGAATGCATGACCCACGAGGGCGAGGGCGACGTCGTCGCATCGCTTCTCGCTCGGGGGAGCACTTGTTTCATTCCGTATGGATTAACTGACTCAAAAAGATTCGCCTCGTACTTTTCGCCCAAACTATGCAATTTGTTTTTATTTATCTACATTTAGTGCTCCATGCATGCGCTTTTCAAGATTTGATGATTGTGTACCGTAGTACTTTTGGGTTTGCTTTGGGAACTAAATTTCCAGTATTACTCGAGACGTGAAGAGTTGTCCTCGCTGACTCACAACCGGGCGCAAATACATTATTGTCCGGCCGTGGTAGATCTTGGAAGGAGTGGAGACAGCTTTTGTGTCCTTTTTCGCTTTCGTAACCAACACCCAAGTGCAAAGAAGATCAAAATAGGT
>JADLZK010002962.1:0-11838 GCA_015847255.1 Hyparrhenia diplandra
ATCAAAGTTGAGATCACGGCTAGCTAGTGCAGCGGCTTCCTAGACCCTCATCGATAGCATGGTGACCTTCGGGGCCACCTCCACATCCCGCCTACATCACCGCTACTTGCTGAAATCCCTTCTTGTAGTGCACAATGATAGCCCATGGCCAGACCGAGGCAGCCAACAAGGTCATCACCATGTATCTTTGTTGCCTTACTAGTGAATGACCCAAGCGTGGGTTGCGCTTAGTTGCCATGGGTGGTGTATGCGTCTTTTCAAGCCTCCCACAAGAACACATTGTTCAAGACCATCTACGGTTGTGACCGCCTTCTATCCGCTCTTATGAGCAGTATGAAACCAAGGTTGTTGTTGTGGCCAAGAGCTTGGCTAAGCGAGAATGCGGGATGAGCTCTTGGCGATGCCCGCCGCCACTTGGAGCAAGCACGGGGTTTCGACAAGAGCCACTATGACTAGCATCATCGTGATGCCCGCTATCGCGTGGCGATTAGGTGTGGTTGCACCTTCATCACCGCGCCCGACCTCCTTGCAAGTGGCGTCAAGAGGAAGCTTAGGCCCCGTTTCACGACCCCCATCGCATGGCGCCATCATCAGCGGCGTGGCCCCTCCAGTCCCTCCTCGCATTCCCTCCACGGCGTCTTTCACGCCGGCCTCTTGAAGAAGTTTATGGGCACACTCCACCAGCAGTACCTCTGGCCCTATTGCCCAATCATCATGGCACCACCGGCCTCGAACACGAGGCGCAACAAGGGCTGCCCCCAAGGGCGTGCATTTCTAGCATGAGCCCGAGAAGATTGAGACATTTGAGTAAGTTAGCAATTACGGAGTGGTTGAGAGATTATAGTTAGGGCTAGAAGTTAATGCAGGGCTAGAATCAAGGAGTCAGCCTCCTATTTGTACCTAGTACTCGGCTGAGAATAAATTAAGAAAGATTAGTTACCTCTCGTCTCCCTTTGCTGGTCTTAATCTCACCTTCTTCTACCTTGGGCACCCAGGCAACAACCGTGGCACCATTACTCAGCTCTGGCTATGAAATAAGGAGCCGGGGCCCTTACCTTGGGCACCAAGGCCCTTGATAGGGTGTGATGTTGCATGAGCAAAAGCGAGCAATAGGTCGCCGGTCCTAGAGCAAGAGGTTAGAGAGGCGACAACATAATTGGAGAAGTGGGTTCAGGGTGTGGAAGAAGGAGAAAGATATAATAAGGCCCAATAGGCAAATATACAGATATATTAGTACATAGAAGCCCCCTATACTATGGCAAATTACATGTGATTTGTACATTTAACATTTGCAAGGTATATGTAGATTAAACCTTGAAGACGTGTATGAAATTTACTATATTGCAATGTTCATGGCCGAAGAAGGCTAAAGGAACTAGAATATTACCTCATCCACAAGGAGTGTTGATGGTTCCTTTGCTAACTCTAGAAGCCCTTTTTATTAGAAACCTTAAGCCTTTTTCAGGTGATATTAGGTATGGTTGATAGCCATCAGCCTCCAAAAACAACCTAACATTAAGAAGAAAAAATGATGTTATAACCATAAATTTGACAAGTTCAAGTAGAGCTGGCTTTAATTATGAATGTTTTGTTTACAATTAATTACCTTTTGACATTTTTCATATCAAAATGCTTGTCCAGAGGTAGTTGTTTGATCCTAGTTGGAAACTTTCCCTCAAAACTTGCAACAACTTTCCAACCCGCACCCTGTATAACAATAAAATTTTGAGAAATTTAAATTCTAGCAAGTCTTGAAAAGAGAAATTTCATAGAGGGGCAAACTAGCACCTTCAAAGGCATATTGGTATTTCTAGTATGCACAGTATTGCAAATAGGATGAGCTTACACATTTATGATAGAATAAACTTTATATAAGACTATTAAGATATCAATCTCACTAATAAATTAAGTTTTTGCTCTCGTTCCATATTCATTGAGACCATCTTCGTTCCTCATTCTATGTACTTATATTGAATTATCTCATTGCATAAGAAACCAACTAAGGCTTCTTTGTGTTCACTTCTGGTTCTCCCTTCTGTCGCGCTTTTGGTTTTGCACCTCTTGCTCCTCAGCCTTCTGATCTTTCCTTTGATAATTAGTGGAGAAAAGTTGATAAGGCTGCTAGTGGAGATCTTAGGTTGGGTCTGAATTCACTAGTCATTTTGGGGGCTTGGTGTATCTGGCAGCATAGAAATGATTGTGTGTTTAATGGGGCTTCCCCAAGTGTTAATTTGGTGTTGGACTTGGCTAGGGGTGAGGCTCATTGGTAAAACTTTGCAGGAGCTAAGGGAATTTCCCTACTCATGGCTGGAGGTTCAGTCTGATTGGCTGTAATATGGTCGTCTGGTTTTCTTTTTAGCCGGTGCTTTAATGTCTTGGCAGTAGTGGGTGTGTGCGTGTGTTCGGGTCTACGTATGACTCTCTTTTTCTTCTACTAATATAATGATACACAGCTCCTGTGTGTTTGAGAAAAAAAATAACTTATTGACAAGATTGCAAACTATTTTCTAAGTTTGAAGGAGTCCCTTATGGATTGGGTTGGTAGAATGATCATGGTTAAAGAAGTCCTTAGTTCAGCTCCTCTCACCTTATGATTGCAATTGATCTATCTTCCCAAATGTGCAACTAAAAAGAAATTGACATGGTAAGGAGCTTTCTCTAGAAAGGGCATAAGAAGGATAATGGAGGCAATTGTCTAGCAGCATGCCCAAAACTTAGCCGACTAATTGAATATGGTGTTCTAGGGATTCATGGCATTTAGACACTTTAGTGGACGCTTCAGTTCCATTCACTATGGTTGGAAAAACTGATCTATCTTGTGCTGGTGTGGGCTTTTCATATAAGTGCATCCTGTAGTAGGTCTATTTATATAGCTGTTGACACAATAGTTCAGGATGGCATGTCAACCAAAGTTTTGTACAAATCAGTTTTTTTTTTGAAAGAAAATTGTACAAATCAGTAGATACACAATAAATCTCATAGCCAGAAGTTGCTCCTAGTCTTACTGCTTTGGTGCCCAAACGAGGGCCAAACAAATTATTTGTGCATGAAGCGCTTGATAATCACAAATGCATTTTTGGAGTTTTGAGAGACATTAACAATTCTTGTGTTCATTGAACATCTAAACCTCCGGAAATTTTAGATGAAGTCCATTTAAATCTTGAGGTATTGGATCAACACAAGTGGATATATATTTACAGAGATAGACACATATTCATGTAAATCAGCATACATGGCTTTTTTTGTTTCGATCAACAAATTCAATACTAGGAAAGGGTTACGGAAATATTGATCTTCCTTACATTGCAAAAGTCTTCCTTTGGCTTGATATATTTATAGATAATGGAGAGCTGAGATATTAGCACAGAGAGGACTTCCATATCCTGTGCAGTCGCATAGCATGAGTAGACATAAGAAACTTTCAACACGTGTTAGTTTCTTGTGACCTAACTCAGGAAGCAAGGTTTTTTCGTTCTCCAAAGTGTTGTCCCCAAGAAGCTCTGTCCCCAAAGAGATTCATCTCGCACTAGCTGGTGTGGTGTGTAGCTCTCAAGGGGATGATAGGACTCAAAAGGTTTCAACTTTTTTTTATACATTTAGTTACTTGGGAAATTTAGTTCCAAGATCCCTAAAAAGTGCAGCAGTCCGTGCATCATGAACGTTCGTTGTGGTGTGCAGCTGGTGCAAGGCATCCTCAGATGCTCCTGCTACCTTCCCGAGTCCATTTATTTTTTATCTTGGGGATTGGTCATTCTTTTTTTTCCTTGTAATATGATGTGATTTTTGTATCAGTTACGGTCTATCCTAACACCTTTTTTCTTCTTTATTGAAGTGAGCCACAGCTCTACCACATGTTTAAGAAAAAAAAAGAAAGCAAGGTGTTTTTAGAAACTGAAGAGATGAAACAAGTGGCACATAAAACTTCTACAAAACCTTATAATACATTGTCATTTGTGGCCATGTCCAAAACAAGGATGTTTCAGACTGACTGGTTTATGATGATAGAAATAATATTGCACAACATTACAAATGGACTGATGCTCAAAGTTTCTAATATCCTTTACTTTGACGAAAAGTAAACCTGTGATCAATGATCATGAATACATCTAAAGAGATAGGAGTCTATAGGCTAAGCAGGAGCATGATGGTTTCGGACTGGCCAGTTTATGATGATAGAAATACTGCATATATAACAGCACAAATGAACTAATGCTCAAAGTTTCTAATATCCCTTTACTTTTGAGGAAAGTAAACCTCAGACTATGAATAAATCTAAGAGATATATAGACTGCATTCAATTTACTAACCTCACCCCCAGCAATATGTTCAAGAAACTTGTCCTCAAATTCTCGGCAAAGTCCTAAAGCAATTGCCTTGGTTCCATCAGAACTTTGGTCCATCTGTTCTCCAAGCTTTCCTAATTCCTCTTGGACAATTTGAGACTTCCCTTGAAGACTGAAGTGATATGAAAGAGGAATAAAATTATCATTGATTCTAGCATACCATCACACAAGTTGACCAAAAAGAGCAGCATAAGTTTTTACCCATTTAGGAGATTTGGCAGCCTAGCTGTTATCCTTGTTTTTTTATCTGCTTAGCAAGTGAATCAACTAAAGCTACTCTTCCAAGCTTACTTTGGGGAGCCCCGCCAAGAATAGATACAAGGGTTTTAACTTCTGCTTGCCAATAAGCTTCCGGTGGGGTTTCAGAACCTACTTCAGACTGAGCAGAGGCAGTAGGAACAGAATGCCCAATTGTAGCTACCCATTTTATATCCGCTGCAGTTCTTGGACCTTGGTTTTACAAGCAAGGCCTGAACAGCACCCAGGGCTTTCTGTTCTCAGAAGCTTGATCAATTTTGCTCAAGACACCAATGGTTCTAGTACCTAGTAAACAAACACATTAATATGCTTTCGTACAATTACATGTAAACTCGAATGCTATGCCAAGAAAGTGCAATTTATTATACACACCTTCTGAATCAATTCTCTGGCAATCCTTAGAGAGCTCGAGAAGACGCTTCGTCAGGTGCTTGAAGAGCTGGAATGATAACTAGCAAAATTGCATCATTGCGTGCAGCATAGTTGCTAATCTGGAGATGTGATTTCAAGTTGCAAGCCATGTATGGAGAAAAGAGAGTACACACTTGGTTAGTTTTGTATTTTCGATAATAATTCTTGACGATACTCAAATACTAGTATTTCTAAACCTTACCACACCATTGCATAGGTAATATGCTAGTTGCTCAAAAAGCTAAACAAACAATCAAATAGGACTACATAATACTCACCATTAATTCATCTGTGCTCCGTTGATCAACACCGGTATGTCAATTAGTTTTAACGGAGGGGCTGAAACAGAAGCATCAGTGAGAAGTGAATACACAAAAGTAAAATGTTTATTGTAATATCGAATTTGAAGGTTTTTTATTTTTGAAGACATGAGCCCACCCAGGCCTATTTTGTCAAAATTTAATCTTATGGACAAAAGCATCAAGCTATTGATATCAAAACTACTTCTGATATGGATCAAAACAGAAAGGGTTTGGCATGGGTTCGTTGCAGTGAGTTACTACCCTGACTATTCAAAACTAATAACCTACATGATAATTGTGTTTGTTTTAGTGGTAACAATTTGAAGAGGACTCTGGCATTGAAGTGCACGAGTAAGTGGAGCCTTAAAAGATGGAATTTCTAGGACACAAACCATATGCAAGAGGCATCTTCATTCTGAATATTTTTGGCCAATATTAATGGGCAGCTTCTAGGAAGAGTGCTTAGTCCTCGTTTTTCTAGAGAAGTTTGTCCTTCTAAACCCATATTACACAAATTTAGAGCAACAACGAGATGCTTATGCACTACTACAAACGGTGTCGGAATTGAACGAACCGCCACCGACATTGGCAGCGCTGCTTTCGAAGAACATTGGTGGCTTGTCTCACAAACCAATGGTGATACTCAATAGATCACTGCCAGATTAAAATACGAACCGACATTTTGTCTAGAGACAACACAACCGGGTGGAGCCATGGACCGGCGCTGGAGTTCGACACCACTGCCGGGTCGGAAGATTCGAAACTGATATCGACCCGCCATGGTTGTGCCAGTTCAAAATCCGACTATGATGGGGTTTTGAAACATATGCCAATTCTGTAGTAGTGATAGAACTAGAGTGAGAAGAAGTTTAGCCATATCAGTTCTCAACTCGATCTTGCTAGGGAGACACTCTCTCTCATGGAGAACTATTAGAAGTCGCATGCATATTATTGCCCAGTTCGATGTGAGCCACAACATTGCACGCATGAGTGTAAGATGTGTCGTCCCGTCTCATGTGTTTGTAGGCACTAGACAAAAGAGATGATGTCTCTTTGTTCGTGTTAATTATCATCAATTGAATAATTTAGTTTTATTTTATCTCCTACATCTTTCCATACATCATACATGCATGTCTCCCTTTTAATTAAATTGTGTACTCCCCGTTTGAAAATAAGTAAGTATATTTATAAGTATAAAAAATATTAGCAAGTTTATTATCTTCAAATAAGTTGATTATTATAAATATTCAGTGATTAATCTAACAATAGTTATCATGCATCATAAATATTTAATATTTTTTTAATATACTCGGTCAAAGTTAATAGCGTTTGACTTCTTAAAAAATAACAATAATACTTACTTTGAGATAGAGGTGGTATATACAGTACTAAAGTGGTGGACTTCTCTAATGTTTTTAGTTAGTAATAAAAACACTACCATTAGTAATGGCACATTGGAATATCACTAGGAGGCATTTAGTAGGGAAAGTTTTTACTAAATTTTGAATAAAAAACACTAGGAGAAACCACCTCACTAGGAGAAATATAGAATTCTAATTGTGGTCGATATAGATTGAATCCATGCTAAAAAAAAAATTGATATGCGTAGAAAAGTTCAAACCCATAAGTACACAGTTGCGAAGCTAGAGTACCAAGAACCGAGTGCACACTTCATATTTGTTCAGCCGAGGTGGGGGCACAAGAGGTAAAATTTACTCTAATATTTTGAATTTACCCTGGTGTCTGTGCACTCGGTCACCCAATGTGGCTTTGCCACTGCATGTAGAGGCATAGAATTCATGCTAACAGAAATAAATGAAGCCGAAAGGAAATTACAGTTCGCCAATCAATCGAATGAAGCAGGTGAAGTTGCTGTTCAAATTAAAAGAAAAGAAAATAGTGTATACATACAGTATACTCTCATTTTCTGAACAATAAGCACTCGATTAGCTAGCTATTTACTGCGTATGTAGGAAAAAAAAGTAAGAATAATGGAATAGCAAACCAACCTGTGCTAGTGCGCAATTTCACAGTGATCTCATCCGATCGCCCCTTGCCAGAAGCCTTACTCAACCTGTCCTGCAACGAGTGCCTGAGGGAACCTGTACCAGCATAGTCATTCAGAATCAGACATATAACCGCTGCAAACACATATGCAGGCAACCAATGCAAATCCATCCCCTGATTTTCACAACGTTGGAGGAGAGGTCACCATCCAAGAGAACTCACTCGCGGAAATCTGCTGTGACTTGCTATCGATCTGGAGAACGATGGCCTTGCTGCTGAGTGATGCGTCCCGCTGCAGCTCAATGCAGATTGGGGCTCTTGTCGCGCCATTCTCCCCGGTAGGCTGCAATCAGCAACATGAGATTCGTCAGTGTAGGCAACAGGAGAAGCGCCAATATACGGAGTATTTGGTAAATTATTATGAAATGTGCTGTCATCTCTGCTCCACCATTCAATGTAACAGAGATGGAATGAAAAGAACAACAAGCATATATATAGAAATGTATATTTGCAGAAAAAGTATACGCCGAACAAGATATATATGGAAGGCAGGAAATTGTGCCGAAAAACATTGAGGGATGAAAAAAAATGTACTCACGAACAGGATGGCCGATCAGACCATTGAGCACCGCCGATTTTCCCGCGCCCTGCACAAATTAAACAAACCCCACCCGTACGCCATCAAGCCCAGCAAGCACCGAGTTGCATATGCAATCAGGACGGAGAAGGGTACGCGCGTATACGCACGACGTTGCCGATGGCGACGACGTTGAGGAAGGATGACGCGCGGCGGCTCGGGCGCTCGTCGGCGGAGGGTCGACGTCCGCGAGCAGCGCGGTGCCCTGCAGGGTCGTGTCGGCGAGCTCCGCCAGCTCCTCCATCGCCTCCATCGGTCCGGTCCGCTCCGCTAGATGGGTGTGGACGGATGGAGCGAAATCGGAGGCGGTTGCGGACCAGCGATGGATGCTGTGGCGCGCGGCGGCGAGGCGATGGGATTCAGGCTGATCGGCGATCGCGAGTGTCCGTGGCGCCGCCAAGAGAGGCGATTATTCGGGGTGTGGTGTGGTGGGTTTCAATTTCAAATGGCCCCGATCGATCGGCTGCTTGGTTTTAATTTCTTCCGGGCTATGAAGACGAAGACATGGGAGAAGGACACGTAGCACGAGTGTGGTGGGTGGTGAACGCTGGGTCCGCGCACGTCTCTCCCGTCCAGTAAACATAATCGAACTGCATGCTGCATGCCAAAAGCAGTGATCGAGCTGTCTCGTCGATGCTCAAGCTCAAACCCTGCAAGTACTTTAGGCGGTGTTCTGATTTTTTTTTTTTTTTTTAACCTGTTGTGATGATTGTTATCGTCGTCACACTTATTTAGTAAACTTTTATCTAATAATCTAAGTTTTAAGGAGACAGGTGAGATGCCAATTTACTCACTGCAACTTACGAAATATAATACTCTCCTTCCTATCCAAATTATAAGCGCTTTGACTTTTTTTACATCCACGTGGAAGGAAAGGGAGGACACGGTGCAACACAGTGGGGTATAGGGCTTTGCGATGGGAGGTGGAAGAAGGGAGAGAAGTCACTAATAATTGAGTCCCACATGCATAAAGCAACTAACGAGTTTACATTTACAATACCGGACCCCTGTTTTCATATCGGACGACTAATAGCGATTCGCGATTAGTCGTCCTTATCATATCTGGCTTTGCCGATAAGGTCGTTCGATCGGTTTTGAGCGATCGAGCGATTAGTCGTCCGATTAGGGACGATAAATCACGATTAGTCGTCCGATAAGTTGTGCGGACGATAAGTTGGGCTGGTTTGAAGTCTGTTAAGGCCCAGGGGGTTAAAGAGAAGAGGCGGGCATCTCGATAGCTGAAGCCATAGCTAAATTGCCGCCAAACTTCTTTGCCATGGCTGAAGATAAGAAGGGCGGGGCAAGATCATCGGATCTTGGATGGAAGCATGGGTTTTGGCCGGGGCGTAGGGAAGAAAGAGTTCATATATATATAGTATATATAAAGTCGATAAGGTCATCAAGCATCGGGGCGATAAATTTGTCCAATAAGCCGTCGGCCCGATTAATCATCATCGTCCTTATCGTTCTTATCGGTGGTCTTACGACTAGGAGCGATAATACGATATGAAACTTGAGGGACCGGGGCGGAAGTAAAAATCCGGACTTTCCCCACGTCGGCTCCCTCGGGGGCGACTCGGGCGGCGCCCGCTTCCCCTTCGCCTCGAGCCCCTCATCCCAGGCCGCCGAGGGCTCGGCGTCGGTTGTCGGAGGAGGGGGCAAGGATGGCGGTGGCTGGGTCTTCCTTGGGCTCCTCATCCCTCGTCCTCTCTCCCATGGTGCTCCGGGATGGCTACCTAGGAGTGGTGGCGCTGCGGGATCCCGACTGTTGTGCCGGATCCCGGCTCCCTTGGGCCGGATCGGCTGCTGGCACATGGATCACGATGTGTGGTGGGGGGGGAGGCGGCCGTGGCAGCACGGTGGTGGGACAGCGGTACAGTGGTGGTGGTCGTCCCTCGGCCGGTGTTGGAGGTGGTCGGGCGTGGTGGCGCCGGTTGTGGTGATGGAAGGCATCGGTAGTGGCACCGTGGTGAGGCTATGGTGGGGGGGATGGCGCGCAACTCTCCTTCCCCTTCCCCGGGCGCGGGAGGGTGCCCCTCCTTTGGGAGGGCATCGTCGTGGGCCGGCGCTTGGCTAGGGGAGGGGCAAAGCCCGTTTCTCCGGTGGCTAGATCCGGTCCCCTTTGGCTAGATCTGTGCGTCCCAAGGGAGGGTCGGCGTAGGTGGTGGCGATGATGGTTGCGGCAGTGCTGGGTGGTGGTGGAGTTGCGGCGAGCTGTGGCTTGGTGGTGATGGCGGCAGTGCTGGGGGGTGGAGGTGGTGGTGGTGGGCGTCGGTGGCTGTTCGTCCCACGCTGAAATCTCATGTTTGGGTTTGGAAATTGATGACACACTTGTGGCACTAATCCTTTCCTTTAAGTGTGACTTATGAGATAGGATTAGATGGATGACAAGGAGCATGATGATCATGAACATGGACGATGATGATGGATATGATGGATCGTCAAGCTCGGTGATCGACTTGAGAGGAACCCGGAGATCAAGGCAAAGGTATCTTGATAGGGTTTTTCTTTCGGTGATCAAGACACAATAGAGCATGTGATCACATTATAGGATAGATAGATAGCCGCCTATCAAGAGGGGAATGCACGACAATCTTTTGGTGAAGTGCTTCTAGGTCCAATTGACTTGCATATTGCATTTAGGACAATGAGGCACTAACTTCGATCTTGCCTAACCGTTCGACAAGCTAACATGCATGATAACGTGATCATCTTCGGCGTGTTGGCAACATATGGCAAGGCGAAGCAAGGTTGAAGCAAAAGGCGACAACAAAGATGAAGAACTCGCTGTCGGGCGACCCGGATGCACGGCGTGGCGGCCGGACGCACCGACCCGGTGGCTCCGGTCAGTGCGTCTGACAAGGCCCTGCGGCCGGGTTTGGCCGGGCCCGGGACGGACTTTCCCCCAGACCGGATGCATCGGTGCTCGGCGGAACGGTGGCCGGGCCAGCGTGTTGGGCGTGTCATTTGTGGGCTAAAGCTTGTCGGTTGTGACCGGACCCGTGACCGGACTCCGGATTAGTGAGTCCGGTCGGTGCGTCCGTCAGTCTTGAGAGCCCATTTCAAAGCACAACGGCTCCATTTCGTGAGGTGGGCTATATATATGGGTTTTGCCGGTTTCTAGCCCTCTCTCTTGCACATTTGAAGCTTCAACTTGCTATTGAGCTTGTGAGACTCCTCTCCACTCATCTCTCCATCCATAACTTCGAATTCTTGGTGAGATTGAGAGTGATAGGAAGTGCATTGCATTGGTGATTGCATCTAGAGGCACTTCATCCTTGGAGAAGGCGCGGGATTCTTGTTTTCTTGGGAATTTGCCGGTTCCCTAGCGGCTTAGAGCAGAGGCGGTGTTAAGCTCGATTGGAGCTTGTTCGAGGGGGCCACAGGGTGGTTTGTGAGGGGGGTTGAGCCTTACCCGGGAGGTTGTGAAAAGGAGCACTAGTGGATTGCTTTCGTGGCTTGTTGGACCCTCTCTTGTGATCGTTTGCTTGAGCTCCCACAGGGGATTTGGCACCGGCCATTAAGCTTAGCAAATCAAGTGAGTGTGTCGCCATAGCGGGGACTAGCGTGCCCGGCAAGCACGTGAACCTCGTGTGAAAAATCATCGTGTCTTGTGTGCTAGCTCGTTGGAGATTTCTTAAACACGGTGATTGGCTTCAACCTCGACACTACACGGTGGTATTGTATCCTAAGCATCTCTTTGCATTACTTTAGTAGTATATCTTGTTAGGGTGCTTAGCTTGGTAGCTTGAGTAGCTTGTTTAGTTTGCTTAGCCTTGTTAGCTCTAGTGGTAGAATTAGTTAGAATTGCTTGTTCACCTAGGAGTAAACTAGTTGACATAGCCTTTGTGTGGATTAGAGATAATAGAAATTGAATTGT
>JADLZK010002963.1:0-11380 GCA_015847255.1 Hyparrhenia diplandra
CACGCCCACTTCTTAATGGGACTTTTAATCTCGTATTGGCGAGGGATCCACGCTACTGTCACGTTGCAGTCGATAATGGAAATCAGTTATAGATGAACTATTCGGCATATATTGACATAGGATAGATGTACTACGGTGTTGAAGACACCACTGCGGATTATATTGATCGAGTAGCCAACCGTGAAGCAATGGTTTATCTGTGGCGGGTCCGCTAGAGGGCTAGACCGTCTGGGCACAACTCCATGTTCCCACGAGGCAACTTGAGGAGGATGGAATTCACGGACTTCACGTCTTTCTCCTAAGCAGCGTCTTGTAAACTTCTCGCCGTGGGTCTCCACGCCCGGCAAATGACCTTACTGCCGGATATGCGATATCTCAGTAAAAATAGAGGGGTGAGTACAAAGCGTGCTCACCAAGTCCCAAACCGGGGTTGTAATTATTGGGGGTTTGGGCCCTAGCGAGGTCTAAAAGCCGCTCCGCTAGTTCGGTTTATCTCATGTCATCACTTTGTCATGACACCACATGTTAGTCATCATCAAAAAGTATATCTAATCATAGATGTTCGTCCTAGCACTTGCCTATTCCAAGGGCGTGGCTATTGAATAGATTCAATTAACTCTGCAGAGGTTGTACACTTTTCCCCCACACGATAGACACTGCCCATACTAATCGCCGACTTGGCTTAGACTGAGCGGGGCCTAGCGAGATCCGTACCGGCTTGGGTGCTACCCCAGGTATATTGGTATAATCTTCACCGACTTTCGGGGGTTGGAAGGATAACACGCCACCCTAAGATACGAGATCACCCCTAGACAATATGGTGATACCAAATCACCCACGGCTTCTGGTAATACCTAATTACCCAACCTATCTTGTCAACACCACTCTCAATCTCAAATCATCAATATGTGCCTCTAGCAACTGCGCCATCAGCGCCCAAACACTTCCGTGGAAGACCACTTTCGGCATCGCTTTAGCGGACATGGGGCCACTCTCCCCACATCCGCTCCCCGATAGAGTCGTTTACTTCTTCCCGTACCTTGGATCCCAATTATACCTCAACCCAGCGGGGGTGTGAATCAAGCAGCCCCATAAGCGGGTGTGGCATCTGCAGTAATATTATACTAGGTAGAAGGTCTATGAACAGGTCCTTAGGGAGGCGCGAGTATCTCAGCGAGTAACCCTCGGGTGGCGATTCAGGCGTGGTATTTAGGCTCTACCGGACTACCACTACTCACCTCTTTTGTTGGTTGGGGTTCATTAGGCATTCTCATGTTTCTCTTGATCACAGCGTATGAGCATAGATAGCGTGGATGATTCGTCATCGGCTTAGCTCCATAGCTACGTTATCGGGCTCACACCACTATTTACTAATCCGATTTATTATTATCATCATCATTATATCATCATATTAAGGTCATGATTAGGGGGTAAGGACTTGCCTTGGAGGTTCTTACGAATCGGCACTGACGTCGAACGCGTCTACGGTGTTCCTCGGACGGAGGCTCTTAATGCAGTGCGTCCGAAGAACTACTACAAGATAACGTTGATGGCCTAGCTTGAACTAGAGCAACCAAAACAAGCATAGAACATTATGGTGGCATTGGGTTAGATGCATAGAGCTAGATTTTTAGATGAATTATGGAAGTCGTTTTCATAGAAAACGGAGTTAGTATGCATGAGATATGGATTTTTATAATATTAATCCCCTATTAAATCATTAGGATAATATTATAATATAATTTTATCATGTAATAATATTGGAACTAATTACATGATAAAATTCTATAAATCAAATAATGAATTTACAAATTTTTCGGGAATTTTTCGTGCGGGGAAGGTCTACTTTTAATACCCTATGTACAAGCCTTGGGTGCACATAGTAATTTACATCGCGTAACGCGTCTCCATCTTGGCGTGGCGCTTACGTGGGTCAGTGGACATACGTGTGGCTGCTCACGCGGGTTAATGCGGTATTATTCTGTGCTCCCCTTGGGTGTGACGGTGTGGGGCCGGAACGGCGGCGTGGCTCCTTGTCATTGGTCGATCGCCGCGACGACGCCACGTTCGAGGCTGACGACGTCGCGCTCTGCCCCTCCGTCGAACTCGCAGCACGGCGGCAGCCGCGGGATCCTCGCCCGGACTTTGTCGTTTCCACCCGGAACCTCGCCCAGCGTGTGGACCGTTCGACTCCCCTCGTCGTCACGGGCTTGATGGAGCCGGTCGGGGTGGCGGGAGGTCTCGTCCCCTCCACGACGGCGAGCGGAGCCAGGGGCGGCGTTAGTCGGCGGCGGCGCTCTAGGGCTGCCCTACATCGCACTGAGCAAAAGCGAAAGAGGGGACTCGAAAGAGGAGGCCGTGGGCAACCTAGGTGACTCACCAATTTGCCCCGACGGTAGACCGAATCGCCGACGACACTCCAAGCCCTTCCAGCGGGCGAAACTTTTGGATTGGGGAAATCCCTATGGCGGCGGGGGAGGGGAGGAGATGGAAGTGGAGGGAAGCACCGGTGTTCTAGATCACCGCGGAGCTTGTGAGGTGGTTGGCGAGGCGGATTGGTGGCCGGTAGGGGGTATTTATAGGCAGCGCCGTGCTCTCGCCGCGATATTTTTTCCGGCAGCGACTCTGTGTCTCGGCGACCTCCGGCTAGCACCCAGTGGAGTCCGATAGGTTCATGGCTGCTTCCGCGTCGCTGCGTTCAGTGCTCATCGAGCTTCGCCGTCGTCGGGTCGTGTCATCATCGGCGGCGGTCGCCCGTCATGGCGTAGGATGGTCGGCCGCTGGCCGTGGCGCTGTCGACACGGTGCTCGTGCTGCCAACCGCCGGTGGGGCTCGGCGAGCGGTTGTGCAGCGTGGTTTTACTGCAGCGTCAGCCCGGTGAGCCCGAGCTCATTGCGGAGTTATGGCGAGGCCAGCCGGCCAGGCTGTCGCAGCTGATTGGCGGCTATGCTCGAGTTGACTGGGCTCTCGTGTCCGCTGGCCCCCGGCCCGAAGCGGCGGGCAGCTAATGGCGCCCAGGTGCCCGCCTTCATATGTGCATAGAGGGCGGGGCCACCATGTCGCCGCTCCGCGTCGGAGGTAGGAGACTCACGCAGCGGTGGGGCCTGGCCGCCGGCGTGAGGAAGGGATCGGTGGCCGGCCGCCGCCAGCGGTTGGGCTCCAGCCGGGCTCGCTTCCACGCGAGCCGTGATGGGCCGGCCTTTTTGGCTTGGGGAGAGAAAGGATGAGGAGGGAAGGAGGAGAGAAGGAGGCTTCTGGCCGGGCCGAAAGAGGGAAGGAAGAATGAGCCCGATGGCCCTTCCGGATTTCCTTTCTCTTTTTCTTTTCCTTTTCTCTATTCTATTTCCTTTTCCTTTCTTCCTCCTACTTTTCCCTATTATTTCATGGGTGTCACCTATATATATTTGGGTTATAAATATTTATACAAGTACATGTATATTCCCATGTTTTACTCATGAAAATATTTAATCAAATGTACTTATATAAATATTCACGTATATAGGTGCACACACTTTGTCTTCCCCAATTCCATGATTTCATGCGTGATATATATTTTATAAATATTCTTACAAGCACACTTATATTCCCATGACTTTATTGTTGAGAATAATTATTTATTGTGCTTATAAAATATCCCATATGTATTTGGTGCACCACGGTTTTAGGTATTTACTATTCCCTTAAAGATTCATAAATCATTCTCATGCAACTTCTTCCATAAATAAAATCTAGAACTTACCTTGCATCCTTTGTCACCATAAGCTCGAGTAAGAAACAACAAACCCTAATATTCTAGATGGTGAAAGTTTTGAAATGCGGGGTTTTTAAAATCGAGGTTTTGGTTTGCCAGGAAAATAAATCAAGTTTTAGTTGTAATTAGAAAAAGTTCAAATTTTAGTGAATTTTAAAATGATGCAAAAACACTGGTGTTATTTACAAATCTACCCACTTAGATGAATCTCCCCAGATTCCTAGTCTATAGAGTGAAGGTCCTAATTTGAGGCCTAAAGGATAGAGATAGAGAGAGAAAATTTTCCATTGCTTACGGTCTTTGCCTTTGTAGAACCTCTACGCATTATCGTGCTACTCTATTACTAGGGCAACACAACTTTGTGGAGGGCATGCCTTACTCGCTGTTTGGACGATCTGCTTCTTTGCTTTTACCCGTCTCCTTGATCTTGCCTCTTTCTTCAGAAGTCTTGGGTCTTCTCGGGCGCTACCCCACTTAGAGAGAATTTATTCCTCTAGTGTCTCGATCTTCTAGTGTCTTCCGTGTAATACGTCCTCTAGCTTGTTCCTTTTGCGGTCTAATGCGGTGTATCCTTAAATGCGGTATCTTCGAGTAATAAATCATCGTGGAACTTGAGATTCCATTTTGTTTGAAATCCTAAGTCTTCACAGACCTTATTATATCATCTTAGCCCATTTCTATTTTTCTCTATTTCTTCTCGTTCTGCCCATTTGATTTCTTTCTCCTTCCTTATTTTAAGCTTGGTATTTTATTTTTCTTCTTTTTTGCACATAGTACTACCCCACTTAGAAAATTTTCTACTTATTATTTGCCAATGATCTTGATAACCGAGGGGAGTACAACAAAGAGAGTGAAAAGGAATGCTACTCTCTGATTACACCTCCCTGAGGGCGGTTCTCTGAAAGACGGTCATGGTGGTTTACGCTTGGCCGCCTTGCGGGTCCGCACTTTCGGCTCTCTTTATTTGGGGGCTTCTTCTCTTGGTGGTGCTTGGCGAGTGGCGGGGGTGCTTCCGTTTGTGGGTCTTACTGCCAGGTGATGGTGGCCGTGGAGTCCGTTCTTCTTTCCGTGAAGGGGTTGACGAACATCCCTTCGGTAGTTGCAGGGTTCGGCCGGCCGTGAGCGCCTTTCAGCGTCTTGATTGGAGGGCGATGGTGGTGTCCCTCGGTTCTGACGTGTCGCTCTTGGATGGCCTTGTGGTTCCGGCTAGGTAGCCTCACGGGCGATGCCGTGGGCTTACTTGCTCCTTGGTGTGGCGTGCTCTGCGAGTCGTTGAGCGTAGCTCTCCATTTCGTTACATTTCCGTGAACCGAGCTCCTTATAAGCGTGTCTGGCGGTCGTCTCTTGCTCATCAAGGCGGCGGATAGGATAGCAGTGCGTGATGGCCAGGGCTGCCTTGTGGACCTCGAGCGTCCTCCTCTGAGCAATCCAGGCGGGTGATTCTTCCCTTCGGTGGTAGGTGCCTCATGGGGGTACGGGCAATGGGCTCCACGTATATTTGCTTAAGGCGATTGGAGTGCTGCGGCGGCGGCTTGGTAGGTGTCGAAGCGAAAACCAATGGTGGTCACTGCGCTCGATTCGTCGGTGATGGGCTGGGTAGTCTTGGCTCTTGGCGTGTAGGCGGTGACCGGCGTGATGGGTGCGGCGCTCTTGTGTCGCTACCCTCTCATACTGGGGGTTCCGCGGATGCCTGGGTTCTGTGCGGTCTGCGGTAGAGAAGTTGGGGGAAATCGAGGGGTGTTGATGCACCGGCCGCTAACTCCAATTCCCGGCCATTTCGAGGCCGTGGTTGGTAATGATTCTTGGTGGGTGGATGGCAAGGAGAGTGATGGTAGAGGGTGGAAGATGGTGGCTAGCCAATGGGAAATGTTTGGAGTAGGATGATGGTGAGAGCGAGGGTGGTGCTCTTCTTATAGTGGGTCGAAGGTGATGGCTTCGGGGAGAAGCTTGGTCGACCGGTATTGTTTTGGGGTGTGGTGGTGTATAGTGGAAGGATTGGGAGTTAGTCTCCTGTATACATTGACCGGGCGACGGCTGGGCGTGGTTGTGGTGACCGTGGTGGTCTTGGCCGATTGGATTCCCCATAGTGGGAACCTTGTGTCTTCTCTTTTGTTGGTATCACGGCTTTTCCGGCATTTCTATATGTCTACGGGTATCTGTTTGCTCGGGTAAACATCCTTTATGGGCTTGATGACCGCCTTCAATCCCTGGTAACCTTCTGGCTCCATCTTCATGCCTCGCAGCAACAGCGATCTTGACTCCATCTTGCATCTCGGCATTGGTGCGTCATTTTGAACCGTTGTAGGTTGTCTTGATAAACCCAAATTCGGTTTGTGTGGTTTGAGTCGTGGTATCAATGATATCGGCGACTTTGGCATTGAGGTGGCGGCATGTTTCCAAGAATGTTGCACTGGCCGTTTAGGTCCATCGAATAACGACGGGTGTGACGGCATGTAGGGGAGAATTTCTTTGAATGCGGTTCAAACGGCCACAAATCGTGGAGTCTATCGGTTGTCGCCACGTTCCTAGAAAGGTTAGTTCCTAATCTATTGAACTAGAAAGGGGATGGGAGGGAAAAGCATAAGGTACTATAAGGTCTAACTAAGTAAGGATTAGAGGAAAGCAAGCATTTTAGGTAGGGATAGACTTTGGGGTATCCTAGTAACACCGGTGTTTGGAAACAACACAAACTTACCGTGTGAATCATTATGAAAAGTTAGTCACGGTGAACTAAGTTTGAGGAAACTTGTCTTATTACTTCGTGACTTGAAACTTTCAAAGACGTTTCATCGATCCTATCGAAATTTCCTTCTCATCGACTCGTAAGTAGTAATAATGGGAAAATTTTCCATAGGATTGAAAAGATCACAACATTTTGTTAAACAAACAAAGCGCTTAAATATATTACATCACGTGCGATTACTTAGATGATATAAGGTCACATCACACATTATCATTGTCATGACGACTTATTGTGCGACTTTTGCTACTAATAAGACTAGAACCATGGGTTACCATACTGCCTCGCAACTACTAGCATGCTTGCTACTAGGGGTCTAGCAACAAAGTTCGTAGTTACAACAAGCATGCTAATGTGGGTCGCTAACTTGGGACATTGCTACTTAACTAGGACTTGTCACATAATGATTGCCTTGTGGGATCTTGATTCACGGTACTCTTGCACAATCAATGAGGCAACAAGGATCGTCTTGGGTTTTTGCCGGGGCCTTTAGTAGTGAAGCCTCCTTTTTCTTCGGACATGGGTGTCGACAGTGGCTTCCGCCTCCTTGCAATAGGCCTGAAGGGCTCTTAATGCAAGCTTCGCAAGTGTCCCATAACTCTGTTCCTTGTTCAAGGAAAATCCTGCGGCCCTTCGCGATGTGGAAACATCCGGGATGTGCAGCTTGCATCACACATTCGAGGGTATCCCATTCTCGTAGAAGTCACTTTCGGTAGTAGTCGCGAGGCTTCGACGCATACCCTAGTTGTGAGAGAATTTCGGAGAAGCTTTGGAAATGTCCCAAAGGTTAGTCCATCTGTGGATGACCATCCGCCCATCCGTTGCATCACATTATAATATAGGCGTACATGAAAAAGCTAAACATAAGGTTATTCTGGATTGGTGCTCAAGTCTCTAAGTAGAAATCCATAAGTAAAATTTGAGAAGTATGTGCCAATAATTTAATCCATCCATTTTCCATCCTATACGGTCAAGCTCGACGACGATACCACTTTCTGTCGCCCCACTTCTTAATGGGACTTTTTAATCTCGCCGTATTGGCGCGGGGATCACGCTACCAATAAATTTACCGAGTCTGCGAATGGAAATCAGTTATAGATGAACTATTCGAGCATATATTGACATAGGATAGATGTACTTACAAATGTGTTGAAGACACCACTCGGATTATATTGATTGTGGTAGCCAAGCGTGAAGCAAATGGTTTATCTCGGTGACGGCCCCGCTAGAGGGCTAGACCGTCTGGGGCACAACTCCATGTTCCACGTGCAACTTGGCGGATGGAATTCCCCGGACTTCTACGTCTTTCTCCCTAAGCAACGTCTTGTAAACTTCTACGTCGTGGGTCTCTCCTACTTCGACAAATGACCTTACCTTCCGGATATGCCATATCCGTAAAATAGAGAGGTGAGTACAAACGTGCTGGCAAGTCCCAAACCGGGGGTTGTAATTATTAAGGGTTTGGGCCCTAGCGTAGTCTCTAAAGCTCGCTCTCGCTAGTTCGGTTTATCTCATGTCATCACCGGGTCGCCATGACACCACATGTTAGTCATCATCAAAAAGTATATCTAATCATAGATGTTCGCCCTAGCACTTGCCCATTCCAAGGGCGTGGCTATTCAATAGATTCAATTAACTTTCTCGCAGAGGTTGTACACTTTTCCCCACCACGATAGACACCGCCCTTTACCACCGCTGACTTGGCTTAGACGGGCCTAACGAGATCCGTACCGGCAGGTGCTACCTAGGTATATTGGTATAATCTTCACCACGACTTCCGGGGTTGGAAGGATAACACGCCACCCTAAGATGACGATCACCTAGACAATATGGTGATACCAAATCACCCACGGCTTTACGGTAATACCTAATTACCCAACCTATCTTGTCAACACCACTCTCAATCTCAAATCATCAATATGTGCCTCTAGCACCGCGCCACAGCGCCCAAACACTTCCGTGGAAGACCACCAAGATCCATGCCAAGGACATGGGGCCACTCTCCCCACATCTCGCTCCCAATAGGTCGTTTGCACCTTCAAACCACCTTGGATCCCAATTATACCTCAACCCAACGGGGTGTGAATCAAACCGCCTTATAAACGGCGTGGTGGTCAGACGTAATATTATACTAGGTAGAAGGTCTATGAACCGGTCCTTAGGGGGCTTAGTATCTCTCATGAGAACCCCTCATGGCCGATTCGGCGCGGGTATTTAGGCTCTACCGTACTACCACTACTCACCTCTTTTGTTGGTTAGGTTCATTAGGCATTCTCATGTTTCTCTTGATCACAACGTATGAGCATAGATAACGTGGATGATTACGTCATCGGCTTAGCTCCATAGCTACGTTATCGGGCTCACACCACTATTTACTAATCCGATTTATTATTATCATCATCATTATATCATCATATTAAGGTCATGATTAGGGGGTAAGGACTTGCCTTGGAGGTTCTTAACGAATCGGGCATGACGTCGAACGTCTTCTCGTGTTCCTGACGGAGGCTCCTAATCGGTCGTCGAAGAACTACTACAAGATACGTTGATGGCCTAGCTTGAACTAGAGCAACCAAAACAAGCATAGAACATTATGGTGGCATTGGGTTAGATGCATAGAGCTAGATTTTTAGATGAATTATGGAAGTCGATTTTCATGCTTAAAACGGAGTTAGTATGCATGAGATATGGATTTTATAATATTAATCCTAATTAAATCATTAGGATAATATTATAATATAATTTTATCATGTAATAATATTGGAACTATTACATGATAAAATTCTATAAATCAAATAATGAATTTACAAATTTTTCGAATTTTTCTCACACGGGAAGGTCTACTTTTAATAACCTATGTACAAGCCTTGGGTGCACATAGTAATTTACATCGTGTACACACCGCGACAGCGTCTCCATGCGGCGTGCTTACGTGGGTCAGGTGGACGCCCGCGGTGGCTACCCGCGTGGGTGCCACGCGTATTACGAGCTCCCCTTGGGCGGTGACGGTGTGGGGACTCGAACGGCGCGCGTGGCTCCTTGTCATTGAGTCGACGCCGCGACGACGCCACGCTCGGCCGACGACGCCGCGATCGCTCCCCTCCGTCGAACTCGCGACGGCGCGCGCAGCGGATCCTCGCCGGACTTGTCGCTTTCCACCCGTAACCTCGCCCGCGGTGGACCGCTCGACTCCCTCGTCGTCCCCGGGCTTGATGGAGCCGGTCGGGGTGGCGGGAGGTCTCGCTCCTCCACGACGGCGGCATGAGTCGGGCGGGCGTTGGTCGGCGGGCGCTCTAGGGCGGCCCTACACCGCACTGCAGCAAAAACGAAAAGAGGGGACTCGAAGAGGAGGCCGTGGGCAACCTAGGTGACTCACCAATTTGCCCGACGGTGACAGACCGCCGACGACACTCCAAGCCCCTTCCAGGGCAGCGAAACTTTTGATTGGGGAAATCCCTATGGCGAGCTGGGGAGGGGGAGGAGATGGAAGTGGAGGGAAGCACCGGGTGTTCCGGATCACCGCTGAGCTTGTGAGGTGGTTGGCGAGGCGGATTGGTGGCCGGTAGGGGGTATTTATAGGCCGCGCCGCGGCTCTCGCCGGCGATATTTTTCCGACAGCGAGCTCAGTGCTCGGCGACCTCCGTGGCACCCTACTGAGTCCGATAGGTTCAGGCTGGCTTCGCGCGGCGCTGCTTCGTGCTCATCGAGCTTCGCCGTCGTCGGGTCGTGGTTATCTCATGGCCGGGCGTCGCTCGCTCATGGCGGCAGGATGGTCGACGCGCTGGCTCGTGCGCTGCTCGACTCGGTGCTCGTCGCTGCCAACCGCCACTGGGGCTCTCGGCAGGCGGTTGTGCCGCGTGGTTTGCACGCGCATGAGCTCCGGTGAGCCAGCTCATTGCGTGAGTTATGGCGAGGCCCGCCCGGCATCAGGCCGGGCAAGCGATTGGCGGCGCTGCTCGAGGCTGACTCGGGCTCTCGTGGTCCGCGGCGTCCGGCGCTGGGTGAGTCCGGGCCGCGCTAATGGCGCCCGGCTGTGGTGAATCTTCAAGGTGCGTGAGGGCGGGGCCACCATGTCGCCGCTCCGCCGGAGGTAGGAGACGGCGCGGTGGGGGCCTCGGTCGCCGCCGCGGAGGAAGGGATGCGGCGGCTTCGCCACCAGTTGGGCTTTCCTGGCTGGGCTGCCTTCCACGTGGAGCCGATGGGCCTACGCTGCTGGGTTTGGGAGAGAAAGGATGAGGAGGAAGGAGGAGAGAAGGAGGCCTCATTGGCTGGGCGAAAGAAGGAAGGAAGAGAATGAGCCCATGGCCCTTACGGATTTCCTTTTCTTTTTCTTTTCCTTTTCTCTATTCTATTTCCTTTCCTTTCTTCCTCCTACTTTTTCCCTATTATTTCATGGGTGTCACCTATATATATTTGGGTTATAAATATTTATACAAGTACATGTATATTCCCATGTTTTACTCATGAAAATATTTAATCAAATGTACTTATATAAATATTCACGTATATAGGTGCACACTTTTGTCTTCCCCAATTCCCATGATTTCATGCGTGATATATATTTTATAAATATTCTTACAAGCACACTTATATTCCCATGATTTTTATTGTTGAGAATAATTATTTATTGTGCTTATAAAAAATATCCCATATGTATTTGGTGCACACGGTTTTAGGTATTTACTATTCGTAAAGATTCATAAATCATTCTCATGCAACTTCTTCCATAAATAAAATCTAGAACTTACCTTGCATCCTTTGTCACCATAAGCTCGACAAAGAAACAACAAACCCTAATATTCTAGATGGTGAAAGTTTTGAAATCACGTTTTTAATCGGGGTTTTGTTTTGGCGGGAAAATAAATCAAGTTTTAGTTGTAATTAGAAAA
>JADLZK010002964.1:0-40158 GCA_015847255.1 Hyparrhenia diplandra
ATATCCTGTGCTCCATTTGCTTGATGCTCCGTGTCACACACCGCCATCTTTAGTTCTATTGTTCTCGCGTTGTCACAAATTCTTCTAACGTATTTTTGAGTTTGTAAACGTGTTAACGCGAATCTGTTAACAAGGATACACATGAGATATTTTCCTTTTTAGAATTCCGGGGGAGCCATCTCCACTGTCATGAACAATTCCATTACAAAAAACGAGAACACGCATTTCATCGCACGGTTTCGCAACGGACACACATAAAACAAACTTGGCACCGGGAGCTGTGCAGCACATACAAATCCATACTACAGCACGAGGTAGCCTACAAGTCCATACACAAACAAACGAGTTTACCACTTTACTGACTAATCAGGTACGATTGAGTGTGATTCATCTGCTAATCAAAGTAGTACTCTATGTGATTTCTTGAGAACAAACAAAAAGTGTTAGTACGGGGTTGATCCCGCTAAGGAAGCAGCACACGAACTCGGAAATTAGGGTTCTAGATCTACTTTACTAGAATTCGAAATAGCATCTCAAATATTACAATGTGGAAATCAGAGGAATATGAAAAGGGAAATACAATGCTCATTCCAGTCTACCCTCTCCAGTTCTCTCTCTCAATATTTATACTTGTAGGTTGTCCACTCAGAGCTGCTTGTCTTGGAGCTGGGCTTCCGTAGGTGAGTGGGCTGGGCCGCTTCACTTGTCGTAGCTGGGACGTTGCTGACAAAAAGTAAAGGTCGAGTCTCAGTGGAGAGTTTATAACGTTGTTTCTAAGACTGCCACATCAGGTTGAAGAAAAATAAAACACGGATGAAAACCTCACTCTCTCAATTGAGAGTTTCATTATATAATTTCATACACATTAAATTTCAAGACACACAGAAAGTTGGTATTCATGCCAAGAGACTTGTTTATTGATATTAAGTTGGCATTATATTTTGATAAACTACATTAAACTTTAAAAATAACTAAAGACAGGTTTACAAGTTAATTTATCTAGAGATGAATCGACCATATGGAGCCCAGCATCTTGTGTCTATCTGTCTCTGATTCTCATCTTCTCAATCAAAGAGACAAAAAAAGCAGAATAGTTTACGACTTTGTGCCCACGAGAAAAAAATAGGAAAAAGGAATAGATAGGATTAGGTGCAAAATTTTCTATTTATTATTTGGAGGAGGATAGGTGCAACTTTGGAAGGGATGTAGATGAACATAGGCCCGAATATTGGAAGGCCTTTTAGGATGGTCAGCGTTCCGTCTTTTTTGCTTTTGATCCTTTTTTTGAAAGATTCTCACAAAAACACCCTTTTTTGTTTTAGGTGCACAATATGGACCCTTTTCTCGCCCATGGGTCACGGCGCCAGATTATAACGTCTCGGCACCACCACCTATGGCGCCGAGGTTCACGGCGTGGCATCGAAAATTTTACATTTTTCCCCTCGGTGCCACAGATCACGCGGCACCGAGCTTCGCGCCATGATCCACGGCGAGGGGAAATGAAAAACGCATTTTTTTTCTTCTCTTTTGGCGCTTTTCATACAACAAATAGATTGTTGCCGAACACTTTATTGAAACGGTGCTATGGTCCTGCCGGTTAGCGCACACGTAAGTAGTCCAGGAGAGGAGCTGGGTTCAAAACCCGACCGGCCACCTTTTTTTTACCTTTATTTTTGGTTTTTTTTTTTTCCCTTTTTTTTTTTTTTTTGGTTTTCAACAAGCAAAATGTAACAATTGTCGTTACTTTATTAACAATGTAATAAATAAATATAATAAATATTACTTTATACACTATTAATTGTAAAAAAAAATTGACAACTCTTTTTTAAGTATATAGAAAATGTGGAGTACAAGCATGTGTTCTCGTACTTATGTTACATCTAATTCTAAATCAATTTCCTTCAAATTTAATAAAATTTCTAAAATACCTTTAATACCATAGGGTATTATAATTTTCAAAAAGAATGTTATTGTAATTGCACAATTGTTGTTACATCTTACATTGTTGATTGCTTGTTAAAAAAAAAAAAAAAAAGATTTAATGGTCATATAATTTAGGTAATATATATCATTTAGATATTATATACAATTTAGGTAATATATAAAAAGTATTACCATTCGTCTTTTTTTTTTTTACATTGCTTGTTATTAAAAACCATAAGAAGGGAAACAAAAAAAACACCAAAACACAAAGAAAGAAGAGGCTGGTCAGGGGTTTGAACCCAGGTCTCCCAGGCCCAAACTGCACCCGCGCGCCACTAACCAGCTGAACCACAGCAGCCTTTCAGTACAGTGCTCGGAAACTTTCTACTTGTCATCTAACGCGCCAAAGGAGAAGGAAAAAAATAATGCAATTTTTGCATTTTCCTCGGCGCCGTGGATCATGGATCATAGGGGAAAATGTAAAATTTTCGATGCCACACCGTTTAAAATTGGTTCCCACATCGTGAACCTCGCGCCATAGGTGGTGGCGCCGAGACGTTATAGCAGGCGCCGTGACCCATGAGCGCCGAGAAAAGGGTCCATATTGTGCACGAAAACAAAAAAGAGTGTTTTTTGAGAATCTTTCCAAAAAAGGGTTAAAAAGCAAAAAAGACGGGCGTTCAACCTATATATCTTGGCCCAACTATACACCAGATCGGGTGAGGAGGGAGAGATGTTGTCCTCTTTCAAAGTTTGGGCCCCAGATATGCTATCCTCGTGTATAGTTGGGCCGGGCAACTGCCAAGTGTCGTGAACATTGGGTTCTGAACTACACGACGCCGCACTTAGGTCTATTTTGCTACAGGCCTGGTCCATTTAACGATCACACTGAGCGTGTGCATGAGCTGTAACTGTAAGCCTGTAACAGTTGCTCAAACGAATTTGCTCAAAAAAAAAGTAGCTGAAATGAAGAATGATTGTTTCTTTACTTAGAGATTTTACAGGTCAATTAATTTACTGGTACATGCCAACTAGCAGAATGACAGTTTTCGTGATTCATGACAGCATCAATCAAATTGGAAAAAAAAAAAAAGACCCAGCAAAGACCATCAGGGATGGCAAACATGTCCAGAGGTCGCACAAGATTGCCTACTTTACGGCGAGAGCAAAATGTATAGCAGACCAATGGCTCTACTGCCCCGGCCAAGTTTGGTTGTTGGCTGACCTGCCATCTCTTATATAATAATAATAATAATAGACCGAGCATGTACTCTACCGGCCTCAAATAATGTTAAAGTGGAAATTAAATTCTTAAATTTATTATAAAAGAAACAGGCCATTTTGTGTTGGAAAGTTTACGTGTGCTCTACCGAGCTCAAACTGTGCTGGTTGCTGTACAGCAGTAGCTATAGCAGCGGATAAGACAGCTCCGCGGAGCGCAGACGATAGTAGTATACTACTAGTAGTACTCCGATCCGACGCGACGCTACAAGCTGACGACGACCCTTTTTGGTGCTGGGTGCAGTTCCCAGAAAGAGACCGAACCACAGATGTGGATTTGATAGAAGGCGACTGCACGACAGACGACACAGAGCAACCGGGCAAACGGGGCAGCAAGCAGCAAGTTCTCTGTATCTACGATCCTGTCGCAGGGTATTAACAGGTAGGTCTGTATCCAGATCTACTCCGTACTCCGTAGGAGTTTACTATGCTGTTGAGAGATTAGCTGAAACGTCAACATTAGCGAGCAGTTTAGCACTTGGGAGTTGGGATGGGCCACGGCCCTGCTATCCCCATCTCCTCCGCCAGGCCAGGCTCCGCCGGGCTCCAGCCACGCCTACTGATGGAGGGATCTAGCAATTGTATGAGACCTGAGCGATCCTAAAAAGATCAGTGTGAAGGGCAGTAGGCACACCGGCCTCACACGTACTACTGTACTATACAAATCGCTGCCCTGACAGCCACCTCACTCTTATCCACGCGCATCACTCCTCGCACCATGCATACAGTATGCACCCAGCCGCTGCGCCGCTGCGGACCGTACCCGGTACCATCCGTCCGTTACGGACGCCGTACACTACCACAGCCACGAGGCCCGGTGCGGCGCACCGCACGTAATCCACCCAGCAGCAACAGGAGATCAGGATTCAGGATATGCACTGCACCAGCGTCCAGCGCTCGCAGCTCGCCCATCATCCGCCTGCTGAGACTGACTCCACCAACTAAAGATCGTGCACAAACTAAAAGTAGGCCCTAAGACCGACTCCAACAACGGAACTCAAACGAAAATAAAAAGATCATGTCCAGTGTTTTGCATATCAAAACCACGCTCTAAAAGAAGACACACAACATACCCATTTTGCCTACAAGGACGACCAAAAAGGAAGTGTCTTGAGGAGGGAAGGTGGAAAAAGGAAACTTTACCGTGGAGGAGGTAGTGTAGCATGTAGTGCCATTAGGGCAGTCCCAACGCCAATAAATATGGCGTTTCTATCTTCATTTAAGAAGGCCAAAACGCTGAGGTGGCGTGTAAAATTTATGAAGAGAGAGAGCACAGTCATGGAATCGATTTCGTACAGGCGAAACCGGGTCGACGCTCGCACCGAAGAAGCAGGAAACGACCGATTTCGCGATGGGAAGAAACTACTCGTGTCTATCCACCCCGACCCGGATCCCGTGCTCCGTCGCCGCGCGCTCCATGCGCAGGTGCGCACACGCGGATCTCCTTCCCGCGACGGCGCGCTAGGCCTCCGCTTCCCTCTCCCTCGCATTGCTCCCGGATGCCTCTAGATCTCCCTCACGCAGCCTCCACCGCCGCCGCCGCCGACAGCCCGCACCACCACTAGCATCCTCCACCAGCGCTCCGCCCCCAAATCCATCCTGTCCAAGCACCCAATTCCAAGACCTAGCATCCTCCATCCTCAGTCCATCCCAAATCGATATGAATCCTGGCGGATTTGATGCGGTCGGTGGTGCTCTCGCCACCCCTGTTGATGGATCCAGTCCGGCCGCCGGTGAACCCGCCGCCCAGGCAGCAGCAGCATCTACACCGCCCAGGTACATGCTGGTTTTTGTTTCAGTGTACTACAACTGATTCAGTGGTACGTCCTGGTTTCTTGAATCAAGGAAAATGGTTTGTGGTCAATATGTGGCCTTGATTCAATATGCTCATCGAACCATAATTTATAGTTCTTATAAATCGTGCAAGTGTCACGTTCATCTGCCAACTTATTACCGATCGATGCCTAGTTGATATGCAGTTAACTTTCCCATATTGCATATAGTTGATACTTGAATGCCTATATTATGATAGCTGATAACTGAATGCAGTTAACTTTCCCCAAATTGTTCAGTTGTACTCGTACAGTCAGTCCTTGCTTGACCACATAGGTTTTAAGATTTCCTATGTTCATCGAACCATAATTTCTGTTTTCAGTGTGTACCCACCAAGTGATGCTGAACCCCATGACGATGATGGCAGCATGGATCCAGAAGATCTATACACATTTGAAGAATTTGAGGCTGAGCAAGAGCTATTTGAAGAGCATGACGATGATGTGCTACCTGTGAACGTGTTTGGTATTATTTATATAGTACAGTACTTGCTATGAACCGAGACATGTTTTGTGCTCAGTTGACAGTTGAGAGTGGTGTGCTGTGCTGAGTGCCACAGTTGATCCAACACATTTTTGAGGTGCATTTAAGTTCTATTGTGTATAGAAACTGCTATAAAGTCTATGGGTTGGGAGGACGGGTTTCTATGTCAATTAATTACGCTCTTTTTTCTCTTGGACGTTGTGCATAGAAACCATGCATTGGGACTGCCCTTAGAGTGGAGCGCGCCCGGTGGGGCGAGTCTGCGGCTAAGCCAGGTCGGCTCCGCGAGCGGGTGGATCTGCTCTTGTCATGTGGTGGGAGAAAAGGGAGGGGCATGCCGCTAGGGTAAGGGCAATGTCGGCGAGGTAGGAGCGCCGCTAGGGATCATATTTGAGTTTCTTGTGGTTAAGTTAGGTGGCCCACACCTTTTTGTTTTGGGGACTCATTATGTGGAACGGTCTAAAGCAGTGGCGACCAAAAATTATACATAAGGGGGTTAGCTACAAAAATCCAATTTGTAAAAAGAATACTCAATCGGTCAGGTTTCTCGTGGTGACCATCTAGGCTGACTCAATGACTTAACAAAGGTGCTCATATTTTTAATTATATATGCATTCCAGGATTTAAGGTGTTATTTTTCTAGTGTTAGGCGAAATGCTAGTTGACAACAAGGATCTGCGATGATTACATAAATTCGAAGGTCCAACGGGTGGCTTTCACGTGTGAATATAGGCACACTTTTACATTATATAGTGTGTTTCATATGAGCTCATATGAGTTATTTTAACTAACTTTGTTTTTGTGCTTTATGTTTTTTAATCTAGTCCCTCTATCCCATATTTAAATTTCTTGTAGCATGCAGCATGACTACCAAGACCGTATCCAAAAACGCCAACAAACTCCATAGACGGGTGCTACTTACGCCTATGAGTGGCACCTAAAACGACACGCTTTCCGTCACATGTTACTATGGTGTTGTGAGGAGCAAAGGCCGGAGCGATCGCGGAGGCTGGGGTGGACATGGTGGTGTGGAGAGGTCGGGTGGGAGTGGGAGAGTGGGGAGTGATGGAGCCTAGCTCCGCCGACGCCAGGGAATCAATTTACTCCACGTAGCATGGCTAGGGTTGGTCACATGACATCGTTTGGATTATATTCCCTCCTCATAAGTCACGAGTAAGCACACAACTTGGACTGGTAGTGACTGGCCGGTCCCGTTTTTCGATGAACGACGTACGCGCGCATGCAGTTGGGCGTTGACTGCCTATGTGTGCCATGGACATGAGTAAGGATCCCACGACCTTAAGCAATAATCAATGG
Organism: Hyparrhenia diplandra; assembly: GCA_015847255.1. Classification (NCBI taxonomy): domain Eukaryota; kingdom Viridiplantae; phylum Streptophyta; class Magnoliopsida; order Poales; family Poaceae; genus Hyparrhenia; species Hyparrhenia diplandra. The sequence goes on from JADLZK010002964.1 coordinate 6,838, forward strand.
ACGAATCAATATCAATCTAGTTGATCGGAAGGCAGTCCAAAAAGACACGACCAAGCAGACAAGGAGGACACCGGATCCGATCTCACCTTCTCTTCCTTTATTATATCGGCGAACACCCCCACTTGATTACATGCCATCGGCGACGCCAAGCTCTATAACTCTAACTCCCCACTTTCCCACTCCGGCCCCCGACCTCTCCACACCACCATGTTCACCCCAGCCTTCGCGACCTCCCCAACGTCCGCAGTCGCTCTGTCCTTCGCTCCTCCTGTCCCGGATGCCGACATGATTTTGTTACATTCGCTATCTTCATGTAAATAAAAATTATGAAGATGTTCTAGTAAAAATTTTGGTGTCACGTGTTACTATGTTGGGGAGGGCATAGCCCCCTTGGCTCTGCCACTAGTCTAAAGGGCGGAAGCTATAAACTTATCCACTATGGCAATTCATGTGGTCAATGTCTACACCCAAATATAACTTAAAAGAGAAATCAATGACGAAAGTATGAAAAATTACCTATAATGGAGGTGGCAAACCCAAATGATCCACATGGTGAGGCCCATGAGCTTGTTCATGAGGAATGTTGCAACTCACAAATTTGGCGAGAAGTCGATCAAGTTCCCCTAAAACCTTGGGTGCCCAGCTTGTTTTTAGGAGTAGCAGTAGTGGAAATCCTGCTAGTCCTGATTTAATAGTAGGTCATCGTCTCTAATAATAATAGAATCGGTCCCAAAATAATGTTATTATAAGGCTAAATTAATTCTTAAATTTCACTATGTCTATTATCAAGACACTAGAGCCATCTCGTTAATAGATACTCCCTCTGTCCCTTGAATATTGGTACATGCGAGTTGAGCGTGAAAACCAATGTAAAGGTGAATGTTACATGTGCTTTTAAACATGGGGCGGAGGGAATATTTAATTATATATCTGGTAGCATGTAGTATTAGGCATAATAAGTGTAAAAATAAAATATTTTAATATCTGAATAAAGGGATTAAGTTTTTAACTCCTCCATGAATGAGCACAAGGTTTTTAAGTTTTTAAAAAATATAAGTACTTCTACGACACTCTTGTTATGACAAAAGTATAGTTTTACATTCTAAAAGCTAATGGGTTCTAAAAAATTAACCCCTCTAAGTTTATATTAGCAGTTAATTGACATATACAAATATACTTCTAAAATCTAAATTTACTTGTTAGCATTATACTCTAAACACACATCACATTTCTTGAACTCTGTATTCCTATCGGCCGAACAGTTGAGAACTGACTCAGAGGGATGTTTAGTTGGTGAAATATTTTGGGTTAAATTTCTTTGTAGCATTTTTCGTTTGTATTGGGTAATTATTGTCCCTATTATAGAGTAACTAGGCTCAAAAGATTTTTTGTCTCGCACTTTTTAGCCAAGCTGTATAATTAAATTATTTTATTTAACTATATTTAATACTCCATAAATGCGTTAAGAGATTCGATGTGACCGGAGAAACTGTAGCACTTTTTGGATGGTTGCATGGGAACTAAACACTCCCACGTGTTGGGAAAGTCGGAGTACATGGAGTAAATTGAGCTCTTAACTAGTGCTCGTTGCTGTAGACAGCTTCCGCCGAGCGGAGACGTAAGTACGATCTGTCGATTTGTAGTAGTCGTATTCCGATCCGATGCGACGCTGCAAGCTGACGACGACCCTGTTTTTGGTTCCGGGTGCAGTTCCGAGAAAGGGCGGTCGGAGCACAGATCTGGATTTGATAGACGGCGACTGCACGACGCAGCGCAACACATGACGCCGCCTGACCGTGAAGTGGTTGGACACTGGACGTGGCCGCGGCAACAGCGCAACGGGGCACGCAAGTTCTGGTCACCCGTGCAGGTGCAGCACAATCTCTCATCTCTGTATCCAGATCCTGTCGCGGTGTAGTAGCAACAGGCAGGAGGTCATGGACTCGAAGCCATGTGTTCGGTCCCCAGATCATACAGTCGTGATGACGGTGTGTTCACTTCCCTTCTCCCAACCAAAAAACCCAAAAGTCTTCTAGTTCTTGTGTCATATCGAATCTCTTAATGCGTGTATGGGCGTCAAATATAGATAAATAAAAAACTAATTGCACACTTTTGGCTGAAAAAGTGCGGGCCGAATCTTTTTGGCTGGATTAGTCTATAGTAGGATTATAAATACCAAATACAAACGAAAAGTGTTACATAAAGATCCGAACAAAGTATTTCACCAACTAAACACCCCTACTTATTGTAGTCCCCAGTTCATACAGTCGAGATGACCTACTTATTGGGTGTGTTTAGAGCCCCAATTTTCCTCCAAAATTTCTCGCATTCCCATCACATCAAAACATTTAATGCACTCAAAAACGCCACGGCCAAGTATAAAATTTAGGTAAATAAAAAACTAATTGCACGGTTTAGATGTACATTGCGAGGCGATTCTTTCTTTTTTGAATTACGCCGTGGTAGGATAATATTTTACCACTAACAAACTAAACGCGTCTTACGATAATGCGATGTGGCATGGATGTGACATACGTCCAAAATTTTGCCCAGAATTTGGGCCTCTAAACACACCCATTGTAGTCGGTGGCGGAGCGGGTGCCCCTAACATTTTATTTACATTAAGAAATGAATACAACAATTGATAAATTGCCTAAATGTTTAGCATGAGAAACCTAATCTTATTTCTCGAATACAGGCGATAAATATAGAGTAGTATATATTGTAAAACAAAACATTCACCCAAGAAAACAACTACTCCCTCCGTTCCAAAAAGAAGTGTCATTTTAGGTTTGGTTGACTTGTTTGACCATCCTCTTTATTCAAATTATTTATATACATATTATTTATTTATTATGACGTATTTTATCACTAGAGATACTTTAATAATAATTTATTTATTTTATAAATTATATAATTTTTTTTAAATAAAACGAACGGTCAAAAAACGATGTCGGAAAAACTTAAAACGACACTTTTTTTATGGAAGTAGTACTAGCAAGGGGGTAGCGAGCAACTGGAGTTCAACGGCGCCGGCTTCTATCCATTGCCTGGCTTTAAATTGTAATCATCAATACCATCTCTAGACTTTTGCTAACGCGTTTCTGAAGCAAAGCAGTGAGCGTTCCTCTCTTTACAGAGGTGCCAGGAGACAAGCGCAATAGGTTGTCTATACCACGATGCCGGTCCCTACGCACTGAAGAACGCAGTCGCCGCCGCCAACTGCTAATAGTCGCAGCCGCTGCCGGAAGTTGTACGTTGTTCACCTACAACACATGGAACCAAACTTCTCGAGAGAAGACACAACTGGAGTTAATATGGATGATGGACTCTTCTTCCTGATCACAATCTAGCAAAGGTTCCTCGCCTCTAGACCGTGCTTTCTCTTCCGATCCGTTGTCTAGTGTTTGTGGCGGAAGGCCTAAGTTTTCCAAATTAGCTTGTAACCCGACACACCCACTGAGTCAGAATGCAGCATCGTGTACGCCGATTTCGTCGAATGTTCGTCATTTGACGTCCAACGCCATATGGTTTTATTTGGTTGGTTAGAGAGATGGATATCGGCGACTGCATTCCAGAGATACACGAAATCAATGATCGCTTGAGAGTAGAGGCCGCCTGCCACACAGCTCGCCCAAGATCTTTCATGTGGACCTAGCTGTGTTCGATTTTTATGGCTGGCGCTTCCAATGCATAATTTATGCCTCCGCTAGTGTTGTTAGGAGCTTAATATTGTATAAGCGACGTTATACAATAATGAACAACAAAATCCAATTTAGCACTAATGAACAAACAACAGGTGAAAAATCAACACTAGCGAGCAATTTAGCACTAATGAACAAAAATCAATTGACCTTGCGAGGGGCCACGGCCTTGCTATCCCTCCAGCCCAGCCCACCTTGCCTCTCCTCCGCCACTGGCCATGTGTCTCTGAGCGATCCCTGATCACAGTGGAGGGCAGCAGGCACACCAGGGACGGCACGTACTGTACCAAACATGTCCACGCGCAAACACTGCTCTCGCACCATGCATCCACCCAGCCGTACCCAGTACCGTCCGTCCGTTACGGACGCCGTACGCGGCGACGGCCACGTGACTCACCACACGTAGCCCACGCAGCAGCAGCTGCAGGAGATGCACCAGCGTCCAGCGAGTACAGTGAACACAACCTTATCCGCTCGTACACCTCTGAGGTTCTGGCCCACTCCTGATTCGACTGCTCCTGCCACCAGGAACGAGCCAAAACCTCCCACTCCACTCCCCGGCCCCGGGCGGGGAATCGCAAGCGCAACGCAGCGCGTGGCACGGCATCCCTTGCCGCCGTCGCCGGTCGAAGTCGAGGTGGATAAGCAAAGAGATAAGAGTATATTTAGGCGCCAACGTGGCGACCTAACCCGTTCGGTGATTCCGTTGCAAGCAGGAGGCCGGCGATTGATCGCGCGATCAAAAAGTTGCGCGTCCGCGTCGGTTTGTCCGTTTAAGAATGTACCAGCACTTTCCATCGGTGCCGCCCGCCGGCGGTCCCGTCCCGTCTTTTTTCCGCTCGCTACGCCAACCACCACGGCGCCATCCATTGAATCAACCCCTTCCTCCCCGCGATCACTTTGTCGATGTCGATCTCTGGCCGGCTTGGCTCTGTCGCCGTCGTCCTAGAACCAGAGAGGCTATCCATTTTCCATATACGGGTGGGCTTCGTCTTTTTACCGTGTTTATCATACCTACCCTGCCAGCTACCCGTAGCAAGGAAATGAGGAATTGAGGACGACTGAAGTTACGAGTACTACTCGAGCGAGGCCAGGTTTAGTTGGCAGATTTTTTGCCACAAAAGTGTAAATTTTAGACTCTCTCCATCACATCACATTAAATACACCAAAAGATATATGTTCGGAGCAATAAATATAGTTAAAAAAATTAACTAATTACATAGTTACATTGCATACATGACGAGACGAATCTTTTGAGACTAGACCATAATTTTGCCAACTAAACCAGGCCCGAGAGCAGAGCGGTGGCTATTGCGATTTTGTCCCGAGAAGAGGAGTGCGGCGTGGCGGCCCGGGAAGCGCGCTTGTCCTGTAGCCTCGACAAGGAAAGGTCACTGCCACGCAACAGGACGCAACAGGAGGAGGAGGTACTAGATTTCCTCGCGTGACCGCGACGTGCCTGTCGTGTCGCTACAAGTGGGCGATAATATCCGTTCGCGGATAAAGCGGATGCTCATGCATGTGTGTGGGTGGGGTGGATAACCATGCCGGTCCACGCATGACTCATGCCGGTCCACGCATCGCCTCGCTAGACGCGGTCCTGCCTCTGCCCGCCCAGTGCCGGCCCCCCGCTGCAGAGCCACGCCCAGCGCGACCGACGTGCAGCTCTAGCTTGTCGGATATCTAGGGGCACAAGAGGGCACAAGAACCGTTTCAGTTCACGGCCTCATCAAGCCAAGCCATGGTGACTTTGTTCTCTGGAGTCTGGAGAGTCGTCGGCTTGCTCGTGCAAAGGCCCCGGTAAGCACGAGAGGGAAGCTAACCGAGCAATCGTTCCAAACACTCGCAGCGTTCGCAGCCCATCGATCGTCGGTGCTCGGCCATGGACTCTTGGCCGACCAACGCCCCTGCAGGTGCCTGTTTGGCAGGGGCTTCTTCATGGCTCCGCCCAGAACTGCGGAGGGCCCCGCCAACCGATCTAGAAGGAGGAGGAGCCGTTTGGAACCGTTTTTCGAGTGAAAAAGGGAGGGAGGCGGAGCCGTTTTGGAGGGCCCAATTTGAGCTTCCAAAAGCGGCTCCGACTCCTCTAGTGAAGTCTCTCCCCGAGGAGCCTTGCCCAAACAGGCCATAGAGTATACGGTAGCGGTAGCCCTCTCCCATCTGTCACTTCATCCATCCATGATCGGATATCACCGACTGGATGAGACGATCCACACACAACCACCGGCTGTCGCTTTTGGCTTCGCTAGCTGTGCCTGTGCGGGTTGTACTGTCTACTTCTACAGGTGTTTAACGTCTTGATTACGAGCGCTGAGAGTTGTAGTTGTAGCCGGCCGGGTAGGGCCTCTGTTGCTTGTAATCCATGATATCCTCTGCGGCTCTGCGCCTGCAGCGTCTGCATCTGGTCACGAAATCGGAGGACCATGGATAGATGCAGGACAGGCAAGCAAAGATGGCACAGTGTACTCCGATCTCATGGTTCATGCACGCCTTTGCTCTTTTACTCCGATCCATTCATCACACCGGCGCTCTTTACTCCCTTTATCACACCGGGCGGCCCCGTCAGAGATCAGAAATCACTAATGACTGTCAACTTCAGTCAGAAAACAGACCGGAAGATAACCGGCAAGGGGAAAAAGAGAGACAAAAAGAGAAAAAGAAGTTGTGACAGGAGCCTCAAGACGAAAGAGAGGGAACTGTAGCTGTTTGATCATGGCACCAGGTAATCTGTGGGACGTTTCAGTGAGAGACGAAAGAACACTGCAAAAACCATCTGCTCCTCGACACGAAGGCTCTAAAGAACACTACAAACAAACACTTTCGTACTTTTTTTTTTAAAAAAAAATGGCTAATCTTATTCAAACTAGTATCAGCATTTATTTGACCTACCTATAAATAAGTTTTAAAATAAAAATATACTTATGACTAACCTACTTATACTTTTTTCTTAGAATTACACAAATTGCAAACACGCATAACGACTACACGCACAACACTCATCCCTATGAATACACATACACAAAACTCTACCCTTATAAGCACCTCAGAAGAACCGAACACCCCGCCAGATCACGGAGGTTTCGATTTCGAAGTCGCCATTGGCGCCTTGTCATCGGCGTGAACGTCACTTACCACTAAATGCATAACGCCGATAAATCCTAAAAAAATCCCAAAAAAAAATATGCGAGCATCAGGATTTAAACACCGATTGGGTGGGCCCGTCCCTACCATTAGACTACAAGCCAACTCGCAACCTACCTATACTTGCACCAAAAAACATGAGCATTGTCTAAATAATCATTTAAACTCATGATTCATTGGATCATTACAAATTGAGAATTGACTAGCCCTACTTCCTCCGTCCCATTGAGTTTGTCACATTAAATTTTGTGTCATCTTGTTCGTTGATTGCCTTATTCAAAAATTTTACATAAATATAATTTATTTTGTTATGACTTATTTTATCAATAAAAATACTTAAATATTAATTTATTTATTTTATTATTTACATAAATATTTTGAATAAGATGGATGGTCAAACATGAAATTTAAAATAAAAACGTCATATTTTTTTAAAAAAGAAATATATAAATAAAGAAAACTAGGAAAAGGTAGGAGTAAATAAAGCTAGAAAAGGGTAAAACAATTTATCCTGTCTCGTGGAACCAGACAGGCTGCTGCTCCAGGCCCACCGCCACCGCCGAGCCGATCATGAGCTCCAGGCCCACATACCCCTACTCCCACTCCAGCCAGGCAACGCGGATCGATCGAATCCGCAGATGATGCAGTGCAGTGAACCAGCCCCAAAAGGGTAGTAAAACAGCAACGCGGCCGTAGGCCATTCATCACGTACGCGTAGGCGCGTAGTGCAGAATCGCCAGTGCGGCCGGCGTGCGTGCCGGGAACGGGAGAAAAGTCTCCGCGATCCAGACGTCGCGTCGAACCGAGCAGGTGGCCGGGCCGTCCGGACCGGGAGCGTTGCGCCTCGTTGCTGCCCATTATTTCTCCGCTCGGCCTTGCCCCTTGCCCAATGCTGCCACGTTTAGATCTGGGCGACGACGCGACGTCCATGACCCCGGCCGGCCGGCTTCGTCCCCTTCGCCGGGGACCACCGATTCCGGGCTCCGACGACGGCGACAACTCTGCTGCGACGCCTCGCCGTACTCCTGTACAAGCACCGCACTGCCGCTATGTACGCGTGGACAGCTCCGAAGTTGGGACACGTGTACAATGCACTAGCGACCTGTCGGCGGGGCCGAGAGGGAAGGGAGGGAGAGAGCCCCGCCCATCTGTGCGCACGGCGAAGGACCAGCAGCAGCAGCAGCGTAGCGCGGCGCATGTGCAGCGGCGGCCCGACAGCGACGAGACTGGTGGCCGTGCGACGCCTCTTACTTTTCTTCCTCCGCCGCAGGCTGAAAACGACAGGACGGCGACTCCCGTGCCGCGGCAGCACCGGCCCCGGTCGCGCTCGGCGGAAGTTCGGACGGCCACATCGCCGACACTGTTCCCAACCATCAGCACCTGCACTGCGTCACTCGGGCACTTCACAAGATTCACAGTCGCGCTCTCGCTCTCGCCCTCCCCGACCCCAATCGTCAATCCGCAGTTCACAATGCTCCACAAGAGACGACAAAACACATTGATAATAAACATAACATCGATTTCATTAAACCAAACACATTGATAATAAACATCGATTTCATTAAACCATTTTGCTTAGATTACAAGGGGAAATTCACCTCCAATAGCGGGTGAATGAGATGAGATTTCTGCACCTACTACTACGACACGATATGTAAGTACAAAATATGCTGTAGGGAATGCTTGCTGGGTCTTAATAAACAGATTACATCAACAAAATGGGGTAGTAATCCACAACAAGGTTGCAATCGCCAACGCCTAGCCGATGCCTAAATGCACACAAGAGCAAATTGAAACAACATCAAACTAGCGTGCGTCCACTGGAATCACAGAAATCACCAAGCAGTGGCCGCCGTGCCCATCCACTGCAGATCCGGCCACCGTCTTCGTCGTCACCATGAGCCACCACCGCCATTCTTCACCATCCTCCAACACCCTATGCACAGAAGAGGACACAGACCACCACGACCACCTACTACATCTACACTTTTTTTTCTATTTTTCTTGGATATTTTCCGGCACCTCAGGAACCCCAAAACAAATCCTCCCCTTCCTTCCTCCACCACCACCTAGCATCCTCCGTCTACCAACCCAACCGGAGAATATTCACATCCCGATAGATATGTACAGGGGGATTAGTGGAATTAACTGCAAGCAACAGAAGGAACCATTTTTTCGATGCCATTCTTCTCTGTCACGGCTTACCACGACCACCTTCCTTCTCCGCCAGCCGCCGCCTCAGTTGATGAGGTCGGAGACCCACCCGACGTCAGGGCCACCGATTCCGGCAGTGGCGTCGCCGGAAACAGCGCCCTCCCTGGTGAGGCGCTCGAGCACCTTCGCGCGGAGTGCCCAGCCGGACTCCACCCTCTCCACGGGCTCGTCGCCGCCGCCGAAGCTGACGTCAAGCGGCTCCAGGTTGCCCATGTAGCCGGAGGCGGTGCCCAGTGCTGTCGGAGTGGAGGGCAGGCTGTACAGCGCGCCCGCCGTGGGCGATCCGTAGGCCATCGCGGACGCCGGGTAGCCGGCCCACCCGCCCGCCGGGGACGAGTTCGCCTTGCTGAGGCGGAGCTTGCGTAGAGTAGCGATCATGTCGTTGACGGGGACCCGACGCCGGGCCACGACCCGCGGCGGAACGCGGTGGCCCCGTCCGGCGACAATGGCGGGGACTCCGACGGCGGCGACAGGGGCGGCGACATGAGGGTGCTGGTCGGCGACGAGGACATGATGCTCTTGGTGAGGTAGCTCTCGTACGCCTGGCGCCGCAGCAGGGGACCCGTCATAGGACTCGGCGAGTGGCGAGCACCCAGCAGCGCCGCGAGGGCTGGACTGCTGGTGATGCTGCGTGGTCGGGAGCACGCGCAGCTGGTCCGGCGTGTGCGCGAAGAAGCAGACCCGGCGACGGCAGCCTGTACCATCCTTGCAGGGCTGGGTGCGGTAGCGCGCCGGGTGGAGCCAGCACTCGAACACGCCGTGCGCGAAGTCGCAGTTGTCGCCGCGCTTACACCCGCCCTTGCGGAAGTCCGGGCACGCGGTGCCGGAGTAGTGGTACTTGCGCGGGTCGCGACGGCGAGCCTTCTCCCCGGGTGCGCGAAGGGGCACTCGGTCCAGTCGTGGCTGCGCGCGCGGGCACACCGGCGGACCTTGAACTCGTACATGCGGAACTCGTCGCTGCCGTAGCCGTCGACGCCGGCAACCATGGCGGCCGCGTCCGCCGCCTCCTCCTGGTCGTGCGCCTCCTCGTTGCACGGCAGGTACTGGCGCAGCGCCGCGAACAGGTACGGCGTCATCTCGTCGCCGCCGCCGCCGCAGCCGACGTCGACGCCGCTAACAGGGACGTGGTGGGACCACGGCGGCACGCTCACGCCCTCGCCCATCATCATCATGGCTAGGGGCTTGGTCTAGGATCGGTGGCTCAACTCGTCTTTTGGTCTACGGGAGAGGCGATCTTGTGGACGGACTGGGCTTGTTTCTGTGTGTGCGAGAGAGAGACCGGGGGCAGTGCGGTGCGGGACGAGGGAGACGAGGCTGAAGGGCTGCGCGTTTATAAAGCTGGCCGCTAACCATGGTCGCGGCCTCGGGCCACGAGCCGACCGCGGTTAGCTCAACCGGGGTTAAGGCTGGAGGCGGAGTCCCCGCGGCCGACGAGTTTGAGGTGGCCACCACGGTCAGTGATGGGTGGATATGCCGGGTGGGGTCGGGGAAAGGGAGATGGACCGCGTGACGGGCGGACGCGTGGTGGACGTGGAGGGAAGGTGTCAGGCATGCGGAGAGCGAGGTGGAGGACGGGGGCGCCCGCTTCGGGACACGTCGGGAGGTGTGGTGTGGGGGCTGCCCTACGGATACTTTGGATCGGTTTGGGTTGGGTTGGGTCCGTCAGGCTGGGAGGGTTAAGATATTCCTGTAGGTTCTGGAAACCTGGGGTGGAAGCTGGGCGCTGCGGGAGGGGCTGCTGGCGCGCCTCTGTTTTGGACACATGCAGGTGGCGGGTGCCGGGCCCAGGGGCCAGCGAGGGAGGGTAGCGGGCATGCACGGCGCTGTTGGGTTCGTGGAATGGAACTGTGAGTCGGGTTCGGTGGCGGCCGGGTGGCCTCCTCCCCAAATGTAGGCAGCCCTGTCCTGCCGCTGCTTTTCTTTGGCGGTATACTGCTTTTGGATACGGGACGGGAGGGTGAGTCATTCTACTAGTACTCACCGCTTTCGTTTCTTAATTACTGTAATTAATTAATTCACGTTATGGCAGTTCACTTTGTCTACGGAGTAAATAGTTGTTCTCCAAATTTGAGGGGACGATTAAATTTGTAGCGCCAAACACAGAAACAGTATGAACGAGATGCACTTGGTGCAGCGTATTTTATCACAAACAGATGGATCAACACTAATTCAACGCATGTATATATTGATGTATTGATATGTATTTTCTGTAATACATGTGCAGCAACGTATATACGAATGGATCAAAGAAGAACAGGTGCGCCACAACAGACCTATAGCACTGCACTTTTACTTTTACACAAGTACTCTACGATGTAATAATTTTTTTTACCTAGGAGATGTCACGCAGGCGCTGCCCCGTACCATATTACGTTGGATTCGTTTCTTGCAATAATTTTTCAATGGCAAACATAAGACAAGCAACGAGGGAAGAAATTAAGACTTTCACTGCGTTTCAAATTATAAGACGTTTTTAACTTTTCTAGATACATTCTTTTTTGTTATGCACTTAGATTATACACCATGTTAGATACATAATAAAATAAAAGTATCATAAAAAGTCAAAACGTCTTATAATTTAGAACGTAGGTAATACATGTTTTACCCGAGATGAATTTTGAGCTCCATATCGAGGAGAAACAACAAGAACAAGCTGTAGTCACATGCTAACAATTTTAGGAGACATTAGTACCTTAAAAGTTAAAACAAATACATATATTTAGAGGTTTGTGACTGAATTTGAGACACCACACATATTTTCCTCCCTTTTATTGTTACTCTCTTTTATTTGACGATATCTAGAGATTATTGCAATACCCTGATTCATTAGATAATTAGAGGAATATATTGTCACTATTGTCAAACTATAATAAAATCAATGCACTCCTCTTATAAGTGGATATGTGAAATAGTGACATGATGATTTAAGTATACAGTATGTACAAGTGATGAGCTGGCTTAGTTTTTCCCCTTCGATCTTTTGGCTTGTTAGTACTACTGGAACTGCCTTGTTAGGTCTGGAAACTTCTGGAATAATACTAAGCTTATTAATCGAGTTGTTGGAAAGCAGCAAATGGAATGGCACAATTCCTCTCATCAAATAGAAGACGTTTGTCCTCCGTGGGCCGTGGCGCCATCCGACGCGGTCCTCTCTTCGCGGTTGGAGGCCATGTGCCACGTCGACACGACGGCCACACCGGAACCCACGCCCCCGCGCGTGACTCGCCACAACAGTTGGTACGTGGACGTGGGCGGGGAGCGGCGCGGCGCGGCGCCCGCGGGGGCCGGACCACATGCAGCACTGACCGCATGCACGCCTACCTGCTCGTGATTTTTGTCCAGAGGGCCAGTGGCTCTCTTCTTGTTGGGAAAGCTTTGGCGTTCTGACTGGGGATATAAGACCAGGGGCGACTATGGTGGTGCCGCTGTGGAAATGGCATCCCGTGGGAACTGTGAGGTGAGGCCCGTCCATGGTTACGATCTCCCCGGCAAAACCAAAGCCGGTGTCTCACCTAAATTTGTTTGGACTGGTGAAATTTTATTATATAGTACCAGTACAAGCGCAAGTGGGAGAATTTAAACCGTCGACGGTCTATTTTTTGTTCGTAGTAGAGTAGGCCGGGTGCATGTCCACAGAATCAGGCTACTCCAACTCTTTTGTGCTAAACAGGGTCATCGGCCTGTCGGAAGTAGCTGTAAAAGCTCTCTTTGTGTATATTACTCGTATGAAGTTAGGAACAAAACAGGAGCGGAGCGCATCGAATCGCAAGCAGCGGTGCAACACAATTGGCTGGCACGGCCCCAAGTCCCGGCCCCGACACGCGCGTCCGTCGGCAAGTGGGGGCGCAGGTCTTCACCGTCGACGCGCGCACGCGGCACGTCCGCGGCGGAAACGGACGAAACTAGGAAAGCAAACCACGGCAGGGAGGGCGGTCGTGTACTAGACTACCAGTGGCGACCTGGTCCGTGCGTGTGACACTGACGGTGCGTGCGAGAGTATGGTGTGGCAAGTTGTTGCTCGTTGCAACGACGTCCGGCCGCCGATCAGCTGGGCTTGTGCAATCATCATCAATCCGCTGCCCGGTAGGAGTAGATGATACCACTCCATCCACACGCTCCGGCCAGGCTCGACCGCGTTACGCTTGCGGCTTGGCTTGTCGTCACTTGAGTCGTCGGTTACGATCGATGGCGGCGAGGGGACGACAAAAGCGGATGGGAGAGAGGCGACGAAAGCAAAACAGAAAAAGGCGACGGCCGCCGGTGTGGGGAGATGCGGATGATCAGAGGCCGGCCGGCGTACGACGGCGCTCCACGCGGCCAGGAAGGCAATCACGAGGTGTGGCGGGCGTGGCACGCGGCGCCGGCGCCTTCGGCAACGGGACGGCCGGTCTTGGCTCGTACTGCCGCTGGGCCCAGGTTCTCCCGCGCCCCCGCCTGCTGCCCTTGCCACTTTGGACAGCACAGCATTCCCCAGAACCCGACACCGACACGTCCCGGCCGGCATCGTCGCCCGGTCCCGGCGTCGCCGTAGACGCGGCGACCGCACCGAGCGCTGCCGCTGCTGTGCGGGTCTAGCCGTCCACGTGCGCCCATGGACGTCGTGTGATCGATCCGAGAACTGAGCTGAATTCTACGAGTGCTGCCGTCTCTCTCGGCGTTTAAGTATTCTGCAAGCTTGATTTGGTTTGCGAAAGCATTTTAGGGCGGCCGGCCGGCCATGACGAGCATGATCCAACGTGTACTATCGTGTTGTGTTTTTGTGCGTCCAGAGTCGCGCTCTGAACTACTACTACTACAGGACAAGAACTTGATCATGGGTCCAGGAAGGTATCGTGGGAGGCAGGATTTTTAGCAAAAAGGCAAAACGAATGAGTGCGTGCAAGCACGAGACACCGATGTGGCCGCTGCTCTTAATAGTCGTGCTAGTAATGCGGTACAGTACTTGCAGTGCGACTGTGGCGATGGTTGAATCTCGTGGCGCCGTTTCCATCGGTGCTTTGAATTGGCGCACCGTACCGTGCGTGCTCCTCTCCCGGACGGTACGATGCACCGGACCCGTTGGAGATAAATGCTGACCAACAGTGGGGGAGCATGCATGCAGGGCAGTGTACGTTGCACGCACGTTAAGATGGCCCACGCTACTAGTAGTACGCCACTGCCTCCACATGTGTGACGCTTGACGCCCTTGTCCAATTTGGTGTGCCATCGTGAACTCTTGCGGAAGGTCACTCACCGCGTGTCACGTGAACCTTGTGCCGCCATGACTGACCACTCCAAGTCCAAGTCCAAGCTCCTCTCTGGGTCTGGGACTATAAGCCATAGATTTGTATTGTCAAGTGCCTCGCGATCAGGATTGCTGTTAGTTGTGCGCAACTGCCTCCACACCACATGGAAGCTTGTCATGAGGTCATGGTGGACACATCTACACCGACATGATAAAAATTGGAATCATAGAACATGCGAGGATGAAGGACAGAATGCACTCACCATGGTCTCTGTCCAGAATGCACTCACCATGGCGGCGTGCCGGGCTGGGTTTGCTACTACCACTGGCACTCCTGCTCCTAAATGCTGCCCCTACAAACCCATGATGCATAGCTTTTGGCCGACTCGAGCTCATCCGACTGATCGATGAGACCGTGTCACGCTCATCAAACCCTGATCGTGAGACCGAGCTCACGCATCGGTCGAAGGCCACAAGCAAAGGCACCTTTGCTTGCCTTGAGCGCCTGCCTTTGCTTGCTCTGCTCCCCCGGCTAGGTTCTTGTTCCCACATTCCCTACCCGCCCGGCCTGCCTAAAAGCAAGCAAACAGTAAAACCACTGTGCCGGACTCAACTCGTACTGAGCTCATCATTCCAATTCCAACTAGCCCCCGCCAATCGCTGGATCTGACGACCTCGCCGCAGCTTTGCATCAATTCCGGCCGGCCTTATCCCCAGTGGTCGTGGTACGCCTGCACCTCTTGCCTTTCGTCTTTACACCGGGCTGTGGCTGTGTTCGCGGCACGCGCAGCCGCTTGAGTGAGACCCAAGACTCGTGATGCGCCGCACCACACTGAGCGCTTCCTTCGTAGAGTAGGCATGCACTGCAGCGTGCCCGTACGTAAGGGGGCCTCTCGCCCTGGCCGCCGGACTTTGCATGGTGCGGACTCCGGACCGGAGTTTCGCGAACGTTCGGTGCCGGGCGTTTTAAGGAAAGCTCCGGGCATCGCCTCCTGCCTCGGTTCCGTTCAAGTTCCCTGTCGGCTTTCTTTCAGACGCCAAACGGGGCAGGCAATGGTGCGATGCTGCCTGACGCCGGAGCGGTCGCATCGCCGGACGCCGGCCACACGGCGCGCGGTGCATTGCCAGTGCATGCACCGCGGTCGGGCCACCTCGCACGTACGGACCCGGGTCCCCCACACCCAACCCACCGTGTGGTCGTGTGGATAACTGTGAGTGGATAGGATAAGCGCCTGCCTGCCTGCAACGGAGGGAGCAATGCAATGCGGATATGGTTGCAGTGTGCACAAGATGTGGCCGATGGATCCGAGTCCGCCGTCAGATGCAGTGTCCCTGCCCCTGTCCGCGGAGGTTAGGAGGCGCGACGCGGGGCCGGCCGGAACGTAGACACGTAGTACTACAATTGATTTCGAGCTGGGGCACACGGTCGGGTAGATCCATCGGTCGAAATTGTTGTGCGATACAGGCAGGGTACGTACGCGTCGAGAGGGATTTATCAGGCACCGACCAAGGATGGGACAACCAATACGTATATACACCGTACTTGGTACTACTACTCTTTCTTTCATTGAGTAATAATTGGAACAACCAAGCAGTAGTGGGCACACGGACGGGTAGATCCGTCGGTCGACGAAATCGAAATTGTTGTTATACGATACACCAGTGTACGTAGAGAGGGATTTATCATCCACCGACCAAGGATCACACAACCAATCCGTACTTGGTAGTACTACTGTTTCTTTCATTGAGTGAGTAGTAGTGGGTGGTCCTGACCCACCGGCTAAAAGATTGGGATAGCCAGCCGTTCGCTCAATGTGCATCGCGTGTTCTAGTACAGAACTTTTATTTCCCTTCGCAGTTCAGGATCAGCGTGGACACTAGCGTAATGGAATGCAGAAATTTCTTCTTCCCCACTTTCTGCATGTAGTATTAAATGTAGATAAAAAAATAACTAATTACAGCGGTTAAGACCTACTACTAGTGGTGCCAACTAAACGAGGGCCTTGATCTTTCTCTGCATGTCCCTAATTAAGACCTACTACTAGGGTGGTAGGCCCTGATAACGAAACCAAGTGCCTGCCAGCTGCCATATTTTAGAATGCAAAGGTAAAGTAAACAGGCATGCGGATCGGAGGATTCAATTACAAGACTTGTCGAGGTGCTTAGTAGAGCCTAGTAAGATTTGACCGGGTTTCAATTCTCCAGCACAAGACAGGCACCCACCAAGACCACCAGCTCGGCAGCTCTATCTCAATCCTGTCCTCTGCAGCAGCATGGCTAGCTTTGTCCTGTTCCCAGCTTCCCCCCATCACATGGCCATGTACCCTGTGCAGCTTACTTTATTATAAGTACATGCAACATGGATAGATAGGATTAGCATTAGATTAGAATGCAATAGCAGCCACTAGTCGTCGCTCAGAACAAAATAAAGCAACGCTACTGCCTTGTTTATTATGCTAAGTACCGCGGCTGCCGCCAAGTCTAACGCAGTTTTTGCAAGCTGGTCGTCCATTCCATATCGCAAAAGCGACCAAGACCGACCAGTGTGGCCGTTTGCTTAATTGCTCCTCCTCGCTTTGAGATTCTTCTGATGGAGCACGTGTGCACCAACCAAGTGGGAGGTTTAGCAGGTACTCCTAGGTTACTGCCCCCAGGTGAGGTACAGACAGAAGATTCTTCCTTATCCTGCTATAATATCTTCTTCTTTTTTCGCCACATCGATCGATCGATCGATCTGCCTCTATCTCTCATGCAAGCAAACGCTCTTCATTTTAATACAAGATATTGTTGGGATCCTGGTATAAGTATAACACTTGGGTTACATCGGATTGGCTGATACGGTAGCTTAATGGAAAGCCAACCCATATCTTGCTCCACAACAAACTAAAGCCGCATCATTACTTCCTCTTCTTCTGTTAATAAAGAAAGAAAACAAAGCAGGCTTCGGATGCACTCTGAACAACGCCCAATTGGCTATGCACTCTGAACATTGGTCTCATCTGCAACTTGTTTCAGAGTGGGAGGAAGAACACACATGATAGTGACACAGATCAAGATGTCAACATATCTTTGCCCAAAACCAAGCCCCTCCACTCCAGCATAATGGGGCCAAGGCTTCGCATACTTAACCAGTTCACTGCCGTCGTCGTCGTACTGGACGCACATAAAGGAGAGTCGTCCAAGCTCCTGGATTTCGGCCAATGGCCACTTCAGTTCGTGGCCGCAATTATATGGTGCTGTCCCGGTTTCAATATCCATCTAGGCTAGGCTCTTGGAGTCGTCTTGTTTAGCTCTAGAGTGCTGCTCACAATCCGCCTGTGGAAGTATGTGGCTATCTGCTGGTGCCTTTCAGCTTTCATTCACGAGGGACACGGCGGGCGAAGCTCAGGCCAAGTGGTCACTGGTGGAAGTGGATTAGGGTGAATTATGGAGCAAGTAACAGCGACACGCGATTAGCGATGCGATGTTCACACTCGCGGTTGGTCGTTGGAGATGTGGCTAGGCGTCTACTACGGCTGCTTGCTGTGTACGAAGCAGACAGGCAGAACGTTAACTAGAGTTGTATAGGACGAGTAAAACCATACTAGCTCTGCCGAGCCTACTCCTTGGGTGGTCGTCGGACTAGCCTGCACTGTAGCATCTATTGTAGCAGTGTTGTTCTTGTTCACGGTGAAGCTGTCAATTTGGGCACAATAATTGGTCCCATAGCGTTGCTTTGAATCAGAACCAATCTCTTCCTTTAGCAGCCCAAGGAGGGAGGGAGGAGTAGCAGTGAAGCCAAAATCTGTGCGGTCCGGGGAGCCTAACCTGCCCTTTGCAGTTGCAGGACATATCTGATCGTCGATGCGATGACACGGCAAAAGCCGGGGAGGTCGATGCAGATAGGCTCAAATCACCCATTCTGATCCATATGAGTGAGTAACTGGTATAAAGGATTTGCGTGGTTCGTTGAAGCATTTCAATCCATCGAGGTTGCAGTGGACCGCAATTTGGTCGGTCCTTGGATCAAAGACATTCGACGTACCATCTCACAGAGCTCCTCTCCACCATCACCACGTGACACACCATTTGGGAAGCTTTCCTACTCGGGCATATATAATACAGCACCAACTAGCAAGCCGGCGACAGTTTATCGTCATTCTCGGGCTCAATCCTCGTCAGCAGCGACCCTTATCCAATCCGGGACCGGTAACCCCAAGAACGATCTTTTTTTCTGTCGGATTCTGTTGGTCCATCCATCCGTCGGCATCTGACAAACCGCTCTACCTACACACCGGTGACTAGGCAGGCATCGCATGCCATGGCATGGCAAGGATGTGATGGTAAGAGCCACGGCGATGGATAACGCCAATGCTAAGAGCACGGACAAAGCGTCGTTATGGATTGTAATCCACGCAAAGCGACGGCGGTCCGGCGGGGGCGCCACAGCTAGCTACACGAAAAGGACAAAAGGCCGGTTAGTTAGGCTGTTAGGGTTAGCGCGAAAATCGTCGTCCGGATGACTTGACTAGTAAAGCGGAGACGACGACGGAGACATCTGATGATGAACACAACAGGTTGGTCTCGGACGGATAAGATCTAAACCGTTGGAATGGTGCATAGCACTGCTCCTCGGTCACGTACACCAAAAGTTTAGTTGCTGCATTTGTATTAAAAAAAAATGTCTTGTTCTGATCATTTCTAAGATTGACTACCTTATGATTTGTTTTATGCTCGCAAAAGGAAAAAAATATTATAGTTTATCGACCGTAAGTAACACGAAACTGAACTAGAAACAATACTCACCTTCTCATGTACTTTTTGCTCTCCAAGCTACATGCCCGTGGATAGATACCTGCCCTTCCCATGGAATGTTTACGCCTTTTCAGAACAATCTTCAGCTTTACGAGTACGACGCCACGACGAGACTAAATAATTTAGTCGTGCTATTATTAATCACAGCCCTGATCCAACCACGTACTCCGCGTGTACAGTGTGTAGAATAGTAAACGAAGGAAGGAATGGCCATCAGTGAAGCCGGTGGATCCGATCACGACGGTTTTGATTTGACCAACGACCACTGTAGCTGCTGGTCCAAGATTCGAGGAGACGCAGTGGCGGTTGCCTATAGCAGCAGGCTCGTCGTAACGGCGGCACGGCAGCAGCTCCGCCGCGTGGTGGGGCGAGGTAGGCTAAAAGCGACGACGAGACCGCCGGGGCCGTACGTGGTGCGGGGGCAGCGGCCGGCCACATGCGTGCTCATGTGCGAGGCAGCGCAGACGGACCACGTCGCCCGCGCCCACGCGGGTTCTGGACGCCCACCACCACTGGGCGCGCACCTGTCGCCGGCGTGCGTGTCCCGGGCGGGGACGTGGTGTCGCGGTGCCTGTGTTCGCGGGTCGCGGCGGCAGCAGGGCAGGGCACCACCAGGCACGCGGGGCATGGCATGGGCGCTCGCCAAGCGCCCGCCCTTGAGGTGGTGGTGGCCATGGCACGTGGAGCGGCAGGACACGTCGTCGCGCGGCGAGGAGGAAAGGAAAAGATCTCTCGATTCGCGGTCGCGGGCCAGCACCAGCAGCGCCTTGAAGTGAAGCGGCCGCACACCGCACAGTTGGGTGGCCGGGTGGCCGTAGGCTGTAGCGTAGCAAGAAAGTCCTCGGCCGGAGCCCGGAGGAGCCGTGGGGGCGGCGGCGGCCTGCTTCCCGGCTGGCGACACGGGGACCGGACGGCCGGCGTGGAGTAATAACGACGACGAGCCGTGGTCCTGCTGCTTTTACTGTGCCAGCCACTGGCTGCTGCCCCCGGATCGTGTACCACGCTGCGAGGGTCCAATCATGGCTGGTTGCCAACACGCTGTGGCGCCGCAGCAGCGGGCAATCATGTCCATCTATTTACGGCTCCGGTCGTGGCACGGCACGGCACGCACGGTGGTTCACTCTTCACTGGTTGGAACGCGACGGGAGCTATTCACCGTGTCGTGTCGATGAGGCCAAACCAAATTCGGTGAGTCCTTGTTTTTTGGGGGGAAGCAAATCAAGAGCATTGGTACTGTTTTTCTTCGTTTGGGCTGACGCCGGGTATTTCCTTTCCGTGGGCGAGGATCCAGCCCAAGTAAACGGATAGGCCCAAGCATTGTTTTGTTCCGCGTCGATAGGCCTCTATTATTGATTTTTTTCCATTTGCTTTGGGCCAGACTGTTTGTTAATGCAGGTGTTCCCTTGGCCCCTACATACTGTGTTTTATGGGCCCGCGATGTGGCAATTCAGGTTTAATTCCGCGCTAAAAATAATCGATATTTCTCCTATATTATCATCGAGTTCCTTCCTCATGTGGAGAATTATTGCGTGCCCTGTCCCCGGAAACCAAATGTAGCTATGGAAGAGCCCAGGAACCAAAGGTTCTGTGACTACTTGACTACGATTGCTAATAGTATCAACAACTCTCTGTTTTTTTTTAAGAATTCGTATGAAGAACTTGAGAGGTATAAGTACATAAATCAGTTCTGCTGGATGGAAACGTAGTGCTCTAAACAGACTAACCGATAGCGGCCAAGCCAATACATATCAAAATCAAGCATCACTTTGGCTAGTCCTTCAGGGCTTGTTGCTCGACTGATGGACTGCGAGGTTTTTTAATTTTTTCAACAAGCCTCCATTTTTTTTGTTTTTGTTTTTAAGAATTGTAAAACCAAATCCAAATATAAAAAAATCAGTTCTGCTGGATGAGTGAATATCAAAACAAACGAAAAAGAACGAACAACCTATCTATGAAATAAACTTATATCATTCGACTGCGAGGTTTCATGCATGTATGTTCGGTGCGGCTGCTCTAATTGACCTTTTGTCTGTACTTACTCAGAGATTTGGCCATATGGCCATATCTATTTACTGTCGCATATGATTTTGAGCCTTTGGTGCAATCAATTATGCCATGCCTTCCCAACCTTATGCAACCTTCTTTTGCCTCCAGGTTGCAGCAACAACGTACTACAGTACGTACCTGCTGTGACATCAACAGAAGTTGAGACGTCCGGATCGTTGAAAAGTCGACGTATTACAGTATAAAATATCTGCTGACTTGCCGAGGTGGTCGTCTATCGCTACACTGAATCAAATCAAATCAAATAAAACTTAAGGAGTACTGGTTACTGCAACGCGTATGCAAAGTGAGACTTGTTCTTCTAGTTTACTAAGATACAGTACGCATGCAGGAGAATCTTGCATGATTCGATGAACGCAGTAGAGACTGGATGATATATCGGACTGGAGACTGGTCGGTCCACCGTTTTTCATCCATTTCCCGTAGCGTCACCCTCAGCCTCTCGAGCAATACTCTCGATCTGTAAGGTTGACGAATTCTTCTTGCATGCTCTTAGGAAATCGAATCATCGTACGGGTGGGTGAGTAGGTACGCCGAGGGATCGATGCAATTGCAGAGTCACACACACACGCGCGTGGGGAGAATAGTCGTCGCCGTGTGAGCATGAGCGCATACATGACACTCGCTCGCTCGGGTTTAGCGTTATCGGTACTGTACCCTGTCTGCCCTGCTTCGCCGAAAATTAGGTTTCTGTTCACGTCTCCTGACGATGATTTGATTTTCGGAGGTCGCATCTAGTACTAGATCATCTAGTAGATCTAGTAGCTGGATTGGAAATCTCGGTCCATGCTACTGTACGAGAGTACTCCTAGGAGTAGTGCGGTCCTGTTGAATGATGAGCAGAGTATGAAAAGACCTGGATTAGTAAGCTGACGTGTGCGGAGGCGGCGCAGCCACAGAAATACGTACTATCAGTTTGCCTGATTGGTCTCGTTGGCAGCTTCCTCGATGAGCCCTTCCCATCCGAATTCCATCATCCATCTGCCATGGCATGGACCAGATGAACAAGAGCTGCTGGGACTCACACTCACTGACTGAAATGGATGGCCAGCCAGATGGATGGAGCGGTGCAAGCTGGAAGCCTGCAAGCTGCTTGGTCGGCCTCCATCTCCATTATTGGGAACCAGCCGTGATTTGACGCCGCCGCTCGGCCTCGGCGACGTGGTTGGGCGTGGCGCGGCGCACGAGTCGCCGTCCCAACCGTCGTGCCTTTTGCTGGACCTGGACACCTGCGTGGGCGTGGCCGCGCGTGTGGCCACTGCCTACCACCACCACAGCAGCTGGAGGCTGGAGCAGACAGAGCAGGGGCCGGTTGGATTCTTTCTTCAAAATTTGGATAGAAAGAAAGATCCGGGGAGACCTGGTTTATCCAATCCAACGAAACGTTTCACGTGCCCCCGGATAATCGTACAGCAGTTTTCTCTTTTGGGTTGGAAATTGAAAAGTACTCGGTGTAGCTAGTGGTATGTACTACGTACCTAACAAAACTCTGTCCCCGTGTTGGAGTTGTCTTTGAAATGAAATACTCCAAAGTCCAAACTGGATTGGTCAGAAAAAGACCAGCGAGAAGTGAAAGGAAGGAACAGCTTTATTATCTTCGGAGTATACTCATTATCCTACCATATCCTCTGAACCGATCAGCGGATGGAATGATCAAAGATAAGATTGCGCACCAGCTTTGTCCGTTTGATTATTCTGTCTCCCTTACCCTTTTGAAAAAAGTGTCCGGCTTCCTTCAAACCCCGTTTCTCACGTCATTAACCCACCCGATCAACGGCGGAAAGCCGAGTCAGGGCAGCACCACACGGCTTTCTCACCATGCACATCACATGGTACGTGCTGCTGCGAGATCAGATCAGATCCGCACCCCAGCCGTGGCCTCCTCTTTCCACTCAATTAGCAACGTAAATAATGAGTCTGCAATGGCAGATCTGATCCATCGATGAGCCCCTCCTTGTTGATACTCGTCGAATCGGCAACCAGAGTCGTGCTCTGTTGCTATGTTAGGTACTACGAGAGAGTAGTACAGGTAAATTTCTGGTATGTTCCTTCCTGGTCCGGGACGACGAAGAAACCGACGCGTACGCATCATGTTGCCCCCCAAGCCCTGCTGCAACCACCGCTCGGCAATTCCCCTCGCGTGTCCCCGCGTGTCCTGCCCCACATCACCAGGTGCCAACGCGCGGCGGCCACCTGTCCGAGCTCGGTTTGTGAAATCGCATTGGACGTTTGGATCGGCCGTTATCAGTGATGATATTTTGCTCAGTCCAGTACAGGCCAGGCCAGCGGATCGTCGTCAGATCCTGTGACTGCTACTTACTACTCCTAACCACTTTTTACTGGTAGTAATTAATTCCCATGGAGTTTATTTATCTCGTGTCCGTCGTGATACGGGTGACAACGTATCAGCCAGCCACGGGCTGATCGATCCAACGGGACGGCCGGTGACGTTACTACGCCGTGTTTTACAGGGCCGTGCCTTGTTTGACAATCCGACACGACTGCACCGTGGTCGACGAATGTGCATACATACAAACAGCACGGTCAAAATCAAAATGATGGCGAGATGTGGTCCAAGGTTTAATTTGGTCGCGATTAGTTTTTTTTTTTGACATGAACAGTAGGGGTTTAATTTGGTCGCGATTAGTAGTTGGCAAGGCAGGTGCTAATTCTTGCCCGTCACTCATCTCCAACTAACTGTACGTTACTGCTCCTAGTCGGTACCTAGTACTCAACGTGGCGTTGCTTTGGACCGTACGTAGAGAGAGAGAGATCCTCGTCGGAAAACCGAACTTGCGCCTAACAAGATTCCTTGGCATAGCGTGTAACAACAAGGAACTAACAGCTAACAGGAGCTCTCCATGCATGTAATCGTAGGCGGGCTTTCGACTCGCTTGTGTTCCTCGTCTCCTTGGAGAATTGGAAGGAGAGTAATCGCCGCACGTTTTAGTTTGTCTCCCTCACGCCGCTGCAGCTTTTGACTTAAGGAGGCTGAGGCGTGGGTGGCAGGTGGCTTCAGGGGCATCCAGCCGGTGGTCGCGGTGTCGTTGGCCGTTCGGCTCGGTCCCTCTCTCCCTGTAACACAATTGTTTCTCTTTTAGGTTACGTTGTTTCCGCTCCACCATGTCAGCCGGTGCCGTTTGTCAGTGTGTGTCATCTTCATGGCATCTCGCTATGGATTTGTCGCAAGTCGTGTAAAAACTTTCTAACTCCTCTTAATGAAGTACGGGCAACGCTTTCGAAAAAAAATGTAATCGTAAGCTATAAATCCAGTTGTGCTTAGGTGTTGGCTCGGTAAATAGGTTGTTATCTAGCTTCTTGTTGGTTGGTTTTGGATGTAAAACCTATCTGCTTAATAAAATACGCGCTTCTGCGTGATGCTAGAAAAACAAAACTAACAGGAGCTCTTG
Organism: Hyparrhenia diplandra; assembly: GCA_015847255.1. Taxonomy (NCBI): domain Eukaryota; kingdom Viridiplantae; phylum Streptophyta; class Magnoliopsida; order Poales; family Poaceae; genus Hyparrhenia; species Hyparrhenia diplandra. The sequence goes on from JADLZK010002964.1 coordinate 31,389, forward strand.
GAACTTTTTGGCATTTGGTAGGCATGGTTGCGTATTTATCCTTTTATGCATCGACATATATTCGTCAAGGAACAAGTAACAGGAGCTCTCCACCTGCTAACCAAACTTTTATAATATCACAAGTACTATAGTATTAATTAATTAATAGAGGCAAGCAACTGATTCGAGCTGAATATGGTGAGCTCATCTCTCACCATCGCCTCGCCCCCTTCCTTTGTGTCAACATAAAGAGGTCGAATGAGACGGGACCAGGACGACGTACGGGAGAAGGGCAGTAGTGCATGGCAATGGCAATGGCAGCCGTTCTTTATTTGCAACAAAACAAACAAACAACACAGAGACTAAATTAGGCCAGTAAAGTTTCCATCTTTCTGATGATGATATACACTACTGTACGTACACCCACACGATAAACGACGGCATCATCGTCGTCTCGGCTGCCAGTGCCACCAACACAGACACACACACACGCTACCACCGCTGCCAAAAGCCTCACCCTTTTCAGTTTTCAACACCCCGTCGTCTTTGAATTCAACCAACCTTCCTTTGTTCGCCATGTTCAACATGATGATGAGCAAGTAAAAGCTCTTCTCCTACCATACCAGAAGGATATTCCCGACTGACCAACCTCGTCGTCGTCGTGTTTTCCGGTTCATTATGTGACCCTGATGGTGCCCAGCTGAAAGGGCGTCCTCGGCGGCGGCGACGGCGACGACCCGGTCTGGACCTGGTGGTGGACATCGCTCTGCCGGGTGGTCGAGATCTTGAGCTCCAGGTCGGGCAACGCCTGGCTAGTACTACTGAACGTTGCCGCCGTCGTCAGGGACGACGAAGCATGTTTGTGTTTCGGCGCCGCTGACCACGTCGCCAGGCTGCCCATTGCCGACGAGCACCGCGGCAGCTGCAGCGACAGGCTCGTCGGTGGCAGCGCGATGTGGTCAGCAGGCCTCCTCGCTGGCCGGCTGATGATGCCGAGAGACAGCGCCGGGAGCTCTAGCGCCGTCGTCGTTCCGGCCGCTGCAGAGGCGGTCTTTGCGAACGCGTCCTTGAGCCTCAGCCGCTCCCTGTCCCTAATGGAGCTCGTCGCCGCTGCCCTGTCAGCGTTCTCCACCTGATATGAAACGGAAGACAATTCAGACTAGTCCCCATGGATGGATGGAGGTGGAGCATAGCATGCATGGCGATGGAGCACGGGACGTACCACGTCGAAGAGGCTGGACCGGCGCTTCTTGTGCGTCAGGCTGCTCTGCCGGAGGAAGTACTTCTGCGCGTGGCTGGCAACCTGCGTCGGCGTCCGTGTCGTCACGAAGTGCCGCGAGATGCCTCGCCAGTCGCCCTTGCCGAGCTTATCCAGCCCCGCCAGGAAACGCCGGTGCTCGTCCTCCGTCCATGGAACGCCTGGTCATGAGAGACAAGAAAAAACAGAGTTTTTTTTTTCAGACTTTTAGTTCAATCAACTCAAACAAGCTGTGCAAATAGAAGTATTACGTATTATCCTATCCTATCTATCTATATATGGCATATATAATTAGTTCTCATTAATCCTCTGATGAAATTTGTTTTAAGTATAAACGAGGGAGACAGGTACTATAGTACAGTATCAGGTTGCAAATTCTGAAACAACAATCTGAATCTTCAGAAAACTGATGCCACGCACCAAGTTGGATTGGACGACCTTAAAAAAAACTCACCCTTCTTCCTCTCCTGCTGCGCCCTGCCCATGAGTCCGTCGGAGAGGTACCCGCTGGTCATCTTCTCGGGGCCTCCTCCACGGAGACGAGCGACGACGAGGACGACGCCGACGGCGAGTTGCTGTTGGTGGCGGCGAGAGCGGCGTAGTAGGCCGGCGCCACGGCGGACGACGACGACGTCAAGGACGACAGGCACTCCATGCTGAAGCACTTCTTCATGGCCATAGGCGGCGACGACCCCACGTGCAGCTGCACCCCGAACAGCCTCACGCCGCCGACGTTCTCGAAGACCGTCGTCCTGCTGCTGCTGCCGTGCCCGCCGCTGCAGGTCCTCGAGTTGTGGCCATTGTTCCCACAGCTAGAGCACTTCCTAGCCATGGACGGCACGGCAAGGCAAGAAAGCTAAGCTAGTTAGGTGGAGGAAACCGACGAGGAATCGAATTCTATGGCCGGCCTCGATCGGTCCGGTCGGGATAAGATGTCTGTGAGGAGAAGCAAGAGGATCGATGTTTGCATTGCATCTGGGCCTCGGCTCTGCTGCTTAATATGGGAAGGGAATGGGAGAGGAGAAAGATGTGGAGGCCTTTGCGACGGACTAGCGAATCGCTGGGGAGCGCACACCTGGACACCCCCCATGTCCATGACGGCGACGCATTGGCATCATCTTCAATTCCCCCGTTTATGGTATTGACAATTCAATCCAGATGATGCTGGGCTAGTTTAAACTGCCTGACGCTTAGATAGAATAGAATAGATAGATAGAATCCGCAGGAATCTGCAATCCCAAACCTGGGTGGCTGGGTGTTGTGTGGTGTGCTGCTCCAATAATGTTGAGGTCGCTGTCAGGCTGTACATATGTTTATTTGTGTGGCTCATATCAGGAATCTCGTTGCAATCTTGCGTGCAGATTTGCCGCTGATTTTTATTCCGACAGGGTCAACTGAATGCAAAAGCCTGTGCGCAGGTTTTCCAGTTTACCCATTATTGTGTCTGGCATGTATAAAAAGAAAATACATAGACTGAACTGGACAAGATATATTCTTTCTCTATCTATCTAGAAGTGTATATATTTTTAGTATACCTTGATGATGTGCAGCCAGCAAGGTGAAACGTGTACACCACACAACCAGTTGTTGGTCCAGATACGGTAATTATAAGTGTCATTATCTATCTGCTGGTTAATTTTCCTACTGATCCTGTTTTGCTTGATTGAATGAAAGCAAGGTGTCCCGGTTTAGGATGATTTTGCTGTTCTACTTGAAGGTCGATTACAGTGTTTGGGCTGTTGCTGATGCGAAAAAGAGTAAATTCATTCCATGCTTCTATCTTTTTTTCAGACAGGCAGGAGATGAAACTGTATCAGCAGGGACAACGGAGCAATCAATCAGCAGTAGCAAAGTGCCCTAGCTTAAAGTGGATCCTGATGAAAATAGAATAATTCAGGTAGATACTAAGCCGGATAATACTTAATCAAGTCTACTTTGAATTAATATTTAGCACAACTTTCAAGCATCAATTGAAATCCGGTGGGAATTTTTTCTTTGAAGATCCAGAACAAGTCCGGCATATTTTTTTAAAAAAAAAAAAAAAACTATTAGAATATATAGACTTATGACGTCAAGTTTTTGAATCATCAGTGCTCATCACCTACTTCAGTAACCAGTAGTACATCTCAACTAACCCAACAACTCCGAAAAAAAAAGAATAGTAAAACGAGATTCATTTGAAACGTCGTCTGTTAAACAATGTAGATACTACACAAGAAGTGTGTGCCGGGTTTGGACTTGAATATATTCTACTAGTTCAACGATAAGAAATCTAATGTGATAGGATGTCATAAAACAAAACGACAATATAAAGTAGTTGGTGTTGATTCGGTGAAGATATCATGTGTGTATATAGATATAGTCGTCTGGCTTCTGTTGTACCAAAGATCACCAGCATTGGCCAAATAACTGACGAAAGGAATTTATAGAACTGAAGGAGCCCTTATTATGCAAGCAAGCATTGTTATCAAAGTTAGGTGCCAATTAAGGTACACTATCGACAGAAAGGTCATCACCATAACAACCACAACAGGGAGATATCTAGTACTTTGTACCTTCTAGTAGACTTATCATACATAGCTTGTAGAAAAATCATACCGGTTCTATATATTATTTTTCTACTATATCTGTTACCCTTAACTTTTTTTTATTTATCTGTCTGTGAATTGATTCAGTGAGGCAAAAGAGGGTCAGAGTCAAAAACAATATTTTTAGAGGGTTCTTCTCTACCCCATCTCCTTGTATTTCGTTTTCGGATGACTTATAATATGAACTGGATAGAGTATTACTCTATCGGTCTACTTTGCACTCTCTGTACCTTAAATTCCAACTTTTGATAGTGACATTATCCAGTGTTTTTATGGACATCATGTTTCTTCTCCTCACTCATTAGTAGACCCCCAAATAGCTGGTCTCTCTTTAGTGTTTAGATGACTGCAGCCACAAGTGGAGCACAATGACGTTTGTTTGTTTTAACTCCCACTAAACTAAAGTAAGGTAAAGAAGGCTCCTGATTAAAAGAAGGTGTCTCATCCAGATTAAGATACTTGCAGTTGCATATATTATATAAAAGTTATGAAAAGTTCAGAGTAGCTACATGTGAACCAAATCCCTTGTTTTGGTTTACACACCATTGTGCTTTACTAACCACATTTGCACGATTGAGGCTTTTGGTTTACTCTGAATGGAAAAATGTCGCCACTTGTATCTCTCTGTTCACCTTTCAGTTTCTCAAGCATCATGCATAATATGCTATAGTACCCTTGTGAAAGTGAAACCTTCCAATGATTTGTAGCGGCACAACACAAGCAAGCGCGAATAACTTTTGGCACGTTAGGTGTTTGACAGTAACTGTACTAGCTAGAAAGATAAAGTTTGTATGAAACATCCTTATCTATTCACATTAGCTGAGATGCCTTTTTGATTCCATTGGTGCACGTGCACCAGTAATGTAGTACATGTGATACATACTGTCTGTCGATGTAGTATATTTGAGGAAGAAGGCTTCTCTTTTGGAGAATTTTGAGAAAGCACTTTTCACTTTGTCAAAAAGGAAAAATGAGCAAGGTGAAAATTTTCAAAGAAACAACCAAAAACCAACAGCCATAAGTTAAAATATAACTTTTTTGAGTTAAAAGCCTAAACATTGCATGTTAGGCCCTTAGATAGATTAATTTGAAAAACGTGGTAAAAGCCTAATCATTAGTATTATGTTCTTCCATTTAGAATTTTAGATACACTTATTGCCTCAAGGGAGGAACATAATACTAATGATTTGATGCAACATCCATCAAGGAAGAATATATCGCTTGGCCACCAACGTTGTCTGTGTTCCAAAGGTTTAGGGCTTGTTTGGATCAAAAGGATTTCCAAAGGAATTTTGGAGGAATAAATTCCAAAGGAAAGAATTTCACTTTTTGGTGTTTGGAACAAAGGAATGCTTAATTCCTTTCCAAAGGAAAGGAATTCATAGTAGTGCAAAAACAAAGGAAATAAAACATCCACTCCAACTCAAGGGAAAGAATCTTTGCTCCTCTTTTCTTGCTATGCTTGCTCATGTTCCTGTAGTTTTTGTTCCTGTATTCCAAACAACTCAGTATTTATTCCTGCGTTTTAAAATCCTATAGTTTTTCACTTTTCACTCTATCCTATTCCTACGGTTTTTTCCTTTCCTCTGTTTTGCATTCCCGTGTTCCAAATCTTAGGGCCTCGATCGATCAACAATGCATGTTTCCTCCTGTGGTGATTATTCTGTCTGCCCTTGTGACCAGCGAATGAGTGACGAGACCACACATGAAAAAGGAAACCCGGGACAGGGCAGTAGGAGGGGCATCGAGATCCAGATCGGATGGGGGGGAAGGGAGATGTTGTTCTTGATGGATTGATCACAAAGGAACCAAAAACCAGTACAGTTGAGATAGATATCCAGCAACAGAATACTGCTGGATAGCTGCATCGTCTGTCGTCTTTTGTGGCCGGCTTATCCTGACCTGCAGGTGAAGCATGGATCGAGAGCATTCTCTGGTTCTTGCAGTTCTGAAGAATCTCTCTTGCTCTCTCCTATCCTATCCATTCTTTATCTTTATGGGTAAAGAGAGAGAGAGAGAGAGAAGAATCATACTATCCACTGCACTTTGAGCAGGATGAACATCATCGCGGGTTTGGAATGGATAGGTAGCAAGCACGTCTGCACGTGACACATCCCCTTCTACTGTCCCCTTTACTAGCTCCTTTCCCTTATTCCTATCCTCATGCGTTTCTCCTTCAGGTCCTGTTTGGACCTTGGAATGCAGGTTCCTGTTTCCTTAATGTCAATGTACCATGTGAAATCGAACTGGTTTCTACAGTATAGAATTTCTGCGTCTGAATCCAGGAAAACTAACTCAGTCAGAAACACCGAACCGAGACGCAGAGAAGAAGATGGGTCGCTTGATCCGGTCGCGTCATCCGGATTAATGCTATGTCACCAGTGATCCTTAGGATCTGTATGTATATTCTGAGAAGTCCTGTGCTTGTTTAGGTCGGACTGTGATGTTTGAGCGACCCGCTACAGTGCAGCCCAAGTCGTCGTCGTCACCCCATACGCATGCATTTCCCCGCCATCCAATCCAATATAATCTTCTTGTAAAAAAAAAAAATCAATCCAATCCAATCCAAACAAACACAGTGTTCGTCATGGGCGGAGCTAGGCACAGACTGTGTTTGGAAAACCACTATTAGAAACAGATTTTCACCGTGTTTTTAGATTAAATATTTATATCTACAAGAGTCGAGTCAGTAACCCCTTTTTAATTTATTCTAGCTTCGCCCCGGTGTTGGTTGGTTGGTTCGTTGGCTCGTCCATGCCAATGCCTAGCGCGCTCATGCATACGGACATGCACAAATGTCGCCATCCCAGACGAGGAAAATCATGGCATCCGCCCGGTCCTCAAAGTCTCGCGTTGCAAGACGACGAGCAAAGGCATCGCAGGACTGGACGGGCGATTGATCGCATCAGGCCGGCTCGTCATCCGTCCCGTCCGTGACATAAACCGGGCAGGCAGGCAAGGCTGAGGCAAGCACTGCATTCAGACGGCCTCGTCGCACTGCACATTGGATAGATGATGCCAAGCCGCATGTCCAAGCTCTGACGGCGAGCAAAGCAACCGTGAATGTGATACCGTGTCGGGCAGCGTTTTTCTGTGGCGGCGGACCGTGGAAAAACTGTCGTGCTGGGCCTGCTGGCTGGCCGGCCGGCGTGGTGTGGCGGCACGCAGAAAAACGAGATGTGGAGGAGGGGCGCCGGCCGGCCAGATGAGCTAGGCCGGCAGGCACAGGCACGTACACCACCATTCCAGAGCGAGAGCGCGACAGCATGCACACATGTATGGCATGCGATGGAGTGGCGACCGCGTGAGTGAAGTCTACGGCCACCGAACCCCGCGGCATGTAATAGTGTATGTAAACCGTGTATGGTGACCCCGCGACAAGATCGACCAAGACGTCGAGGGAGGTAGCTGCTTATCCTTGGAGAATAAATCCTGTACGTGGCTTGGATTGAATGCCAGTCAGACTGAATCCAAGACTGAATCCAGAGGAGATTTGCGATTTGGTTTGTGTTTGAAGGACCAAACGGCACAGGAGGGGTGAATGGGAGCCTCGAAATTCCTTTTCATTTCGGGTCATCGGCTCAACCCCGACCTCAGCGAAACTCACACAAGGTCGGATAACACGCGTGCTAACCCGGTAGAAAAGTGTTACAAGCAAAGAAGACCGAGATGTCCCACGACCCAAATAATTGGGTGGATACTCCTAGGAACACAGCGGACACCTCAAAAGATCACACACGCATCACAGGCGAAAAAGATCGAACCGGAGGAGAAAATGAGTCACCCGACTTCTATAGAGAAGAAGCGAGTTTCCAAATCTAAAATACCAACGCCAACTCGCGGACGAGAGTACCTAGATAAATTCCTCGCTCCAGAGAAAATCAATGCAAAAACCTAAACTCAAATCGGAGCCAGCCGAAAGCAAGAGACAGTTAAATCACCAAACAAATAGCACAGCTGGTAGAATCTGCGTACACAGCGGCTGCAGTGGCTTCACCGATCATCATTGGTGCTTGTCCTGTATACATAACAAGAATTTCCAACAAGCAGTAATTTTGCAACATGTGAGAACTAATCTAATTAAATGAGTCACATCAAAGCTCTCATAATTAGCTAAAAATTGCTTAGTAAAAAGAAACGATGCAAGCACAAACTAAAGTGCCACTACTGCTGCCTGTCCTTTGCGTAGAACAACCTGAGCATAGCAAATCAGACAACCAAGGTACTGCTCTTGGACTTTTGACGAACGAAAGCAAGCACAAAGAAATTTGTTACTGGACTCGACGAGTGGAGAGATTGTTCATCGCTGCTGCTGGTCTCGAATACAAAGGAAGAAGAAAACTAGTGATGCATTTCTGTCAAACACCTTGCGGGCGCAGGAAAACAAGCACTAAGCTGAGATTATCGAAAGCTTAGATTTTGCACAAGTGAACTTCATCTAGCTACCCTGCACAAGAAGCAACCGAGTGGCACGAAGACCAACTCCACAGCAAGAGAAGAAAATTCAACCTTTGTTACGTAGAAGCCAAACTTGAAGAAGTGGTGGTCACGGTTGACTTGCCGTGGCTCCTGCACGAGCGAGCTCCAAGGAAGGCCGGCGTCCTGGCTTGGCCTCAGCGTGGCTTGATGTTGCCGTGCGCAGCTAAGCAGCTAGCTGCTGCCCTGCTCCGAAGTCCAGGCCTCGGCCTGTGTGCTGCCCGCGCGTGGACGAAACAGCAGGGAGTCCGCTGCCGTGGCTGCTTGCTTGGTGAAGCTTCTGCTCGCCCTTGGCCGAGCGTGCGCGAGCACCAAGGAGCAGCAGGCCTGGTGCCCGTGGCCTGCCGGCCGAGCGCCTGCTCGTGCTCGTGCGTCGAGTCCTGGCCGGCCGCTGCTGCTCGTTGCCTGCACAAGAACAGAAAAACCACCAAAACAAACGGGATCCAAAAATTCCAGAGAAAAATCACAG
>JADLZK010002965.1:0-81460 GCA_015847255.1 Hyparrhenia diplandra
AGCAAGTAAGAATATAAATAGGTTAGAATTTAGTTGCTAATAATTAGAAGATGTATATATATAGATGTATTAGCACAATGATCTTTCTTTACTGATAAAGCATAATAGCAAACAAATAGATATGCACAAAAGAGATAATACATGCACATGATCTTCATGAAGGATTAATAATGAAGTTTCTTATTTACAATGGATCATGGCCAATCTATTGATCACGACCTTTAGCAGAAGTTTGTGATAAGCTTCTATGTGTGCATGGCAATATTCTGCATATGGTAGAGAAAAACAACATTATTATCCATTCTCTCAAATCATACAGGTGGTAGAAGGTGTGTATGCTCATCAAATCTAGTAACTAATTAAATTCATACATGGAGGTACATGCGAGTAGCAAGGGAAAAATAAAGATGTGCTTATCAAATGTAAATAATAAAATTAAGAGATGAGAGCTTGTGTATATCGAGCAGCTAGCTAAGAGTCCAGACATATAGTAATATATGGCTGGTAAAACTTACAACACTTTTCGAGCCGAAACACAACCTGACAAAAATTCAAAAAACAATAAGCTCTTGGCAATCAGAGAAAATAGGAACATAGAAGCAAAAAGACATAACTACTTACGACCCTTTTCCACACCTTTTAAATTTTTATCTTAGCTCATGAAATATTGCTCCTACACCAACTAAAGCATTGGAAATTAGAATATCTAAACGGTACCAAAGACAGTGAAGGAGATGGAGCTCACAGGGGTCCTGGAGAAGGCCTCCCTGTTCCCACTTCACAGTAGCGCCCACTGGTCCTTGGTGCCTTTTACATCGTGATGGCCTGGTACTCCATGAATTGGTGATCTCACCCATAATAGCGTTGTCGTCAGGCTTAAAGCATAGCTGTCAGGTATTGTAATAAGCACACATGAATAAAGGGTTTGTGACACCAATTTGCAATAATTTGTAAAACATGAAATAAACTGAATGCCGATAGATTTAGGCAATTAAATTCAAGTTGACTACTTAAAGCATATTTGTAGTCACTATCAGGCATATCTGGGCATTTCTGCACATAGGCACCTAAAAGAAAAAATGTTTGGGATTATCCAGAGAAAGGGAAACCTGAACTGCATGCCCACAGTCTGTGTGACACCACCTTGACTGGAGTATCTAATCCTGTACTTTTTATGTGTGAGGCGCCATGATGTGAGATTAACACACTTGACTTGAATGTATATGCCAAAAGACACTTGAGATGCCCACATTGTAAAACATTCTGAATTAAGTTCACCCACGCTCAGCATGCAAGAAACATCTGGCATCTACACATATGAAAAAAAAAGAAAGATATGATTAAGAAATCAATAATATTCTTGGGACTAAAATTGCTTTAGAAAAACATATTCCATTAAACAGCCACGATCACTATAGCTCATAAACTAAAGTAGTATTATTTTCATGGATCCGCCTGCCAGATTACATAGCTTTTACCTTGTTTTATGAACAGAGGTTTATAACAATATTATGTGAGTAATTTCGGATCACAAAAATACTTTAATGATTTTCTCACACTGTTATGTGATTTTCACTGCATGTTTTATGAACAGAGGATTATAACAATATTAGACAGCTTAAAATCATGCAGATCTAGTCATCAAACAATTCCTCGAAATTATAGTGTGAGAAAAACAGATCGTGAGGCATAAACACAACAACAATAAAATCACGCCTTATGCAATTACCTTGTACAACCATATAAAGGATTGAGGCAGACGCCCGGTTCAGGGCAAAGGCCCATACGCACAGACCCCAGTCACCCATCCCCGTCCGATCCGCCCGCCCTTAACAAAAGACAGGAAGGGCGCCCGACTGATGTTGGAGATGGAGAGATCAAAGGTGGGTAAGGGGCAGGGGGTTCGCCGAGCGCCTGTTAATTCGTCGGGTTCCGATCCTCGTGCAAATGATGCCCACATTGTAAACATTCTGAATAGATATCAGGGAGTCAAACATCATGGTATCTAATTTGCAAATGATGGGGAGTAAGACAAACACAGGCTGACACAGGAAATCCATAACCCCGTAGTTGTCGTGAACATTTATACATAGCATCTTGGATAGATATAACATATCCCATGCACATCAGCATAGATGAAAAATCTGATGCGACATTATTCAGTTCTTCCATGTCTACCTAGGTTTTCAATGAAAGTATTAATGGATATGATTCCAGTTTTGCATTAAGTTTGCTTTTTTGTATGATTCAATTAAAACATAATCTGCAGGACAGACTATATTTTTTAAAAAGGAAACATGACATTACTAATGCTAATATCTTTCTGGTCATGTATAAAATACCTGAAGCAAAAAGTCAATGCCTAGAATGACAAAATACAGAGATACCTCAAGCAACTCGTGATCAATAAGCAACTCAAGTCAGGAATAGATTTATCATTGATAATTTAATCCACAAGAGCTTGTTGTGATTGCCAGCACAAACATAATAAATAAAGTGGAAATTACATGACCTGATAGACGGTGAACAAAGATGGATATCCAAATTATAGTTGTCATGAAAACTTGTCTGGCTTACTCAAGGCTTAGGCATTAAAGAACACATTTGGTTATCCCTGATCATGTTAATCGTGCTCTACAGCTGTTATGTGTGTTCCTTGAAGAGATATAACACATTTGAAGCAAATCAAAACATCGTCAAAACCTAGATATCATAAGGTTTATATCCTGTTGTGTAAATTGGAGGAAATTTGAAACAAAATTTATTTATGATATACCTCTAGAAGTGCACGGATCACAAGCTTGATGGTCCTCCTTGTTGGAGGTCTCCTTGTAGTTCTTCTCCAGGAACTCACGCATAAAATACAATATAGCAATGCTGCATCTATAATCCCGCAGCAAGTCACCATGACCACATATTGTCAGTTCAGCAATTTCCACGCGAGTTACAACCCTATCCTGACCAATCAATTCAAGTCCAATTGCTCACACGTGAAATGAAATGTAGAAGAAGCCACCAAACCGAAATCACCCACCTTGGTGCCGAAGGGACCGACGGGGGCGTCCATGTCAAACCTCTTCTTCCCCTGAACAGAAATACAAACCACATCCCACAACAAAATTTAATATGTTTGACCAACAAATAACTGGTACAAAGAAATGAAGCTGCGACACAGCAGCCGTGCGGGAGACCTGAACTGGACCTCGATCTCCTCTCGCTCAAGCCCGTGTCGATCGCCATCACATCGTCCACCCTCGTCCTCGTCCCCGTCCCCACTGCACCGCGACGGACAGCGCCGCGGCGTGCCCAAATGCAGTGGACGCATCCAGACCTAGCGAGGCGGACGCGGTGTACCCCAGTTCGGCAGACGGTGGCGTGACTCCCGTCGCGGCGCGCCCCTCCACGGCGGGATTTGGCCCTGGCGGCGCCCCTCCCGGCACACGTGTGCTCCTCCCGGCGTGATTTGGCCCAGCGACGCGTCTCCCCGGTGGGATTCAGCCCGGCGGCGCCTCTCCCCGGCGCACGTGCGGCCTGGCACGCCCTCCCCAGCGCGGGCGCACCTCCCTGCCGGCGTCCTCCCTCCGTTGCCCCACCATCGTGTGGAGGGAAGGAGAAGATCACAGGGGATGACGTGTGGAGGACGATTTCGGATTGGCGCTTCCGGATTGGGGACCTGGTCGGCAAGGGGGAGGAATGGGATCCTGGACGGCGGGATGAAAGCAGGGGGTGTGAGCAGAACCTTTGGTGGACAGGGGAGGGCGACGGTCGACGGAGATCATCCTTGAAGAGGAAACCCAAGAGGCCGCCGCCGGGTTCTGGGTGCACGGGAGGAGCAGGATGGTCGGGGACGGAAATCCGTGCAGAGGCACGCGAAGAGGCCGCCGCGGCTTTGGTGGAGAGAGGACACCGGTGGGGACGGCGAGCCTGGCATGCTATAATTCAGTTACCGAGAACCAATCAGAAGGAACTCTAAAATAACCTTCAGTGGGATAATTTTATAGGTGTTGTAGATATCAACATTTGTTTCGGCCTCTATCGATGATAATAAATTTATAAATCACTGTGCTCACATGTTGAACTTTTAATAAAATCATTTTTTTCAAGACCAAACAAAATCCTTTTTTTTTTTGCAAGACCAAAACAACATCAGACACAATTATGGTGAAGACTTTGAAGTCTTTTCAATTAGCAAAGCAAGCAACCAAAGAAGACCCCCCTGACGACGTTTCCGTACCGTCCTGGCGAAGCTAGAGCGCAACAGAGGGGGTGCGACTATAAAAAAGAGGAAGAAAAAAATTGGCAATATAAATACTATTAGCATGGTCAAAACTATTAAGATAGCAAAATACATTATGTCACCTTTAATTATCATCAAATCTGCGTTCTTCCATTTCCATGAAGTTAATTTTAATCACAGACTCATTCGTGACTTTCATCATTTCTTCTTTCTCCACATAGGAAATAAGACAATCATTCATAAATTTATCATCAATGCGATTCCGCCGAATTTGTTTTCACAATCTTCATGCGAGAGAAAATCCTCTCAACTGTAGCAAAGAGCAACCGGTAGTACTAGTACAAGCTTCGAAGTCGATAAACCGGTGGGTAACGCTCATGTTTTCGGTCTCCACCATTTTTCGAGAAAGCTCGACAATAGTTTGTATGTTAGAGAATCTGTCATCATCTCTCACATCAAATATGTAGAGGCCAAGTTCATTGCTAAGGTCCCTTAGATTCCTAGAATTAAAATCATGTGGATAAAGCCGTGCTAGGCTCAACAACTTGTGCGCATCAAAATCACAAAATGAGTCTCTTGACTAAAACAGGCTGACCATACAAGCAATTGAGAGCTTGTCTTATTGAAGCGGCTGTCAAGCTCTTGAAGTAGCCAATCAATAATATCATTGAAACAATCAACTTGATAGTAATGCTTGTTTGTGATTCATTTGTGCCTTCTCTTCTTTGGATCAACATATTCATCTTCCATTTCCAATTTGGAAATATCATTCTTCTCACAAAATACATACACATCATCTATTAGTTTTTCCCTTTTTCTCCTCTAAGCTCAACCAATTTGCATCTAGTGGCTCTTACACGTTAATAGCATTCACTATGTCCCGATCCTTGCACTGCAGTGCTAAGCACAAGGTATTTGTGATTCCTAATATAGTCAACATAAGATGCAAATAGAAGATGGAGTCAAAGGACTGAAAATACTCTAGAAGATTTGATGTTTGATCTCTAATTTTTCAGTCTTTATCCTTTTCCACAATTTCTAGTACCTTCACTATTGTAGAAAACATGTCAACTATACTCTTGAGAGATTTATAATGTGAACTCCAACGAGTATCTCCGGTCTTTGTACACTTTGCTCTGGCTCTTTTCTTTTTGTAAAATCTTTCCATCGGGTAATCTGTTTACGAAGACCACGGTACACCGTCTAGTAAATAATTTGAGAAAGAAAAATGGCAAAATATCTACAAGAAATTAAATTAAATAGATTAGTACGTATGTACCTTGAGCAGCTTTCTAAACTTCAGCAGAAAGATTCTCTGATGGTGGCGATTGTACGAGATGCGGCCAGCGGCAGCGGCCGGATTCCAGCAGCTCAGCAGCATCTTCAACGGGGATTGTAGATTTGTAGAGATGCAGACAGAGGACCGGCCCTAGATGGATTGTAGAGGCACACGCGCCGCAGACGGAAAGAGAGAACGTCGCGACGGAAAGCAGCGGAGACTTCCTTGTACGCTGGGTTCAAGTTAATTGGGCTTGTTGCTCTGCGCTGGGCTGGGCTGGGGGGTGCAGCATGTTGGCCCAAGGGGGGTGCATGTAGGGTAGAAATCTGATGGCAATAGCTTGTTTAGGATTTTTTTTTTTGGGGGTGCGGCCGCCCACAAGCCAGTACGTAGCTTCGCCACTGACTTCAGGTCGAGATCCACAGAACGACTCTGAAATTGTGAGAGGGTTTTTTTTTTTTTTTTTTTTTTTTTTGAGAACGAAATTGTGAGAGGTTTGAGGGGTTCGCGGAACGAAGCTCGGAGCAGAGGTTTTAACATGGGAAAGCAGAGGTTTTAACGTGGCCGGATCGGTTTCTTTTTGCGACGAAAGGTCCCAGATGGCCGCCCGCCCCGCACCGAATCACCGCACGCACCGCACCATGTACCGCCCCTCGTTTGAGGGCAGCTATTAAACGTCACCAAAAACCCTACAAAACCTCCTTTTCCCCACACTCAGTACCCGCAGCCGCCAGGCAGCCCGAATCTACCAAGCTAGAGCCAGAGCCAGAGCCGCCGATGGCAGGAGGCTCCGGCGGCGGAGGTTTTCTGGGCGACGTCAACGACCCGTGGCTGAAGCCGCGGTTGCTCCGCGCGGTGGTCACCGAGCGCCTCCCGAAGCCTGGTGGCGGCGGCGGCGGCGAGCTTGCGCCGACGGAGGTCGCCTCCATCCTCGAGGCAGTCCGCACGCACGGCCTGCTCACGGAGGATCTCCGTGGCAGTGGCGCGCCGGCGAACCCGAAGCTCGTCGAGGCGTGGCGCGTCGCCGTTGACGCATGGGTCGAGCGTGTCGTGGCGCTCGTGGACAGCGACTCGGTATGGTGGTGGTGCTCTCCTGTGTGATCCCTCCTCTGCCCTCTGTCTTGATTGATAAATGAAATTTGCCTCTTCTCCCATCCCATGGGTACATGCCACTGTTTAGTGTGTGGTATAATTGTCTGCGTGGCACTGTTTTGATTCTGTAAAATAAATCCCCTACCTACCTAGTATGGTGTGGTGGAACTAGTTTAATTTCATGGTCATGAATTGCAGCCAGATGGAATTAGATTTATATATTTGTATATGCAGTAAGCAGAATCAAGGGTTCCTCTGCTTCAATTTGAAATTTGAGGATATACCAATGAGAATGGCTCCTACCAAAGTTTACTGAATAGGTAGTTCAGAAGGTCTGTAACTGTATTTTAGTTTAAAATGTGTTGTGTGTAGAATAAAAGCTCCTGCTTCACAAGGACGTACCCTACTGTATTTGGCATTTTGTAAATTGAAAAGATGCTTTGTTTTGGTGCTTCTCTACATTTCTGTGATTGTGCTATGACATTTCAGATAACCCATTCCTAGTGCCTATATGTGTATGTGACTCATTCCACGGCGCTTGTGTTTCATTTATGCCATCATACTATTTCACTACTGTCATCCCCTAGTAAAGGCTGCTAAATCAATACAACCGCCAATCTGTGAAGTTTCCTACTTTTCACTTCTATGTTACTAAAATTACCACTAAGATTGAATGACAGAAACATTTAGAAGGTAATGCTGTTTATATTGCATAACTTCATTTATTTGCATATATTGCCTTTTGCTGTTTTTTTTTACTGCAAGTTACGTCTGAAATAGTTTCTGTCGATCTATAGCTATGCCCTTGTTGCCTTCACATTTTTATGGTTTGTTGTAGAAGAATTGAAACACAGATCTTTTACTAATATATTTGCTTTCTGTTTGACAATTCATTAGACATACAGTTGTTGGTTGGGTACTTGCTTTCTTGGTGTGACTTTCCAAGAGTGCAGAAATGAGCGATTTGCAGAATCGCACTCCATTTGGTTTGAGAAGATTCTGGGTAATTTGCAGGTGATGTATATAGTCTCGTGCAATGTAGAATGTATGTTCACAAACTTCATGTTCAGTACACTTCTCTGTAAATTGATAATCTGTTTGAATGTTCATGTCAAAATACCTCTTTTTAATGTCCGTAAGCAACAACTAATTAGTCTTGAACTATGACTCATCATGTAATGTCATCCATCCCATTCATTATATCATCCTAGAATGAATAGTCTTCGACAAACAATATGAGGCCTTGTTTAGTTGGCAAAATTTGTAACCCAACTTCCATTTTTTTTTTCGACTCTCCCTCCATCTCACATCACATTAAATACACCAAAAGACATATGTTTGGAGTATGAAATGTAGGTAAAAAGTTACTAATTACACAGTTTAGATGTACATTATGAGGCGATTCTTTTTGAGTCTAGCTACTCCATGGTAGGATAATATTTACCACAAACAAACTAAAACATGCTACAGTGTCCAAATTATAACTTTCTGACATTGAGTTACAAATTTTTGCCAACTAAACAAGGCCTCAGTTACGGCAATATTTTCCTTTTTTTTTTTTTTACCCTTTTCCTGTCTGTATTTCAGCTGTGACTTTTTTTGTAGTACCAGTTGCCTTTATCTGTCCTAACAGTGGTGTTATGCAATGAAATGATAAGATGGGTATACTCCAATAAGAAATCACTGGTTTTAAAAGATACTTGATGCTAGGCAGGCAGCAGTGCGGCTTCTAGCTCCTCATTGCTGATTAGGCCATCTAAGTGGACTTATGAATGAAAAAGTAGAGAAACTATGCTTCTCAGGATTTGATCTATCGACATTCTCCTTGAACCTTAGCTCCTTGACACATGGATTGTTTATTTAAATTGCAGCACCATCATATATATCTGAATCATCATCAGTAACACGTTGATGTTATACTGATATATTCTCCTTTCCGTTCTACAGGAATCATCTAGCTCTCAACTTGTTATTGTTATTTCCTGTACTTCCATGTCTGATTTATTTGTAAGGTAAGCAATGGAAGAATGTTGTTATTTAAATCGCCAAGCATATCTTTCGATTGTCCATTTAAACTTTGATTGTTATTTTATCAATTGAACCACCACTTGAGTTTCTTAGTGTCCACAAGAAATTTGCATATGATTCTGATATCTGAATTTAACCCTTTTTACTGTTTATTCTTTTTTTTTTTTAGCTCTGTTTGGCTGTAAAAGTGGACTATTGCATTCAAGTCGTTTTTTTTTTAAGAATTATTTAAGTTTACCTTGTTTCGCTCTGTTTAGTAGTTTCCTGTTAGGCCATATCTGAAGTTGCTAAGTAACTTTAACTGATGACATGACCACACTATCCTGCAGTAAGAAAATATTTGTGAATTGAACTTTCAATCTTCAGGACAGTTCCAAATTTCAAGTTTCATGCGTGCATTTGACTAATAATTTTTGTATTTCTAAGTTGTAAAGGTATATCACTTTTGCATTGCAGTTTTGATTGCTTTAAACACTAAAATTGATACTTAATGTGTTTTGTTCTACATGTCTATTGTTTTTACACTGAAAGCAACTTAATTTGTTTTCTGATTAGATTGGCTAAGTTTTTGAACTTAAAGAAAGAGGCATCATCCTTTGCTGGAAGGGTTGTTGAACCAGTGCTGCGGCTTTTAAATCAAAATGGTCTCGTAGCTGTATGGTCTACTCTTTTCATTCTTATGGCTTATTTGTTTGTGTTCAACCACTCAATGGTAATATGTGTCATTATATCTATTTCTGCAGGATGAAGCAATTGATTTGCTGAAGACAGTTATTAAATTGTACCCATCATCTGTAAACCGTCACTACAATAAGGTACAATAAGGTGGGGAGTGGGAGAGCTGAAGAACTAGGGAACTTGAGGATTGAATCCTCTAATTCTTTCTTTAATACTACGAGTACATGACCCTTTATTTATACTCCCTAAGACTTGACACCCAATCAACCTAGATGTAGAGTCCTTATAGATTTTGGACTCTCATTTCCCTAAACAATCTTTCCTGAACAGACTTTTTTTCTTATGCTATTCCTACTTCTATCTCTAATTTTGGTCAGGTCCAGACTCCTTGCTGGAGGGACCTGGTTGGCTGGGGGACCCACCCCACCCCCTTTCCCCAGGCGCATAGCCAGGGGTGTGGCCTTGCTAGGCCCACCTCTTCTGCGTTTAGGTTTAGGCCCATGATAGTAGTGCTTAGTGCCCGGAGAAACGAAAGTTTCTTTTGAGTAACATAGAAAGAAAAGTTTAGCTGTTCATAGCATTTTGTTTTTGTTCCTGATAGATTGTATTGTAGAAGTCAGAATTTGATAAAAGTTTGTTGATTATCTTCTCAGTCTATGGATTGCAGAATTGAACAGCTATTAGAGGTTTAGATATTTTCAGCAGCTTGTTATTTTTGTCATATTGGAAATGCATATTTTGATTGGGGTTGGAAGTGTTTTCTTTTTTTTCCTGCACTTTTTTTTTTTCTTTTTATTTCTTTCCCATTGCCAATTCACTTTAGGGCTTCCTAAAATTTAAAAAGGAAGAGGTAAAAATGGCACAGGTCCTGTCATTTTACACAGCGGTAGCACACACGTTTTCCATGCATGTTGGCTGTTATTTAAGTTTCTATTCCCCAAATCCCCCAAGTTCCTAAATATATGATGCAGGAGTCCATTAATCGCTTGTGTCTATAGAAGTAAACATGATAGTGTATCTGTATAGAGTATTTCTATCATCCTAACTGTTCTGTTCTTATAGTACTTACATTTGCAAATTTCAGGTTGAATCTTCTATTGCAACAAAGATTATGAGTACGGAAATCAATGCAAAATCATCTGAGGTGAGGGGTGCTGCCTTGAGTTTTATCTGATTGTAATGAGAATTCAATAGTGAGCATACATTAGCCTATGCGCGTCATGCCTCTTTTTCCTTTTTCTTGATCCTTGTTAAGAATTACCCAAGTCTTACAACTGTTCCAACGCCCCAGAAATTTGCAAGAACCTTAGCATTGTTACCTTCTGTCCGAGTGTCCGAGGACAGTTTGTCACTGATGATCCGGAGGATATTGATTGTGGTAAACAATCTTTTGAATGATGCTTTCATTGGGCTTGAAGAAGGTATAATATAGCAGTTTGCTGCTAATATTGTTTCAGTTCTACCATTTCAGGTTAATTTTTAACCATTGTATACTGTTACAGAAAAGAAAGGCCATAATATTATGCTGCTGCTAGTTCCACCTGGAGCTGATCCTCTACCAACATTGGGAGATGAAGTAATGCCTGGAGGCAATGTGCATGTCATGAAAAATTTCGTGTGTCTTTACTGTTCCTACCATTTCAGCTCTTACACATTGCTGCAGTGTGATGCTGACTAGTTATTACCCAGTTCAGGTTTTTTTTCGAAATCAGAACGTTTCTTTATATTACCTAATGCTCATACTTACTAGTGTAAAGTATAAATTAAATTTATTCTATTTCTAAGTCCTACTCTTTTATATATTGGCAAAAAGGTCAATGTTCTGATTCATCCTTTGATGGCTTTGATGCGAAGAGTGCTGTTAGTTGATGGATCATTGCACAAAAAGTTGTTCCCTTCTACAACTACATTGCAGCAAGAGCTTATTTGTTTTGAGCTTCCATCGTTACATTCAGCTTTCTTGGATTTGCTCAATGCAACTATTAAAGGAATGCGAAGGTAACTGGTATTTCAATTAGACTAGTTAGCTGTCACTAATTTTGGAACAAAAAAAAATGGACCCCTATAGAATCTCTTTCATATTAATGTTTGAATCTGACCTAAGATTGAAAAATTCTGACCTTAGATTGAAAAAAGACTGATTTAGACCATCATCCTGCAGCCAACTCTTACCACATGGTGCTAGTATCATACGGCTTATAACAGAGTACATCAAAATAGCAAAGCTGCCTACTTTGAGGATAAAAGCTTATAGCATTTTGCAGCTGTTGCTGACCTCCATGGGTGTTGGTACGTCATTCTTTTTTTTTCTTTTAAATATTATACTTTGCAGTTATGATTGTAGTTTTGGAAATAGTCTAATTGATTATAATTTATTATCAGTGTAATTTTTTTACCTTAGTCACAGTAATACTGTTATAGCGTATCTGGTTAGAATTGTGCTTGAATGCTTGATGATCTATTAAATTGGCAATATTAGTAACAAACAAAGTTCCTTCAATGGTTTTGAATATTGAAAACATAACTTGAAATGTATTCAGTTTCAGCATGTTAAGTTAGCAAATTTGTAATGACTTTTACTTCTTATAAGTTGTACAGTCTATATAAAGCTTAGACATGAAGTATGTGTGGTGCTCAGTTTTTTTGCATCAAGCATTGATAAGGGTGGGAGTGTATATCTTGTATGCAGGTTCCAATTGTTTGGTAGTGTTCAACCACTGTTGCACCTCTTCGACTCTGAGGGCCTGCTTCCATGTTGTAGTTTAGAAAACTGTGGTATCAAGAAACAGTAATTTTGTGAGCTCAAAGCCATGGTTTAGAAAAAAGAGGTCTCAAATGGAGTTTCTGAAACTCCAAAAGACATTTTCCCAATATTTCACATCCAAACAGGGCCTAAATGTTTTACTTTCCATTGATACTCCATCAGGCTCGATTCACTTTATGATTTTCTACTGGGAATTGAGATTCCTTATGCTTAACTTTACATTGATATTACATTAGGACTGGTTCACTTTATACTTGAGATTCCATATGCATGCTTGGTACATATTCTTGGTTTTGTTTTTTAGTCAAACTCCTGTTGCATCCATTCTGAACAAATGGTCTGTTTTTTTTAATTATTATTATTATCAGGGACGTCTCTGCACCTGCTTGAGGCAATAGTCAGCAATGCAATTGCTGATCTGAATGATGATGGTGAAAGTGACATGACTATAATCAACACAAATCCATCACAATTGACAAATGAATCATCATCAAAAATTTATTCGAAGAAGAGGAAGCAAGAACCACAGATGCAAAACTCAGCTATCTCAGGTTCAGAGAATGTAGCAATCAGCTCAAGGAAAAGAAAAGGTTCTTCCATACCAAATGCATCAAAGGGAGTGGCCCCTGAAAGTATAGGAGATGTTAGACAATCAACTCCACTTTCTGTCAAAATAGCTGCACTCAAAACATTGGAAATTCTTCTGAATGTGGTGTGCCTAAATCCAACTTATTTCTCATTCTGCATGTCTTTTGTTTTCTGGTTGCCAGATATTTGTTGTTTGAATCCTTGTTCTCATATTGGTCTGGATACAAGTATATCAAAAAAAATGACTTTGGAAAGCTCGTTGAAAACGGATAGTTTATAAGGTCATCACAGCATATAATGGATAATTTATAAGTTTCAAGCAGTGAACCAAACTGATTAATGGATAAGACATTTTGCAAGTTTCAATTATTAAATGGTTGAAGTTATTTTTTTTTGAAGCAAATCGGTACGACATTGTGCTGTATACTTTATGTATCGAAAAACAAGGAGTTCTTGGTGCTTATGGATAAGTAAATTCAGACCATAGCTGAAACAGTAGCTACTACTATTTTTTAATGATTATATATTCTACGGAGGAAGTAGTACAAGTCTTACCTTTTAACTTTTCATGGTGAACATGAACAAATTATGCTCACGCTATATGAATTGGTTATGCTACCAGCGTATATATTATTATTTTAATCAATGTATCTACTTAGTATGCAAATTCAGATTATAGATAGATTTTTATGACATTATCAACTTATCACCGAGCAGGGAGGTTCATTGCGGATGGATCGCTGGAGGTCAGAAGTGGACGTGCTCTTAATCAACGTGGCTATAAGTGCTTGCAACATGAGAGGGAGTTATGAGCAAAAGCCCTCCACATTTGGGGAGCCAAGCATATCAGACCTCCAACTTGCTTCGTTTAAGGGCTTGCTGGCATCTTTTCTTTCTTTCGCCTCATGCCCGTCCTCCTTACTTAGCCAAAGGAATTGAACTCTTCAGAAAAGGTAATATCTTTCAGCATGTTATTTGCTGGATTTTGGATGGGTTATTTAAATTTGAGTTTATAATTAACACATGCAGTTAGTTGAACAAAGGTTTAAGTGCAATTGGAATGTCACTGAAAAATATTTGACTGACAGGGGTGTACTCGATGCACAGTTCTCGTTCAAAAAGCAATTAGCAACTATATTTATTTAGCAACCCCCATATGTAATTATAATTTGTGTCATTTGTTCATCACAGGGAAGCTAGAGATAGGCACTAAACTTGCAGAGTTTTGTTCACATGCTTTGCTTGCTTTGGATGTCCTTGTCCACCCTCGAGCCCTTTCTCTAGAAAGAACAGTTCATGTAGGCTCTGGGCTCAACTACACTGCACAGGGAAAGGCTGTTTTTGGTGCTGGAACAAACCAGATTTCACGATTCAGCGATCAGCCTCAGGCAATGGAGGTCGAAGACATGTATGATGACTGGCTGACATGCAACAACGATGAACCACCGGAGGTTCCGGTTAACAATAGTGCTGCAGGAGTAAGTACAGATGTCATGCCGGTGGAGGATGGAAAACAGCTCAATCCCATAGCAGAAGATCCAAAAGTTGACTCACCCAGAATCACAGATGCAGGACAAGATGCACCAACATCCACCAAAAGCGATGTCAAGATGGTTGATGCAGCTGCAGACGAAACTGTCAAGCCAAACACAGTGGAGAATCCTTCGATTTCCAATGTTGGTGCCTCTCCAGAGTGCACAACAAATGTTGATTCACGTAAGCATAAGCAGGTTAGTCCTGATGAGAACAAAAGCCCAGCAGCTGTCCATCCGCCATCCAGCAGCATGCTGGGAACCTCAGGTGAACTTTCTGCTACTCCAGGTGTTGGTTCAAGTCACCATCAAGCACCTGAGACCCGTTCAACCAGCTTTGCGGAATTGTTTGGTTCGGAATCTGGTATCGAGTCAGATTCTGACGACTCGCTGCCAGATATTGTCGACGGCGACCCTGATTCTGACTAGGTTTCATAACAATTCATTTTGTAACAAACATCTGTATGGCTCGAGCCATTTTTTGTAGACTAATGACAAAGGCTGTTGTCATTTTTGACATGCCAATGACAATTTTGTGATCTGCTATTTTGCTTTGAGCAAATTATACGACACGGCGGACTGACAGTGACAGATGATGCAATATTTGTAGTTCAGTTTCTGGGACACTGCCTATTGATAGGTAGAGATGAAGCAATATCTTCTGGCATTTGACCTTAGTCTTCCTTTTTTTTTTGTTCTGACCTGATTTACAAGTCAAATACTGGAATAAAGATCAAACAAAATATTTCGATGACTGTAAGTAAAATCAAACAGAACAAGGGTACTTACAACCTTACAGAGCCTTCATTTTCTCTGTCAAGTAACAATTTGAATTTGCTAAATAACCATTGACAGTGAGCAATTATAGCAACATATATTAAGTTAAGGATGGCATGACATACTAACTTGTGGCTGAATGTATTAGCATCTCCGAGAGTTTAGAAAAACTACTCCCTAAACTTGTTTTTTGTTGCAACAAACGAAAAATCGCTCCAACGGTTTCCGCGCTCCCAATCCAGTGATTGTTGCATGTGGAACGCGAGTTCCGCACGGAGACGGAGGTGAAGGTGCTGTAACACGTCCGCCACCGGAATCTGTGTCGTGGTGGCGTCTTGACACACGAGCAAAGCAGGGACCTGCAGCGAGCTTGTCCAAAGAAGAGGTTTTCATCCTTTGCTAGTACGTTCGTTGCGTGCTCTGGCTTCTCAGGTCATGCTGTAAGACAAAGTCCAATTAGAGCTGAAGATTCAGGAATTTGTTTCACGAAGTGATAATAAGAACACATAGCCTGATGTATACGAGACGACAACGTTTGTGCACATTGGTGATGTCTATGGTCTCTGCGGATTTGTGTCCAGTTGGGTGGAGGCCAAGTTGTGGAGTCGAGGTGTGGCCGTGTGGCGGGATGTGGCCAAGTAGAGGGCGTACGTGTTGTGTTTGGTGGACATGGCTAACATGTGGCGTTGTTGGGCGATGGTATAGCGGGACCGTGCGCCATGGGAGGCCAACAGAAGTCTTTTGCTAAGTGGCTTGTAAGGAGGTCTTCTATTGGCATTTAGAAGCTCAGTGTGACGTTTTTGCGGACTACGATAGCTAAACCCTGTATTGCATAGGTTAGTCTGGGGTGGGGGCAATGTTGCTAGATGGCGCAAGCAGAGTCAATGGCGTGACACCAACAACCAACATGGCTTGCAGCGAACTACGGTGTCTAGTCTTGCATGGCAATGACTAGCGTGGCGTGGGACTTTCATCGGTGACGATGACGTGAGTGGTGACGATGGCATTTTGCCTTGACGGGTCAAATGGCTTTGTCATCTGAGCAAGGGTGAGTTCAGTGGCAGAGCTCTGTGGTGGCAAGGTGTGGCGCTCTCAAGTCTGAAAAATTGTGAACCCCATATGGTATATACTCCCTCCGTTCCACAATCTTGCAATAGAGTGGTATAGAGTTTTTTGCTCGTCTTACGTTGTTTTTTATGTAAATTATAAAACAAACAAAACGTCATTACAATATCTTTTATCTTTAGTGATGTAATAAGTCATAACAAAAGTGGTAATATTTATTAAAAAAAAGTTAAATAAGACGAGAGGTCAAATTTTTTTTATATGAGTAAAGTCAACAATTCTCCTACCATTGATACTATTTATATATACTAGGAAGAATTCTTAGACAGCAATGAGACGAAGAAAAACAGTAAAATGTGAATATTACGATGCTCTGTTGATCTTGTGCTGCTCACAAACATATAGGCCATGGCCAGTGGTCACGTATATATGTATAATATGTTATCGATTTCACCACACCTTAATTTTGTTTCGTCCTCCGCCATTGGGTGAGTTATACATGATAAACAACTGATGGTCGTGCTTGTGGCGTGACCGTAGTAGCAGAGATAAGTTGTTTGAGTGGAGTGGTATAGAGTTCTGGCGAGTGACGTTGTTTGATGCGTGTTGAGGTCTAGTTGTTAGCTTAGCTTGTTGCCGTTGCCGTTGTTGCTTAACTCTTTTAATTAGGGCCATTGTTGCATAGTTGTGCTCAATCTTTTTTTATTTTAATATAGTCGACAACTCTCCTACCATTGATCACTTTGATATTAAAAGTACATGTACTATTTTTTCATGTACAATCTTCTTTATATATCTTGATTTATCTTGCCTCTCAAGAGCGAGCTAGTCTAAAGAAAAGGACAAAAGATCATCAATGTAGCCATGCATTTATTTGATACTCTAACCTTCACTTTCACTTCTATTTATTAGATCCTACTAAATGAAAATACACGGCAACAACAATTACACCTATAACAAATTTTTTTAAAAAAAGAGAGACCACAACGATAGCCGTACCGGACCATGATGTACAATTGACTAATTCCATACCTGGGACTAGATAGGATGACGACGATTGACACAAGCTTTGTTTATCAAAAAGCTAGGTCACTTTGGTTGTTCGACTCATAGTTTACGCCATTCGATAAAACGGCTTATGTTGTTTTGTTGTGAGAAAAAAACACTTTACCAAACTGATAAGCCGGGTTGTTTGATGACTGTTTAGTATGACTCTAGATTATTGTGATGTAGATTAGATCGGTTTATTGGTTGAATACATAGACAAAAACACCCATGTGCTCAAGAATACATATATAATTATACTCAAGAATAAAGCAACCTCTGTAATTGCATCAAGTCACTAATCCTACCTGAAATGCACCACCGGAGCCTGCAGCTGCACAGCGCTTGGGATGATTCTGTGTGCTTCCTGCCAAAGCCAAACCGAAGGCGTCAAGGTCAATGCAGAGGGCGCGCGCGGAGGACGGACGGAGAAGAAGGGAACAAGACGAGCAACAGGACAAGCCAACCAACAACCCTTTCCATTCCCAATCTTCCTTCCAGAAGTCCCCAATTCGTCTCCAAGTCTCCGGTCTCGATCCCTCCCTCCCTTCCCGAACCAGAACAACACAGCTGACGCCGCCGCCCCCGCCGGCCGCATCCGTCTATACCATACCATACCATACCATACGTCCGGCCAATCGTCTCCTCCCCTCCCTCCCCCCTCCCCGTCTGTCACGTTACTCCGCTTATTCGTCCCGCCGGCGCTCAGATCTCTGCCGCGCCGGCCCCGCTTGATCCCCGCACCCACCCTCCCCCATTTGAGGCAGGAGAGGGAGACCCCCATCCTGCGTGGGCACACGAGGTACGCACGCACGCACGCTCGCGACTCTTCCGTCTTCTCGCGTGTCCGCGGTGTTTTGGGTCGCCGATTCGCATTCTGCTCTCGGTACGGTAGTCATCCTGGACCCGGAGACCCCCATGCGCATGACCCAGCAGTTGAAGTAGGCTGGTGCTGCATCATTGGTAATTTGGTAGCAGGGGAATCGGGACAGTATAACTGGGATATGGGTATCTGGAACCGTGAGGGTTTTGTGGGGTTTTAGATATGGTGGTGGTGATATGCTAGAGATACTTTTGGTTCGAGCAGATATACTGTTGGAATTTGATTCCCTCTTTTTTTCCTTGTTCCATCCATTGATTGATGCTGGCTGGGTTGAGGAGGTCACACTCGCCTTGGTCACGGGTCCCCCTGTAGCTAACTTTCTAGTTGTGGCTGACAAAATCTAGTGCACCAAATCCTTGTCAAAACTATAAACAACAGTAATAGGCTGTTCCCAACATGGGATTGTGACCATAAATTATTGCTTTACCCGTCAGCTCCAGTAAAGCAGATGGAGAAATCAGACCAAATTCTTTTTAAAACCATGTAACACAAAACCGTTCGAGTAAAGCAGATGGAACAATCGGACATCAAATCTGAAACCAAGGAACACGGACTAAAGCAGATGGAACAATCGGACATCAAATCTGAAACCAAGGAACACGGACAAAACCGGATGGAACAATCAGACATCAAATCTGAAACCAAGTAACACAAAACCAGTTGAACCTAATTATGAGGACTAATCCTTGCTCTGCTTAAGTGATTAACATATACTAAGCTTATTGAATATACAACTTATCATCTTCATATCTGAGAGACTGAGACTGATGGCCCTGAGCCTCTGATTACTGATCAAACATCAGGTTTAAGTTAGTCATGCTTAACATCATCAGTGATTACGATAAATTCCCTGCATATCTTGATTTTCATGCTGTTGATTTGTGTAACCTCATTGATACGTTTTGACTTACCTGCGTTTACTATCTTGCAGGACCTGATTTTATCAAATGCCTGGCAGAATGCTTGCTTGGTGATGTCTGGCTATGATTTGGGTGTTGTTTATCATGCAGTTGGCTTCTCATGGCACTCAAACAGAAGAAGAAACAATGCAGTTTGTGCCCCACTGTGATCATGCACAAGTGTCAGATTCACAGCCAACAAGTTCACAACTAAACCTGACAGAGAGATATACAGAGAATCTAGCCTCATGTGAAATCAAGCCAGTTAGTGTTGCCGATGACAATGAAAATATTGATGCCAATGAAGAAACTCACCTTGTTATTCAAGACGTTCCTCAATGCCGGATTTGCCTTGATAATGAAGGTTTACACCATAACTATTAGAATTTTACTTAGACATACGTTGTTAAGAAATTTGAAATGCATTGTTATTTTTAATATTTAGTTTGTGTTTGTTTTGTTGCATACCTGTTGGAGTAGGTGATGACTTGATTGCACCCTGCCGTTGCAAGGGAACACAGAAGTATGTCCATAGGTCATGCCTTGATAACTGGAGATCAACAAAGGTCTGGATTCTAGAGCATCTATTCTCTATACTGCACAAACTTAAAGACACTTTCTAATCATCATTATTAGTCTAGTTGGGTCTAACCTAGTATGTTTGTAACACATCACCCAGGAAGGCTTTGCATTTTCACATTGCACTGAATGTCGAGCTGCATTCTTTCTTCGTGCAAATGTTCCTCCAGATCGATGGTGGTTAAGATTGAAGTTTCAACTTCTTGTTGTTAGGGATCACACATTGATCTTCTTTATTGTGCAACTGGTAAGACACACCTTTTATACATCATTGCAACAGATTCAGTGATTCTGTATTAACGTTAATTTGAGCTGAATATTTTTTGTTATCTTTCTTTTCCAGATTTTATTGATTTAGCAAAAGCTAGAAATACATATCATTTTTTCTGTTTTCTGCATTATTTTTAAAAATGAGCATCATGCATGATTCAAGCTATTTGCAGTGTGGTTATCTGCACTCGGTTCATCTCCTTTCCCTTTCATCCTTATGGTTTATTTTGAGCGAGAACATGGTACTCTTTATGATTACATCACGGGAGACCAACACACAGTATTTTACATGATCAAGAAAGAGGCCTGAACGATTATAGTGAACTGCACATTCTCATATACATCTTTTTTCACTGTTATAATCTTGTTTTTTTTCTTATTGTCTTAGGTGGTTGCTTTCATGGGTATGGTGGTTTACAGATTTTATGGAGATGAACTGCGAGAAATGTTTGGTTATGAAGAGCACCCATATGCTTTCTATGCCATGGCGAGTAAGTTAATTTAATGATTTTTCATAGTGACATCTACAGATCTATTGTGTGCATATTGTATTTTGGTCTCAAAGATTCATGAACAGCTTCTTTACTTTGAAGCTGAATGAGAACCAATATTTTTGTATTATGTTTTACTGGAACTGCCTAATGCTGATTTAGATTCAATTTTCAATGCCATATGTTTCATTTAGCTACCATTGGATATGATTTGTATTAATGTTGCCTTATGTCTCTTATCCATTGTGAGGAGTGAGGACTGGGGACATGTACTATGTTGGTGTAGTTCATGATATAGCATCTTTGAACCTCAAAAGATAAAGGATCATTTGTTCTGTTTCATCTTAATGTGTTATGGTTACGCCGTATTACTACATGGACACTATCTGTATGATTGCACAAATTGCATGTAACCTAGTTAGAACTCTATGGATGTTCTTTTTGGCAGTTCATAATTGCAGGTGGACATAGTTAATACTGCAATTTTATGTGCTCAAGATAAACTAGTGATGAATAGGTTAAAATCAATTGAAAAGTGTGCAAAGCACATAGCTATAGCTCTGGCAGACTGGTTGAGAATGCATATATTTCCTTTGTTGTCATCTACTAGGAGTATAACTGAACAAATTGTGGAAGCATGTGAGTTGGGTGCCATGACAAACACCTTTTTCAACTGCTGTATGTTTACATGAATTTGAAATTTTACCTGTACTTCACATGAAATGCTTGTCAAGGAAAAGGATTAATGTTTGAAAAATTGTTTAAATTGCAGTACTGGCTATTGTTTTGGTTGGTTTGCTGTATGGTTTCTTCATTGCTATAATATGTGGACAGAGGATAACTGAACGGCATTACCATGTTCTTGCGAAGCAAGAGTTAACCAAGGTCTGTGAAAGCAAGAAGAAAATTCAGCAAGTTGGATTGATTTATCTTTTCTCCTTATAGCTTATTATCACCTTCTCGTTTAGCCCATAAAACCTGTATTAAATATTCTGCTTCACATTTGATATTCTGATGCTGTCAGGAGTATATTGTAGAGGATCTTGAAGGAGCTGACCAAGTGCCAGACCTTGATCCTAGTCATGTTACAGAGTTGAAGATATTAGGACTATATTAAACATAGCTGCATATAACATAAGGTACACAATTTTTTTTTCTTATTTCTTTAAATATTTACTTACCTGATCTCTTGTTATTTACTTCTGTAGAAGTGTTTCTCTTTTAGCATGTAGGTGGAAGTGTACTAAAGTTTGCAAACAACAGTAATCAATTTGAAGTGGGAATTTTTTTTCTCATTTCTTTTTTTTCTTCAGCCTGTTTGCTTGATCGTGTTGGCTAAATTGTCACCCACCATGATTCATGAATATCTTCATGAGTCCTTTCCTTTGCACATCCAATAATTTTGATGTAAACAATCAAAACAAATAGGTTCAGCCTTCTCTGCCATGTTTTCTTCATGTGTCTAGCAAACCTTGGTGCTCATTGTGATAGGTCTGAATGTTCACTGGGGCCAATTCATATCATACCATCTAGGACCCATGGAATCCACAGAATATGACTAGTAAGGCTGGCATCCATGTAATGCCACTCAAAAGCTATAATTGGCCCATGCCATTATTCTCTTATCTTCTCTACTGCAATTTTTTTCAGCTCAAAAGCCGATATGACTGGATTATTTTGCCCTATCTCGAAATAAGTCTAATCCAGTTCAGTCCAACCTATTAGCACCAGGATGGAGTGAGACATAGTTTGACCCTTTTTTTTTGTGCATATCTGTGGATGGAGACAATACAATTGAATGTGCCCCTTTTACAATCATAGTAATAATACATGCCATTGCCACCTATCATTTTAATTAAGAAATACATGAAAGATCACACACTATTAATGTAACGTAGCCACATTCATGCAAACCATAGGTAAACATGATCATAGGCATACATAAAGGCCTCCCAGGCATTTACAGTCACATCTGCAACAGTTTGTGATGAATTCAGTCAGGTGGGTATTATGTTTGAGCCAGGGGTAAAACAATCAATGGACAATTTTTTTGGTTGAGAAAAAAAAAATGAATATGGACTGGACACAAATCTTAGGAGTGGTGTTCTGTAGATTCCATGTGTTCACTTCAATGGCACCCAGGTCACCTGTGGTTTTCCTTGGATCTAATAACTTATTTGTAGAGAATGTGTTGTTAGCCTCACTTATCCATTGGGCCATGCATATGACATCTGGATTAAAATAACTTGAGGGACACAACACTTGTTTGGTTATAGTAGGAATTCATTTTAACCCTCGAACATGCAAGATAACTCTTTGCCCTTATTATTAAGGAGGAGAAAATCAGTCTAAGAAGACTTCTACAGCCCCTTGTCCATTTGGGTGATGCTAAATACATAAGGGCTCACCGAACTAGATTACAACCATTGACCAAACAGAACATTCACAGCCATACGCTAGTAAGGCCTGTGCCCCCTCCACCCACCGCAACCACCCATCCAGCACACAACATTTTATCCTCATCTCCAGTGCTTTGCATGACAATGCTAAAATTAAGTGAGACACCCTCAAGGATGCAACCAATCCTCTGTCCATATCTACCATTCCTCCAACGCGACCAATGAATTAAAGCTCCTGCACTGCTGTTTTCTGACTTGTTGCAAGGCTTGACGCCACTACAAGATGAAAACAAGATCATCTGAACCTGGATTTTGCTGTTGCAATGACACCAATGATTAAGTGAGGCTAACAAACAAAAACAATGCAGTGAGGTGGAGCCCAGGTTCTCCAAATTTCTTTCCGTGGTTATGTATGTATGGTTTGCTGGATCCGTCAATTTTGAATGCCATAACGATCCATTCTAACAAGATGGAGTAGTACAGGAAAAGCACAGGGCTAGAAATATTTCAACAAAAATATCACGTAAACAATCTTGATTTCCTCGAATTGCATAGGCATGTAGCAGGTAGGAAATAAGATGGACCTATTGGTTTGAAGAATCAGGCGTAGAAATATAGAGAATATCAAGGGAAAAGTTTACAGCTGCTGAAGAGGGGGGGGGGGGGGGTGGTGCATGTAGTGAACATAGTTGGGTTTCATCTTTCTTCATATCCGGAAACCAATGTGATCCATGCTGGGCATGCTTGCTGAGGCTTCTGATGCCCAGATCCAGACACTCTGTAGTCTGTACTTTGGTTCTTTATGTATGTCAAAATGTCCTGGAAAGAGAGTATCAGCAGTAATGATGGGTGTAAATTGTAGTCTGAAGTGTCAGCAGTAATGATGTCCAATAGTAAGTGTTAACATTCAAGAACTATTAGAACAGGACATGTCAAAGGTACATGCTGCTATGTTCACTCGCAGCTATTTTCAGCTGGACCATGTCATGGTCGGTGCAATTATTGTGTGTAGACATGTCATTTAATGTTGTTGGGATACAGTGTTGATGCATCTGAATCAACGGTTCATGATGAGGTACTACTTCCTCTGTTATCCAGTACAAGCTGCTGGATTGCTACTGCAGATACAGCTGTGCAAGGATGGACGTAGTTGTTGAAGTTACCAAAACTGGGCTGGGATAATTATTTGAGAATCAATGCTCTCGCCTGCCTGATTACCATTCGATTCATCTATAGAAGTCTTGAATAGTTATGGTGCTGTGTTGGGAAATCACACATTTGTGCGGATCTCTTGTAAATGTTTCAGGCACTCAATCTTGAATTAACTTTCTTGTATATTCTTTTCCAGATAAACATTTATGATGAATCGGGAAAATCATACCAGAAGCAAATCCTAGTTTGATGTTGCAAGAAATACATATATCATTCCACTTCACCTGGAGACGTGCAAAATGGGGCTTTGCGTGGCCCATAAATTCTTGAGAAGCAAAACACACTTGCTCATTTGAAGAGCACTGTTTGAAGATTCTTTGGTTCCAATGTAGGTTTGATAGCTCTCAAACAAGATAATAATAACATTAAGCACCACACATCTCAATGGAGGAAAATTATGGTAGGAGTGCTAGGATGATGGTCTGAATGGACATTTTTGTAAAGTAGTAGCATATTTCTTTTCTCCATTGCTTCAGATACACAATAAACACATAACAGCTAAGATGCAAATGCTCCGTTTGTTGTACATATCTTGTAAACTTAACTGCCAAACTCGCAATCCTTTGCCCTTTGATTATTTTTCATCAAATCGATCAACTAAATAATATAACCTGGAGCTGGAACTGCTCAAAATTCTGTACTTGTTGCAACCACTCTTCAGAAAATGAAATCGATGTGGACTCGTGCTGGATTGCTTGACTTTGCTGCCACCATAATTTGGTCTGCACATGGGTGCATCTTTTTCAATTGTGTACATTTTCTCAATTTTCTATGGTTGCTAGTACCTTGGGACATGGGATCTGCTGCTGAAATCAGGAGCATGCGAGGATACTCCTGCCTTGATGCTTGCATTATTAACACGGCAGGCACCTGAAGGTGGTGATCATCAACAATCCTATGGAACCATCTCATTGCAAAAGCTGTCTAGATCCTAAGTTTCCAATATTATATCGAGCCTGTTTTGAATTAATACTAGTAACCGTACCTTTTCCCTTTAGATTTAATTAATATGTTGTTAAATGACGGTGAAAGTGAAGCTGACCCTTGGTGACTTGTTAAAAGAGCATTCCAGGCAGAGCTACCACCAGTGCCTGTCAAGCGTTTGAATAGCCATCATGGATCGGCATGAACTTTCTCCAGAAAATGCCATGATGTCACCACGACAACTGTAAGTTATGTTCTTCTAACTTTATTTATAGTGCTATCAATTAGCCATGACCCATGAATCCTTGAACGAAAACTCCTCCTGGAAAGCTTGGTTGGGTTGCTGAAGGAGCAACATTATGTTTGACTCTTGCTTCCTAACAAAACTAATGAACACAGATCCATATGTAAGGTCTCTTGGGTCAACTGCACTGAGTTTGCCAAAAACTTGCTTGTTTTCCTAGCTCTTGACAAAACTATCATGCTCTAGCATCAGCACGTGCACCACAACTAAAAAAAAGGTTATCTGTCTCGTTTTTCACATCCATAAGGTAGTTTATTACTTCGAGTCCAAGTTAATTGGACATGCTAAGACAAGATTCAAGCCTTTGCTGGGGGTTAAAGACCCACTAATGGGGTTCCTAAAGCTGATTGTGGCAAGAGCCAGGAAGCAAGCAACCATGTGGCAAGAGAAAAAAGAGATTCTACCATTACGCCCTGATATGCAAGCATGTCAACTGAATGACACTGATGATGATGCATGACAGCGTGAGATCGGTGATGGATGTGAGGTACAGACAATGACATGTCCAGTCCTGTGGCAAAAATAGACCCAGTTGGAGTATTGGACTCGAACTCTTTGATTAGGTGGAGACTTCATGACTAGATTTGGGCATTGGTTAGCTCAGTATTCATGCATGAATGCAAATGTCAGTTTGTTCCATAATTAAGACCTGGAGCTATAGGAGTATATCATTAAATGGGCAATTAACTAACAGTTACAGACTAGTACAAAGAGAACCATGGGTCCATGGCCCATGAGAAGGTACCTAAGCAGAGTTACTACTAGCTCTGGTCTTGTCCAAATGTCCAATTGAATTTTTGCCGAACAAGTTAGCTTTTTGTTAGGTCCATGCTTTCCCCATTTGATTATGGGACCCTCTGCGTGGGCAGTTTTTGTAGCATTGCCTCTTGGTCTATCACATAATCAAAGGCCAAGAGAGTGCTTTAAAGTTTCCAAAAAAAAAAAAAGATCCATTGCTTTAAACTGTTTTGCTACAATGCCATATATCACAATACTCAATGAATTTACAAGCAATTTTAAGATGCATATATATGTGGCTGCAGATTTTTGTAGTGGGAAGGCTTGCCTTGTTTTTTTCTCTTCCGCAGACTCCACTCGTGTGGGAGCCTCCGGCATTGGGTCTGCCCTTTTTTATATACATATATGTGGCTTCAGTTTTCTGCCATAAACATATTGATATATGCTTGAGTGTACTACTTTGGTTGACAAACAGACAAAAAGCTGATTGGTTTATAGCTGAGAGTGAATAGGTTGCAGCAAAGTCAAGAAGTACGTTGCTAGAGGCATGGTTGTGATATGAAACGGCAAATTTTATTCAGTGAATACTGACAATTTCGAGAGCCAGCCATGACATATGTCATATCACAATCTGTTACTCCTTTTGACCTGTAAATCTCTTCAATCACCCAATTGATTTGTTGGCTTATCTCAATGAGGGATAATATGTAGCTGTCAAGCACTGTAGTTCAACAGTGGGTTTGGCTTTCTAGGTTTTACCATCCCCTGGGACTTATTTGCATTGCATATTGATGTGAAGAGAGACAGGGAACATATAATCAAATGAACCATCTGGAGAGATAGTGTTCATACTCCATAAGAATTATTATTTAAAATACGGTTGAATGGCCCGATCGAGATCCATAAGAATTATTATTTGCAAGCAGTTATCAGAAAGAATTAATTGATGGGGAAAGTGTTAGTTTTTGTTTCACTAGTGTCATAGTAAATAAATTGAAAGAGTAAGTAAACTTGAAATATTAAGGAATCTTAACCAAGTAAGCCAGACAAGTTCCTTTGTTTTTTCCTTGCAATATCGAAGATGCTTCGAAAAAGGGATTGCAAAAAGGTCTGAAACAGAATGGCGATCAAGGATGGAACAACACATTTACAATTTGATAGTGTTGCTTTAATCCTTGCAGGGTAAGGTAACGGCTGCCTCACCACATGGTTGGCATATTTATCACTACACTGCCATATTAGAGTCAAATTGATGAATTGATGCTGATGCCTCAGGCCAGTTGTTGTATATGAATCATGCACAAGTCACATCCAATGGATACCCAGAAGCTTCAAATACTCAAAAAAAAAAGTTTGGATCGTTGAGTAAACACAGCTAAAGTTATACGCAATCATATCCTCCCAACCAACCCTGAAATACTAAATTGCTCCATTTCTAGAATGTGAAGAGCGACAGTTGTCTGAATGCACTAGCTTTATTACTGAAAATACCATGAACAGTCTTTCAAGAAGGTAAAAGTATTCTTGTAACCATGACTTGGTTTCTGTAACTTTTGTCTTTCAGTTCGTGCATCCAGTCAGAGGCCATGATCTTCATTGGCTGGTCTCCAGATGTCTGCAAAGTGCAAGAGAGCACTGACTCAGAGGGCCGCTTCTACTGGCTCTTCCAGGTAAATTCCTACCCCATCCTTCAGCCCCCATGAATGCACATTGCCCCCACTCTTATGGCAATGCAACTGCCTGCCTTTGTACACTCCATTGCCTTCCCTTGAACACTAGAAACAAAACCTTAGCTCTTCATACACTAACCATGGCAAGCCTCTTTCACCACGGAACGGCGCAATAACGCCACCATTTTCACCTTCCATTTGTGCAATAGCGCGTTGCCAAAACTATACAGTAGGGCTAAAAAACAGGAGGGGCAACCAAGACCAACCAAGGTAAGTTAATATGTGGGGATAGGAGCATAGGTGCTTTACAGAGAAGTATGTATGCAGGATCAGCTACATCTGGTTCAAAGGCAAGATGCAATGTGCATGTGAGTGTGCACATTATTTGGTTTTTATCTTTTCCGTTTGCAGAAAAGGTGGAGCTAAAAACAAGGATAAAGCCGGCCGACCACGCATATTTCTCTGTTGCTGATGGTTACCTGCAACATGGAATGCAAGGGAAGCAGACAAATGTAATCGGATTCTGCCAATTGTCTATACAATTCTTAGGTAGAATCAAATGGTCCGGGTCTTGCGAATTTTTAATCTTGGTGCTTTATGCTTTTGTGGGAAAAGTTTGAAATTCGTCTGGGTTCAGTTCAGCATCTGGTGCAGTTCTACGTGGGGATTAATTGGGGACCGTCTTTATAAATAAACCACGGTTCATCTTTCAATCAACTTATTCCTTGCTTGTTTCAGTTTGAAAACCTAACAAAATGCACCTTTCAATCATCAATCAATTAAAAATCTACCGAGGACCTTTTCGTGATTTTTTTTTTTTTCTCTTTTGCCAGTGAAAGGAAAGGAAAACAACTAATTCCAGTGCAATTTCATGCAGAAAATCCTTTTACATGCATATTTCATATTTCACACTTACACAAGTTGTAAATTGAACTTCTAGTCCTTCAAAGGATTCAGTTAACAATGACTGAATCTGATCTCGGGAACTGTACAAACTACTGACGGAGCAATGTGATTGAACATGAACACAGCAGCCCTTGTCTCCAAAGCCTCCCCCCATATGTATGAGTGCTAAGCACAAGGCATCACCGGCCACATGGGCATAGGCGAAGGCGACACAGACAGATTAGTGCATGCGTAACCCATGTCCTAAGCAGTATTCAAGCAGGCACAAGTACAGTTCTGCCTTGGTTTCCACAATAAGGAATCAAGAGACCATATCTAATTCTTTTCAGACCATATTTGCGTGTGATAGATCGTGTGTACACGAATCACCATGCCACCATGCTTTTATAGGATCTGAGCTACTAATTAATACACTGTTAAGAAATTCTTATCATTGACAAGAAACAGTCTTATACCGCATTTGGCGCGCTTTGTGCTATATAAATTTTTCTCTTTATTCTATAGGACTTTATTCCAAGTCTTATTCGGTTACTTAATTTTTATCATTTCTCAAAAGTTTTTATTCTTCAGAACCTTTGCATCTCCAGATAAGATATTTTCTAGGCTTATCAGTCATATTTCTGGTGTACATCCATTTTACAGAAAAAAAAAAGATTCTATTCTCTACTGGTATTCTTTCACACATCATTTCTCTGCAAAATATATAAGAGAAAAACCTGACAACCCCACAAGCAAATGAAATTCCCTAGTCTCCTGGCCATTGATTGTAGCTTTTGGATCAATGTCTTGTCAGGTTTCCCTAGTCTCATCTCATGTGTGTAGTGTGTACTGCATGCATGGACCTGCCTTTGGACTCAAGTGAAACTATGATCCAAAAGAAACAATCACCGGCATTGGCATATTCTTTTCCTCTATGCAATGAATGGCACACAGTTCTCCTGCGTGTTAGTTAGAAAAATGGTTATTTTCCTCTTTGCTTTACTCTTTGTGTAAATAAAGTACTAGTGCCAGATGTGTAAGAACAGAGGTAACTCATGTTAAGGTACATAGTACAACAAGTTGTTTTTTTTTCAAAAAAAAATAGTACAAGGAGAAAATATCTTCTCTGGCTTCTCCAACCCTCCAAACATCTTTATTATTATAACAAACAAGCAGAACTTTGGCACACCAAGTGATGGCAAAATATCATAAGTAATTCGGTGACTCTGGTGCCATGCCATCGAGTACCTGAAGAATCTCGAGAGATACTACCAACACCAAGAAAATCAAAATTCCACTGTTCTTGCTCTACTTCTATAGTAGGGTCCATTCCCTATTATATTTGCAGGCATCTCAGTTTTCCTCCTGCAAGCAACATGCACTTTGTTTATAGAGAAGCGAATTGCAGAAACATATGCACATCAGGTAGCCAGATCAAGCAGAAAGATGGGTGAGTGATTCGCTTCACTAAGTAGAAGAAAACTTGAGAAATGTATCAATTTATTTATCATCAACCAATTTATAATTTACACATTATCTAAATGCTGGCTGCTTTACTCGTTTAAGTGGCCGTTTTACCTGAATAATAGCTAAATGGAAGGTGACTGGTTGTTTACCGTTTAACATTTAGGATAACATTGCATATAATTTAACTAGCACCATTTCTGATGCTGATTCTAAAACCCTTGAACCGGCAGTGACATCCTTTTCTTATCCAACCGGCTTTCAGATGATCGTCGGCGCATCTGCTGCCGACCAGCGACCACCTCACCGGCGACAATGGCCAGGCCGGGGATGGAGAATATTCCGGGCGGCTCTTGACATATCCCCCTCAGTGTGGATGGTGGATGGAGAGGAAGAAAGGTGGAAGCTTGGGCTGCAAGGAGGTGACCACATCCTTGGCCTTGATTCCTTCCCCTTTGCAGAATGGCTTGTGCAGCAATCTCCCCCCCTGTTCCCCTGTGTGTGACTGTGTGAGAGAGCTGGCTGGCTGGCTCTACTCTATTCCATCAATGTGTTGCTGCTACCTCCCAGCCCCAGGCATTGCAGGTCCATTGCACCAATTGCGTTTGCAGAGGCAGTGCCAGTGGTCCATTGCATACCAATGACCTACTGTAGTGACCATACAAGAGCACCATGCATCATACTTGCTATTGGCCATTTGTGGATTTGGAGTAGTTGGTGATCTGCAGCTCCAGTTATAGCCACTGGAAAATCAGATTTGTGTGTGTGCGGAAGCAGCAGAAGAATCATCAGAGGGTAGCATGTGGGTTGGTGGGTACCAATACAGAGATCATGTGAGCTGTGTCCTGATGAATGGAATAGAATGCAATGAACTGAAATATCTGTGTGCCGTGGGACTGAGCCGAGCAGAGCTACATACTCCATGGCACTAAGGACTAGGGTAGCACTAGTGCAGCTGCCATTAGCTTGCAGGAGGAGGGATCATTGTACTGGGCATCATTGTATACTGGTCCATGAGACCAGTGTACCAATGTATACAACAGTGCTGGTCCAGTTTAGATGTACATTGCAAGAGAAAGCCATGGTAGGATAATATTTACCACTAACAAACTAAACGTCTTCAGTGTACGATTGACATCCAAAATTTTGCACCAAATTTTGGCTAAACAACAACTAGAGACAAAGTGGTCTTCTGGTACAATCAAGTTCTCAAGAAACAAACAAGGAAGGGAACACGAGGCACAGTGGCTGGCTGAGAGTGGGGAGAACACAGAGGGTAATTTGGAGAATCTCTTTCTCCAAGCACAATGGCCATCGATACTGTTCTCAACCAAATCCACAGAAATAAAAAGTGAAACAGGAAAATGATGCCAGTCAGTTATTCCATTCGATTCTAATTCCTCTCCATAAAAGACTGGCTGTTGTCACTCTGATTATTCCCACTACCTTGAAGAATATCAAGAGCAACTTTCTGCTGGTGAATAGTAGATAATGTATATACTTGTGCACCACTTGCCCAGGGGCATCAGAAAGATGTACTAGCAGCTGTTAAAATCTGAAGCTCACAGCCAAGACAAGCACACAGAGCCACTCAGGGGACTGTCAGTATTTATATATGGCACAGTAGCACAGCATAATTCAGAGGCACAGGAAAAGATAAACCTTGCTCAAAACAAAGCTATCAAAAAATTAGTAAGATTAATGCAAGGCACACAGGTAGAGTAGTAATTAGACTGTAAGTAGATTATATGGTGCACTTCCTTTGTTTGACAGAGATACTACTGCTCTGATTCTTACATAGTAGTGGAGTGACACAGTACATGAAAGCAGTAACCAGAGCAGACCTCAGAGTTACACTTACACCTGGTAATTAGTAGTAGTTCATTAACCATAACCCCAGCAACTAATAAGCTAGCTAATAATTAGGTGCAGTGCCCCAGTTGCTTACCCCCACCAGTTGATCAGCACAGTAACAGTAACAGTAAGTTTCATGGCTCACCACCACGTCTGATCTGACTGACCTTCAGTTCGATCTCACTTGCTAGCGGATTACTAACCTGATGAAACACCAGAAGCAATAAA
The DNA here is from genome assembly GCA_015847255.1 of Hyparrhenia diplandra. Taxonomy (NCBI): domain Eukaryota; kingdom Viridiplantae; phylum Streptophyta; class Magnoliopsida; order Poales; family Poaceae; genus Hyparrhenia; species Hyparrhenia diplandra. Next base: position 31,885 of record JADLZK010002965.1, read on the forward strand.
CAAGAAAAAGATCGTGGTGCTAGCTTTGTGCTGCCATGGTGTCTTGAGTTAGCAGAGCTGGTACATATTCTCGGGGCAGGATCTGAGGAGGTCGTCCAAGGCGGTGACGCCGTCGAAGGCGAGGTAGGGGTCGGATGAAGAAGAAGCGGCGGCGGCTGCGGCGGCCGTGAGGGAGACGGAGACGGCGACGCCGACGGCCGCGGCGGCGTTGGTGTTCATGCAGGCGAGGATGTCGTTGAGTGAGCCGAGGCGCGCGGCGAGCTCGGCGGCTGGGGTGCGGAGGACGGCGTTCTCGGCGTCGACGGCGAGGAGTCCCTGCGTGGTGAGTCCGAGCGCGGTGGCGACGTGCGCGTTCTCGCGGCGCAGGTGCGCGGCCTGCGCCGTGAGCTCGTCCAGGTGGCGCTGCTTGCGCATCCGCGACCGGCGCGCCGACTCGCGGTTCGACAGCATCCGCTTGGCGCGGCGCTGCTCCATGAGCGCGCGCAGCTCCTCCTCCGTGGCCCCCGCCGCCGCTGCGGCCAGTGCCGCCGTCAGAGAGCCGCCCGAGCTCCTGATGCTCCCGCTCCCGCTCCCACTCCCGCTGGAGGAAGCCATTCTCGATCTTCCTGTGTTCCGTCCGACAAGAACCGAACCGCCCCTTTCTTTTCTTGCAACAACAGAAAAAGAAGAACAGAGCAGGTCTCTGCTGCTTCAACAACTAGCAGAGAAATCAATCGAAGGCCTTTTTTTTCTTGGCCTCGATTCTTCTTGTTCGTAGAAACTTAGCACTACTAATTACTTAATAAAGGTGTTTGCTATCAGCAGCAGCAGTAGGGAAGGAAGTGCATGCAAGCTAAAGCTTTTAGGAAGGAAACGACTGAAACAGAAACACGACGACGACGAACAAGGCACGGAGGAGAGAAGAGAAGAGGAGGACGATGATGGATGGATGGATGCTAGATGGAAGGGAAGAGGAAGAGAGCAGAGAGGGAGGCGTGGCGATGATGGGGGCGAGTAGTTTATGAGAAGACATAGAACCAGTAGAGGAAGACGACGGAGAAAGACTGGACGAGGTGGGTGCGTCGCCGGAGTGTGGAGTTGATCATAAACCCCGAGAGGAGGATCTCACTGATCACAGGCGACATCAATGAGGAACTCTAGGACGAACGGCAGCATGTGCTTCGCCTGCTCTTGGCTCCGATTGGCACTCCCAATCGGAGCAACCATACCGCCGGTTTTGCGGCGGCGGGCCGGACGGAGGAGAAGGCCGGCCGGGGGTGCCGGCCGACTGGCAAGGCGGGTGTGCGTGGACACTGGACGGAGACGAGGATATGGCTATGGAGATGGCGATCGGGCGGGGCTGGGTGGCTGGCTTATAAAGCGAGCGAGGGAGAGAGCGGCCGGCCGGAGCAGCACGCACCCGATTCGATCGGTGGTGGACGGTGGTGGTGGGCGGTGGCTGTGGCTGGGTAGCTACTAGCTAGTGTAGCTAGGTGCGGGGCTCCCCCTCTCTGTCACTGTGGTTCTCGCTCCTCCTCCTCCTGGTGGTGCCGGTGGGAGAGATGCTGGCGCATCTGCCTGCGGCCGAGGAAGGAAGAAGAGAGGAGAGGAGAGGAGAGGAGGGGGTTGGCGCAGCGGCGACGCGGGGATTTATAGCCGCTGGGAATGGGGAGGTGGGAATCAAAAGTGGAGAGAAGAGGAGGCACGGCACGGGGGCGGAATGCGTTTCCGGGGCAAGGGCACAAGGAGGGAGGCGAATGGGAATAGGAAATGGGAGAATGAGGCAGTGTACTAGGACATTACTGTAGCAGAACAAGTGCTGTGCAGGGACTTCGAGATTCTGATTCCTATTCCAGGACGACGATCGTGGTGGGCGGCGGGAAAGGCGGAGGGCAGAACCCGGTTGGCATTTGGTGACGATGGTGAGATCGAGATCAACGGCAGCAAAACCCTCCTCCCCGCTCCGCTAAATTATGGGATAATGAACTAAATAATGGGATACATTATCATGCTTGCACTTTTATTCTTTGTTTTACATCACACTGCCCATGCATGCACTTTTTTTTTTTTTTTTTGTTGTTATTGTTTAAATACCCAAAACAAGACATTCTTCGACAGTTTAAATCACTCATACATGCACTTTTTTTTGCGTTTTATTTGTTTAATAAAAAAAATAAAGGAAACATCAAATTTTCCCTATAAAGAAAAAAAATGGTAGATGATGAGTGGCGTTGTGGAAACACTCGGATATTAACATTATGAGAGCATTTTGGTTATTTCATTCTATGGAGAAATGTCACACACACGTACCTCGCATTGGAATGTTGCAAACCTGCCACATTTCATTTGCCTAGTGTATTTAAAAGCCAGCGAGCCTTGTTTGGCTAGTATAATTCACCACCTCGAACGATCCGAATGAGCATCGGAGATTGGTGTGTGTGCGCACGTGAGGCGCAAGGAAAGAGGATCCATCGGAAGAACAGCAAAGCTAGTGCGCGGCGAGTAGTACTAGCAGGTATGGACGATAGTATTAGAATCCAAGGAGATGTCGACATGCTGTTGCCGCATAAACAAATTGAAATTGATATATATATATATCTTTCATTTAAATCAGGATTTAAACTAATTAGCATGTTCGGACGGAAATGTTTTTACCAGTTTACATACGCACGTAGTACGAGTGCAAAATATATAGGCGGTTGTTATCCATCCACCTTGCATGGCGAAAGTCACCCAGTTGACGTAAAAGCCCCAGCTAGCAACAGCGGCGGCGGTGAATCTTTCAGTGATTCGAATCTGCATCGACCACTGCAAGGCGGCGGCAGCAGCTAGTAGCAGCGCAGTAGATGCAGAGATACACCGTCGTCAGCGTCAGAGCACGGTAATTAAAAAAACCTCCACTACTTTTAACACAAATTACAATTTTAAAAAACAATTACAATTTATTTGTTTATTATTTACTAGCCCCACTATAGATCCGCGCGCGTGCAGTGCAGGCGACAGGGACGCAGGCACCGCAGTGCAGTGCAGAGCCGTGCGTGCGCGCGTCGTGCCCGCACGTGCATGCGCGCCCGTCCACGGCGCCACCAAGCAAAGCATGCGGCCGGCCACCGTGATCGATGACGGCAGCGCGGGCGGGGGCCCTCGTGCGTGCTCTGGCTCTGCCGCCGCCACGTGGCTCACCGAGCCGCCGTCCGTCCGTCCGGCGCCGTCCGTCCATGATGATCGGGTCTTGCGGTAGACCACCAATCCCGGCGCCCCGCCGTGCCGCCATGATCGGGCTCACGACGAACTCCGATCCGATCCTTCTCCGGGACAATCCTTCCTGGGTGGCTGATAATTAGCCTCGTAGGAGAATATGATCGAGCTGGCCTGTTGCCCACATGCAAGGCCATGCATGCATGAATAAACGCAGTCTTGTGTCATCGCAAGTGTGAAACTGAAGACGAAGCAATGTTGCGTTGCATGTTGCAATGCAAATTATAAATTCGATTCATCAGAGAAAAAAAAAGGCATACTAATAATTTTCATGGAGTCAAATAAATTCACGTTTAACCACATTTATTAATACAAAAAGTTAAATAGTTATTATGATACTAAATTAGTATATGTTTATATTAATTACGAAATATATTTGTACAGTGAATCTATTTGAAAAATATAAATATCGTTACGTACCATTTCATATAAACTTGATCAAACTTTAAAAAAAATCGACTTTTCTTAAACCTCGAATTACCATGCATGTTTTAAGGGAGAGGTGGCTACACACCAACGGTTGAGCCTGCATGGAGGAACTCTTCCTCCGCTCTTATTGGCCGGACAGACATGAGGGAAATTATTAAAGAAGAGGGATGAAGGGGGAACTCTTCCTACTCAAACAGATCATCTACTTGCAGCTTTGCAGAAAAGGAGGAAAAAAAAAAAAAAAACGAGGGTTCAGGAGGTACGCTAGCTTCACGTATTGTCTTTCGATCTATCTCTTTGGTGAAGGTGACACTCGTTGCTTGAAACCGGAATTTCTTTGACACCCACTACTACGTACACACTACGGTACGTTATTATTCATCGGAGCTAGCTAGAGCCTTCACTTTTTATCATTGATTCTATAGATATAAAGAAATGGCCGGAAGACTATTTGGTGTGATTGATGCTGACGTCCCCAAGCAGGCCAAAGAAACACACGTAGCGATCATATATTTTAAAGTAGTAACAAGTCCAATACACCTAAACAAGAATATATATATACAAGGAAGTTACTGTATTTCAGGTGTATGAAATTTTAAAGTACTTTACTTATTAATGCAACAATATATACTACAACAAATGACATGCAAGTATACCTGATGATATATATCCCTTTGAAATTGAAAGGAAAAAAAATGTTTGAAAAGAACCAAGTTAAAATACACGGATCAAATTAGAAAGACCACTCGATCTACTACGTAATGAACATGCATGTGTATTGTATCATCAGAGATTCAGATAGTGTACGCATTCAAAATTAATAAGTAGCGGTACAAGGAAGAAAGTAACTAGTAGTACGTGAAGGACTTAGAACGAGAGAGAAACAAACGAACCAAGAAAGAAAGAGATGGAAGCATATACTAGTATAGTACTAGATGCCCCTAGACGACAAATTTGAAAGAAAGAAAAAAAAAAAAAGCGTGTGCGCTGCGTTGCATGATATTGATAGGCGTCGACGAATGAAAGTGGTTGCCTAGTAGGAGTAGTGTATTATTGTGCACACTACTATGCAGCATAGTATTAGTGGGTCCTGGGATCGATCGATGGCAACTCACGTCCCCAAAGCAAAGGCACAGGCACAGGCACAGGCACAGGCACACATCAAGCTTGGAATGGAAAAGGGAGTAGGCCAGGGCCAGGCTCGATCGCATGGAGATGGAGGGAGGTAGCGGCAGCGGCAGCGGCATGCATGCATGCATGCAGCTACACGACGGATCGGATCGGAGGCCAGGCGCATGCGCCGCTGCCGCCGCTCGCTCGCTTTTGCCGAACGGCCGTCCGGCGATCGCGGCCGGCACCCTGCGCTGACTGCGTGACGCCGATCGATGACTCCAATCCCGATCGATCGACGTGCGTGCGTGCATGCATATGCATGCCGCATTGATCAGCTGTCAGCTTGCATGTTTATTTGCTGCGTGCGTCGCCAGAGAGATCGATCGATTCAGCAGCAGGCAGGCCGGCAGGGGTCCATTGATAGATGTGCTTTGCCGCAGCTGCTGATGCATGCTCGATTGCTCCTCCATGCTGCCATGTCCGTCCCTTTCCATGTCTTTGGAGATGCAGACCGAGAGACCCCACCCGGCCCGTACCAAATAGTAAAAGGCCCCGCGTACGTACGTGTCCATCGTTTTTCTCGCGTAAAAACGGAGGGCTATGAGGGCCAACCATACGCGAGCTTTGCTACGGGTAGAAAGCAGGCAAGCTTGCTCGTCGACATCTTTCCGCCATATCGTTTCCGCCCCTTGTGTTACGTACGTGACAGCTTCACAGAGGCGACGCGTGTTTCTTTCTCCATCGATCACTTTGCTCCTGTCGATCTGCAACGTACATGATAGTAGATCGATGAGCTTGTCACTGTTGTCTAGTAGTACTCACTACTCGTCCACGTACTATAGCTAGCTAGCACTTACCCTACCCTATCTTCAAATAATTAATCAAATCTTAATCTTACTTTAATAATAAATATTTATAATAAGTATCTTCAAATGATTAAAGATTAATTACTATAGCTAATATTTATCAAATATAATAGTATAATAGTAATACTAATATTTATATATAAAATGAGCATTATTAAAGTTACGGACATTATTATACTATATTTTAATTAGCTAGCAAGCATATTTGTTCATAATATTTTCTATAAAACAAATAGTTCAACTTCAATTTATCGATTGAGCTAGAATATATATATGCAATGTAAAAAAATATATATAATCATGAAAAAAAGATAAGCTGACGAAACTGACCACAACAGACTCACGTAGCAAATTAACTTTTGCATCGGGGAGATCGATGGATGGATGGATGGATGGATGAATGGATCGATGCACCGAGAAAGGGCGATCGAGAGAGCCGCCGAGAGGATCCGAGAAGAATGCATGCGTCATGCGGGCGGGCGTGTTCACAAGCTCGATCGATCGTTGGCTTTTATTCCGCGCCGACATGCCGGCAGCTACCTCTAGCTGCATGCATCATGCATCCGCACATGCAGGGCAGGGCAGGGCAGCACGCCAGCACTGATCGAGAAGCATGCCAGCAGCACTGCATGCAGCACCGCAGCAAGCTGGGATAGATAGATCCGGTGGCGCGAGCTCCGATGAGAGCTAGCCCTAGCTCGTCCTTTGTTTGTTTTCTTCCAGAAAATGTATGTAAAGCATTTCAATTGATAAAAAGAAGTATGGAGTTTTTTATTTGTACTAAAAGAAGTATGGAGATGGGAGTGAGCAACTGAGCATGCCCTACTAAAGTTTGCCTAGTATTTATATAGATTTGACAGATGTTGTTTTATCGTGAGAGAAAACAATATACCATGGTTGATAAGTAGGACTGTTTGGCTGATGTTGTTTTACCATGAGAGAAAAATAACGTACCATGGTTCATAAGTAGGACTGATACATTCAAGCGGTCAGGACATGGTGAAAATGACTAAGGGCTACAGAACGAACTTAGAGTAATTGGAACCCATGTCTTTCATGCCTACTTTGAGCTTACAAGCCATCTTATTTGTTTTCCTTCTGATCTGGATAACTGAGTGTGTCTTATTCCCTAATTAGTCTATTTCTAGACATGCATGTTGGTAGCTGCATTGGCTGAGAAGAAAGAACAACAAAATGTGAAGAATCTGCCCATAGTGTGCTCTAGTTATTTGGAGAGCCATTTTTTTTAAGAAAGCCTCTAAATTCTGTTATTTAAAGATTTATTTTACATAGTCTCTTGGAGATGCTCTTAGTTTTTTAATTGTTTTTGTTATTCAATCATCAAATTCCACTAGGGAGCCTAGGTGCACGTTCAATATCTCTCTATTATTATAATATCACTTTCGTTGCCTCAAACACACCCATAAATATATCTAGAGACTATGTGTTCTCCACAGCCGCAAGTACGTAGTAGCTGAATGCATGTGTACGTGTCCTGGAATGTTCCACACGGCGACGTTATTACCATTTGGTCCTACATAGGAGTAAGTATATATGCAATGCAAAATGATGGTCGCGATGATGAGATGGGTTAGTTGTTTGGTCCATGAGTCTTGCTTGGCTTTGCGCTTGCTTTGCATGCCTGCACCGCCTTGCCACGTTGTTGCTAATTGAGGAGTGCACTGGCCGATGGAGCCACACACCACACCACACCACACCGGTGCGATCTCTGACAGGAAACAGGATGAGAGTGACAGATTCAGTGATGATGGACGGTGCTACTGTACATGGAATCTCTGCACTGCTCCTTTCCCTACTGTTAAAAAAACAATAACAGTTCTACGAGTATACTTTTAAAACAACATCTATATTCACTTTCCTACCATGTAAATAGATCTTAATTTTAATCAAATATATAAAACAACAATATATTAACTCCACTGCAAAATTATATACTTCTAGCTAGTATGCCTATTTAGAATTACAACTTTAACACTCTCTATGCTTCTTCTGTTCCAAACTATAAAACATCATGTGTTTTCTAGATACATTATTTTTATGCTTATATAAACATTGTATATATCTAAGTGCATAAAAAAAGCTAAAAACATAATTTTTCTCTTAAAATAAAAGGCAGCACTTAACGAAAGCTAAGAAGCTTTGACTTAATCTAAACTTAAAACTACATTTTTTGTTCGTTCGTTTTTTTTTGACAACTTCATCCATTGGTCATTGTACGGACGTTCGATATACGGCCCTAGTCATCTGCAGTTCTGCACCACTCTTTTAGTTTCTGCATATTCCGTGAATGCAAATAGAAGTCCTTTTCCGCCCAAAGCAGGATAAAATGGATGAGATCATGAAAAGAAGTCCATACATTTGTCGTGGTGCTGGATCATCTGGAAAAGACAGGCCTAATGAATAATTTTCATGGTATTGATTGGATATAAATGAGATAAGCAAAATGTTTATGTTGATCGAATATGATCAATTCCCCGACTGGAGACTATGCTTTGACTGACAGGGACCCCTTAGCCAATGGGCTGTGCATTCGTTGGTGTTTAGAAAATTTGTAACCTTATTTATTAATGACAAACATTTTCATGGATTTTTACTAATGGATATTAAGGCAATCATGTAAAGGACTTCTAATACCAATCATCAAAAGGGATGAAATTTTTATGGGTCTTGCTCCTAGCAGGATAAAATGGATGAGATCATGGTTCAAGTAACCATACATTTGTCGTGGTGCTGGATCATAAAGACAGGCCTAATGAATAATTTTCATGGTATTGATTAGGATATATATGAGATAAGCAAAATGTTTATGTTGATTAGGATATTGATTAATTAGGATATACTGGCTTCTCTCTTACTCCCTCCGTTCTCGCAATATATTACATTCTAGCATTCAAAATTTGTCCTCAAATATAATGCATTCTAGAGGAAAAACCACTTTTACATATTAAATACTTTCCATTTACCAACCAATCACCATTAATCATGTTGTTGATAACGTTTGATTACAAATAAAATGAGGGTACATACGTCTTTTATGTTCTCTCTTATTTTGTCTTCAAATTCCTAGAATGCACTATATTACTGGACAGTGGGAGTAGCCCCTTTTATCAAATCTACTATGAGAACCTATTCTACTATACGGTTTTCAAAAATAAATTCAGCTTCATAAGTGGACTGGAGTTGCTTAAGAAGCTGAAGTCAAAAAAATGTTCCTCTGATGAAGTAGAGCTATACCAAAATGGGGGATTGATAAGAAGGATATGCAATCATTCATAGTTAACTATGTAATGTGTGAGAATTAAAGGAAGCCATTCATGGGATTACATGTGCACATCCACATGACGATAAGGCTCTAATGTCCAACTAACAGCTAAAAATCTTATACGGTGGTGAGTCGCCACAAAGACAAGGCCTTGTTTGGTAATGGGAACTTTTTAGTCCATCCCTAGGGCCAAAAAAGTCCCTAGAAACCATGCTAAAGGGATTTTTCTTTTATTAGTCTCTAGTAGTTATGCTAAATAAAAGGAAGATGCATGTGTGTCAATCATCCTTTGACGGTAAAACAAAAAGGAAAAACTCAAAATTAAGCCATCAATAATTTTTTCGATAGTGTCATCCTGTTGAAAGTAAATAAAGGAAGATGCGTGTGTGCGTTATCCCGAATCCCGATGGATGCATTATGGTTCGGATATATAGTCATATAGAGTACGTAGAGATGTGGCGTGACCACTGGAGCAACGAGAGCGTCGATCTGTTATCCTTGCTTCCTTAGCTACCTAGTGATGAGGTGACACCACTTGCTTATTAGCTGCTGGTTGGCCCATCGATGATCTCTCTCACATGGACATCACTCATCATTGGACCTCGCTAGCAGCAGGTAGTAGCTTATGCCTGTGATCGATCGATCGGATTGTTGGCTAGCAAACCAATGCGAGAATCCAAGGACGTCGGCTACGATGAAATGTTCACTTGCTCAGCGGGACTCCAACATGCAGGCGCTAATAAGTGAGTTGTTTCCACCGGCCGGACAGTGACGTAGGCTGTGCAAAATGGCGCCGCCGCTAATCGGCTGCAGCCCGGGCTGAGTCCTTCTAGCCGGCGTCGCAATCCGGGTTGATAGATCTTGGTCCAATGTAATAGCATATATGGCGTACACTAGAGATGGTCCGATCATTTATGTATAACACCCTTATAAGGGTTAATAAGTGACCCTTACTGACCCTCATGTATAACTCATTTATGTATAACTTATTGACCCTTATATATGGCAGTACTCTTACCAGTGATTTAAAAACAGTGACACGTTTAAAACGTATCAAACGATATATAATGCCTCTGTTCCATTTTGTAGTTCGCCCTAGGAGTACGGGTTAGGTGTCCAGATTTAATTCTTGTTGCATGCATCTAAACGTATTTATGTCCGGATCCGAGAATTTTGCATGCATGTGAGAAATAGCTAAAACGAACTATAAAAAGGCGAAACGGAGGTAGTAGCTGTTAAGAAGTGTCACAGGAGGTAGTAGCTGTTAAGAAGTGTCACTAATAGCATTTTGTGGCATAGCTAGTGTTAGGACGCCGTTAAGTCGTATTGTATCGAATATTTTCTCTATCTTAATACAAAGAAGAGGAAATATTTTACGTGATCGAGAGAACTTCCTTTCAAACTAATGCGCTGCGCTTTTCTTAGTAGGCAAGGCGAGGGTAACTGCTGCGCAAGCGCAGCACACAAGCAAAGGATGGCCGGGACGATGAGATCCAACAGCACCCTTTGCTAGCCACCAACCGAGCTGTACTCTCGTTTTTGTCGCTGCGTGCATGCATATGCCCCTGCTGCCGGCAATGTGCGTGCCTCTCGATCCTGTGGACGCTGGAGTGGGAGGTGGGGGGGTGCACACTTGGTGCTGCAGCTGAGGGATCTCGGACATGACAACTCCATGCATGTTATCTCCTATCTGCCGCCCTTTGTTTGAGCAAGCACTAAGCATGCGGCAGCACTACCACACCATGATGCATGCACGTATGCTTGCTCTCCATGCATGGTCCTGCCTATATCTACTACACCTGCAAATGAGCTGTGTGCTAATAATAAGAAGCTACCTGAGCTCCTTACGGTGTGTTTGGTTTGCTCTCTTTGTCTGATATGGCGAACCTCTAAACATGCATGATGCTCGATCACCCAAAAAATACCCCGGGCTTGTATAAAATTACACCATATTGCCCGGAGAGGCCAGGCCAGGCACCCATGCATGCATGTGTTACTCGTCTTGCTCATGTCAGCCAAAACCACCATCAATCAAAAGCAACCTGAGCTAGATTAGCTAGTTCGATTGTCAACAATGGATTTCTCGTCTTGCTCAGGTAAATGACATTAACAGCAAAAATTAACCTACACCTTATTTCAAAAAAAGGTAAATGACATTAACCTACACATCTGCTATCTGCTTTATATATGAACTAACAGTCTATGCATGATGCTATGCAAAATCTAAGGTTCTTGCATGAGAGGCCTTGCAAGAACGAGGGAGAACAAAAAAAAAAATGAACAGATACTTGAAGATATCATTTTTTTAAATTTCTAACAAGAGGGATCATAAGGAGATCATGAGTGAGAATGTGTGCCTTGAGCTACTTTTGATCCAACAGACCCCCACATCTCTTAGCTTGTCACCAACTTGCATGGCTGCTGCTTCGAAGTCATGGAGAATGCGTACATCTATGCATAGCAGCCTATGGGGGGGGTCATGCATCATGCATTTGTGGGGGTACCCAACCAACCAACCACATGGCAAAAGTGGAATCTCCTCCCAAAGATTCAAGAGGGGTGAGAAAGAAAGGGGGAAAAAGTTGTTTGCGCACTTTTAGTTTGGGATCGCCGAGTGGCTTGGCACTATCGTCGTTTATCGATCGATATCGGCGCGTTGGCAATGCACGCTGCATGTCTACAGGTTAGTGGGCAAGCAAGCTGCAAGCTGCACACTTGGACTTGCATTGGTGTGGTGGTGCATGCATGCTTCTCTAGCTTCAATCCTGGGTGCTGGTTTTGCACCTAACACATACCAGACCACCCGTACAACCAAAGCGGTTTTCTCTCACTCTCAAATTCAGCGATACTGTATGTCGGAAAATAAGTTGTTTTTGGACGACATGCACAAGATCCCAAAACACAACAAACACTATGCATATTTTCTCCGACTGTAACAAGCGAGCACGTTTAAGTTGCCAGTTCATGTTAAATATCTAGCCTCTCAAAACACATAAAAAAGTACTTTATATAGCCCAAAAACATCAGTTAGAGAAGCTGCAAATTAACCATGATTCTAGGCTAATTTGTATGAAAACTCTAAGCATGTCCATGTCACATGTAAAGTACTTTGCACACTGTTGAGTATGATTAAAGTTGTTTCATCACACAAAAAAAGAGCCCCTCCAAAAAAAAAAAAAAAAACAGAACAGGGACGTAACTAGGCTAAAGTTTTGATGTGTATATATTGAATTGAACATCATATCAGAGCAGGACTGACACGACGGCCTAACTAGTTCCAACCTGCTCTGTTCCATGGATACCGTACATGATATACATATCCAATCCATCACTGATCCAAAACATTTCAGAGTGCAAACATTTCTGTAAAGAGAAAGGGGTGCACAGCAAATAAAATAAACCTTTGATGGAAACCAGGAATACAAATTGCTAGGGTATATGCCAAACCGTCGTGCATCTGAAGCCTGCCGGTTCCTGATTCTTTCATGTGGGGACATGAGCGAAGGAGCCGCTTCTTCTCCGCATATCTGAACCTGCATAGCTTTTCAATTCGTATCTTCCAAGTACACACATTGCGTTGCATGTGTGCACCATTCATATAGCATAATCAGTACAGACCCCGAATTTGTTTGGACCATTCATCTTATATCTAGAGTGCAAGTGTGAGTGTTCCTTTCCTAGCTGTCTCCAGGGCCAGCGCACAATTTTCTTAAACATCGCTATGTTAGGTTTCTATCAGAATCATACAAGGTACCAGCAGGGTATGAAAAGAAACAACGAGAAAAGGAGGCAGCAAAATGCAATGTTGTTTTCTTCATCTTTAGTTTGCACTATCCAGATATATATATCAACGTTTTAAGGTAATGTTAGTGTCCAATCCCATTGGTGACAGGAACTGGACACCAGGCAGGCAGCCATGATGAAATGTACATGCATGTCATTTGCAGCCACATATTGGCTTCCAGTTGCATGCAATGATATCAACAAATCATCCTTCCTCCGACTTACTAATTCGCCGCTCCCGGAAATAGAACTGATCAGCAGATCTTTTTCCTGGTAGGTGATGCACAGGGCCTTGTGGGGCAATGCTACCTTGTTTCACCGTGACCAAACTCCTTTGGTCACATGGACAGCACTATGAGAAGGCCATTAAGCCAAGTGGGTCTGCCAGGAATGGTGGCATGTGGTCACACCAAAGGGGCCTCAAATATGGCTAGTGGTCTCATGATCTTTTTTCAATCCCTTGGATGTATCATTGCTTGTTTCAAGCTAGAAATAGTAATATATGTAGCAACTTCACACGATGCAAATAAGTTTGAGCGATTAATGAAGGACAAGGACTTGTTAAGAGAAGCCGGTTATGAAGGCCAGTCATTGTCTGTCTGGCTACAATTTAAAAGTCTCTTGTCCCATAGCCTATCTGAAGGCTTCATATCGACCATGATATGCACACAAATACAATACAATCAGAAAATCTCTATTGCTATGCAATTGCTTAAGACATGTTCCAATGCTAGCAAGAGCAGATTTCCCAGGACAAAAGAATCGATTTCATCTCATTTCAGTATTTCACTGTAACAGAAGTGGTAAAGGTGAATTGACCTCTTACCCTTCATTAGTAGCCTTTTGTTTTGACCTAGCTCTTTTTTTGGAACTTTTCCTAACTGTAGCAGAAGGCTTGAAGTCCTCACTGTAGTATGTCGCATTACAAGCATCTATTATGTAGCGCACATGATCATCTTCCTTTGGTATCGTTTTCAGCAACTTCTTAGCTGCCTTACGTCCACCAGCTGAAAGAAAAGCTTGATACATCCTGAAGAGGCATAAGTGTAACAAATATCACATAAAGTGACGTACATGGATCCACAATAAAAATCAATCCATAAATGTACGATTATGCAGAAAATGCTTAATAACTCTTGGCTTTGTAAAAGAATTCAACCTCAAGGAAGTCAGCACATTGTGTGGAAGACCAGCAGATTCATATTCTGACCAGATCTGTTGGGCACGTTGCAAATTCTTTGCTTTTACACAAGCGCTGAGAAGAAAATCAAGGCTCGCCCGAGAAACATTCAGTCCAAGCTCTTTGACAGCATCAAGGAACGCCAATCCAAGATCCAAATTTGTGATCTCCATGTCCCACATTTGGCAAAAACCTTAGAAAAACCATTCAATCAAGTAAGCGAAGCTACAATTATAAACCAAAGAAGGGAAATATGTTTTGGAATGTTTAATACACCCTTTAGGAAAATAATTCAGAGGGATCTGCATTAGCAACAAACACAGTAGCACAATTAGATTGTTCAATAAAAGAAAAAAAAATGAGTATCACTCAAAGTGTCAATGCAATTCAAATGAAATCACTTCTCCAAATAACACAACAATAAAAAAGAGATGTCACATCAAACAGTCATGAAATGCTCACCCAAAAAAAAAAAAAGGGGGGGGGGTTGGTTAAAACTGCAGTATATTCCATTGTAAACAAACATAAACCGAATAGAATGAAGGAACACAGATGGGAAGTACTTTCAACACAATGAAAATAAAACGATGAGCAATTCAAAAAGTATAGAACGTAGTCCAATACTGATCAATTAAACAGTGCATTAGGCAAAAGAAGACACAGATCAATGCAAAGAAGTGAATTATTGCACATACAAATTTGTTTATGGATATCCTCAATCATTATATACTACACAATAACTCTGCAACAAATTAAAGGTACAAACTGCACACTTCCACAAAACTAGGTGTATGTGTTAAAATAAAGTACGCAGGTGATGTTGATCAAACTGCAGAAATAGGAAGGCCATTAGGTATCCTGATGCCCAACAAGGCCAATCTAAAAAAAAATACCTGATCAACAACCATATATGTACTCATTTCGTCTTTCTCCTTGAGCTGCCTAAGTAGATCAATTGCAACACTGGCCAGAAAAAAAAAAGACAGCAAATAAACACATCGTGGTAAGTTTGACTAAATAGTGTAGAAAGGCAACTGCATAGATATTGACAATCATACTCAGGATAGTTGTGCTGAACACAGTATGCAAGTACTCTGCCACACCCATCAAACCAGCCGTTTGAGTCATTCAGTCCATCCAGAAGTTGATGCATCCTATCCAGTTCACCTTCTGTTCGAATATGCTCCTGAAGAAGAAAATAAAGTTCTATAAGAATGGAGACAGCAAACAATTCTAAACTAATATGCAGTTTTTCTGATTCCAACAGGAAAGATGGTTCACGGATTTACTCACAATCAACGTAATGGCAGATTTTGGCTCTAGGGAGCCTCCGATTCCATTATTTCATCATGCAAGCGAAGTGCATCTAACACTTGCCCATTTGATGCTAGCGCTCCTACAAGTGTGCTCTTGATGTCACTGAGGAACTTACGTGGTATTTCCTTATCCAGTAGAACCTAAGGAGGCAACAGTTTAACATAGCCAATGTAACAAAGAATAGCATAGCCCTCATTCCATGATACTGAGGAAATGTGTGAGAACTGAAACACAAAAGCAGCTGAATTTAAAGAACATTCTCGCCAGTAAACACCATTTACCTGCTTGGCCATATCAAAATTCCCAAGTCTTGCATATGCAATAATGAGTGCCACATATATATGTCTGGTCATTGAATTAAATCTTGACGTAATTGATCACGGTACTGTAAAAATTTCAATATTGAGCAGTTATCACATTAGAAACAATAAATAGAAAGGAATTTACAAAATGAGTTTGGCACAATTATTTCCAGTCAAACTACAATGGGGTGCAGTTACAAACATCTCGTCTCACGCGCACGAACCCGCAGCCACCCAAACTCCCCTTTGCCACCCTGGATGTCCATGCTGCTGCAAGGATGACAGTGATAAGGCGGTTTCCTCCTTTCTCCTCCGTTTAGCTTCTAGTTTTGGTGGCTGACGCGGCGCATCTGAGCTGACAGAGGTGGTCTGCTGGAACCTCATTGTTACGAACCATATGTGCCTAGAATATATGGGCCTTGACATACTTAACATTCAAGACCTCACCCAGTGCAGCCATTGCCGGATCAGGTTTCCACAGTCCACAACTCTGCTGGGGACCTGAGGCCGCCCCCCCGGGCGGTGGCTGCAGCCTGCATTGTATACACAGCAGGACAATAGTGTGGGTAGTCGCTGCACTGAGGCCACAGTAGCCAGTGACTGCTGCAACATGAGGCTGTGGAGAGGGCAGTTGTATAGCCCACTATGAGGGTGGGTGTGCTTTGGGTGAAAGCCTTGCCCGGCGCTTTGTTGATATCAAGAATGGCTGTGCCTTTGGTCTAACAAGGGCGTTGTTGAGGGGACTCCTTTTCGCCAGGCTTTTCCAGGTGAAAACCCTGTTCACTTTGTGGATGAGAGACAACGGTGTGCTTGGTGTCGTTCCCTCCTTGGAAATGTCGCTCTTCGAGATCAGCCTTGGATTGCAGCTGCAACTCTTTGGGTTCGACGAGGCTTCTACATTTGTGCTGCTGCCTCTCGCTTCACGATGACCATTTGGTGCTCATGGATTGGGTGCATCGCACGAAGTCCGAGCTGCTGCGCCGTTGGGATGTGATGCTGCTCACCAGCAACAAGTAGTTGTTACAGGGGTGGGGTGGGGTGGGGGGGGGGGGGGTGAGCTAGGACGGGGCTGTTTGCTGTTGGAAGTCAGAGCCGCTCTTGGTTTTAAGGCGTCAAGCTCACCATTAGCGGACTCCTTTTGGTGTGAATCCTCTCAACCTGTCATAGCAATGACGAGGCCTACGCCTCCTTGGAGTTGTTTCTTGCTCTCGGCGGGCTGCTGACTTTCCTTGGTTGAGCCTGCTGCAGTGGAGTCAGAGCTGCTTCATTGGGGGCATAACGAAACCCAGCAAACAACGACGTGTGGTAGTCTTTCTAGGTATGTTGGTTGTGCCAGTTGTGTCAGGTGGTAGTGTCTTGATGGCTTTGGCTAAGGTCCGTCGTGGGAAGTCAAAGCTATTTTGTTGCTTAAGCGTCAAAACTTGACAACGATGATGCATGGTGGGCTCTATTTGTGTGTTTATTGCTTAGTGCTAGCGCCAGGCTGTTGTGTGGGTGTGCAAATGTGTCATACTGTCATGCCTTGTACTGAACTAACTTCTGTTCTTCTTAATTGAGCGGCATAGCTCCTGCCTTTCGTTGAAAAAAAAAAAAAAAGGAACTGCACTAGGAAACTGTAAGTAATATTGTAATAAATAGTGCAAGATGTGTTGTGCTGCAGGGAGACTTATCCAAGATCAAACAAACTTCACCAATCCAAATAAATTCTGATTAACTGAGGATATGCCAAGGTGATATCAGCAGAAGGAATTTTTCAAGTAGTACTTAGCTCAGATTTAGTCCTTTTTGCTAAGACAATCCACCAGAACCAAGACATGTGCTTTTCCACAAAGGAACGAACCCCATATAAACAGGACACAGTGGCAATAACAAATGGTCTGGTATGTGGCAAACCTTAGAAATGTTCTCTTCAGACTCACAATTCGCTATCAAATAACTGAATGTCTCAGAATCTGGTTTTACTCCAGCAATCTGCATTTGAGACATGACCATTTGTGCTCCATTGTAGTTTTTCTGCACAAATACAAGCTCAAGGTTATAGAGAAGAGCCCAAAAGAGGTTTAAAAGAGAGAGAAGTCATTTCAGAATATCATTCTCATAAATATTTGCAACTTGATGAACTTTTTATAAAGATCCACAAAATGCTGCACATGACAACTGGAATCGTTATACACTTGTGTTTTGGGTTACAGATTTGAGAAATACGTACAGACATAACAAGCAAGGCAACCATGTGTCATTTCATAGGTCTATAATCTATATGCATTGTACTGACGAAGCATGGATATCAGTAGAACTGAACAAATGTGCAGACATGGCCAATTAAAGGGCTACTGTACATTCAAGACTGAACGGATACAATATTGTTTGCAACGTCAGGATAAACAAATGGAAGAAATGGGAACCCAAGAATTTACCTCCCTATAATATCCTAGCATTATAGCATTATACAGGCTTACAGTTGATATCTCCCCAGATTCTTCAGCATCTGTGAGTATATTGTAAGCACCTTCAAACTGGAAACAGGGATCAATAAACAACAGCTTCACATGAGGCCAAAAAATAACAGGTGTCCAGTATCATGACTTACATCTTTCAATTTTACAAATAAACTTATCATGCTTCTGAATGTTTCGCTTTTTTAATTTCAAATTGTGGTGGCGGATCAAATCATATATGGGGGCGGCCTGCAAAATAGGAGCAAATATTGATTATAGATCATGATGATAAGGTGTCATTTGATCACATAAAAGAATATTTTTTGAAAAATGTAATCGCTAAATGTCAGATTTCCAATAGTTGTCCATCCTGAACTCTTTCAAAAGGGCACTTTTCATACCCTTGTAATGTATAATTGTATATAGCTAGGATGTTGGGCCTTGGAATACAAACTGGAGTTTCCCTAACATGTATATCTTTCAGTTTGCTATAAACTTGTGATAGGTGGCATAGTGTTACCAGCAATCAAATTTCAGCTTAAACAGCGTGAGAAAATGTAGCAGTACTTGTGTTTTGACTTGGTTTTAGGCTGAGTTCACACTAAAAAAACTTGTGGTCAAATAGGTGTTTATGCTTGTTGTGTCTAATTTAAATATTCTGAAACACCTTCACAAATGCTTAGTGTGGCAGCGCAGCTCAAAATGACATTGTTTTCTGACCTACAGCCCCAAAAACATATCCTGCTAAAGGCAGAACAGAAACCTGCTTGGTATACCTCCAACATTATGCCCTTACGGGCCTTACCATGTGAAGTTCACATCTTTGTTCACAAGCATGTATGATTGGGTGAAATGATTCAATTGGCACATCGAACTGGATTTACACATGCGGTCTGCTACATCAAGAGCTAACCCGATCTGCAAAAGAATATTAAATTAGTTATAATTGCTGGGAAGTATCGATGAATTCATGCACTCAGCGTACCAAAGCTAAGCTCATTTCCAAAATCCACATGTATCTATAAAATATCGGTTTGAGGTGGGATAAATAAATTTAAGTTCTAATATACAATGTTCAGTGACAAACTGATGCAAAACTGGTGCCAATTGCAAGGAAATGTTTTTGAGACTCAACAAAAGGAAAAATTAAACTTGAAGGATATTTGAAGTTGGTAGTTGATACCGAGAATGCACTTAAACTAAACAGATGTGCCGCAACACTTAAACTAAACTGGTGCCACCTTTGTGCTTTTCTCAGTTCACCCAATATCAAGAACTAGATCATTTAACGCCCAAGCAACCAAACAAAAATCATCCATGTTCAAATAAGCAAGAAGAAACATTGCCTTCAGTGTGGTAGTGGCAGCTCTAACACCCAATTCAAATAAATTAACAAAAATAAAACATAAGGGCAGATGGACAAATGAAATAATAGGTGAAACATGTATTGACCATCCAATATATTTTCAAAAGAATCGAAACATAAAGTTGTTTCAGTAATACACAAGCCAGCAGAGGGCAAAAATGCAATGGTAATATAAGCATTTATGAATATGACTAACATAGAAGCAACGCTTGTATGCCTGGGGACAAATGGCAGGCGTAGTTTAGCAACTGCCGCTGTTTGCTATTTGTTAAAGATTGATAACATATCATTCATTCAACTCAGATAACAAGAAAGCTGTAAATGCTTGCAACATTACCTTTGATGAATTGCAACAGATAGAGACGATCTTGTCGTATGCAGCAATAGTGGGTGCTACCTCAAATTTCTCATGCCATTTATGAAATGCCACTAGCATGTCTTCAACCTTAAAGAAGAAACATTACTAAAAGGTGGTCTAGAAACAAAGTTTAGATACACAGGTTTTTCTTAACATGAAATCCTCCTACATTTTCTTCAAACATGGATAGATTCTTCTTTGCATTGAGGAAAATAGGAAACAGGGGAAGCAAATATTTTTTGCAAGGAAGTCCAGATGTAATAACCATGAAAAAAAAAAACTCCACACTATGAAATTCCTAGACTTGTCTTAAATCAAGCTTTTAAATGTTGTCTTAAATCAAGCTTTTTTTAGATTTGACCAAATTTATAGAAAAAAAAAAAAATTATAAATACTGTGACATTAAATGAACACATTATGAAATTTGGTTTGCGGTGTATATAATGATACTAATTTGGTCTCATAAATCTTTGAGCTGTTTTCTACAAATTCGGTCAAAGTTAGAAATGCTTGACTTAAGGTAACTCTACAAATTGATTTATTCAGGAACAGAGGGACTGAGGGAGTATAACTAAAAAAATTATTACGTGTATCGCTTCACAAAGATATAAAAAAAAAAAGGATAACACAAGAACCCAGAAGTTTATAGTTTTTTGACAAGATAGTGATGTAGGGTCTGGTAGCCATTCATGGACCATGATAACAAATATCATGCTTCTAAATAAAAACAGTTTGACTAATCTTTTCAAACAATTTCTACTGCTCTCAGTATTTACTCCCGATCCAATGTACTCCGCAGATAAGAGATTTAAATTTGGAAGTTCATGCTTCTTTTTTGCATATAATGAAAACGTAAAATCAAAACCACCTTTACTTTGTAAAGTTAAAGTTATTGCTAAATTATGATGATACAGCAAATTAGTAGTTCATTCCAATGCAACAAATTGCATTTAAAGATCCTTTTATATTAGAAGCAATGAATATTACCAGTAGTCATCATAAAAGATTCCTCACCATTATGTTGGAATATTTGCAGCATAGTCCAAAATCAAGGATGAAATGTTGTGATCAGCAGATCCTAAAACAAAAAATCCATAAATTAGCAGATAGAAGATTCTGAAACAAGAAACCAAAACAATATTTAGGTAAACCACAAAAGGGATGAAGGAAAAGAAAAGCAGGAGTATTTACTGGTAAAGAAATATCACTTTTTCTGCTAACAAAATATTACTGGTGTCCATCTTATTGACATACAGAGAAATATGAACTAAATATGGAGAACTTGCACACAATTTATTACCTTTTGACCTCATCCCCTGAAGAAGTTTCTCAGCGTAGTTCTCTAGTTCTAGCCGACCCAATGATTTGAATATATTAGATATGTACTTTGAGCCTGAAACTTTAGACAGATCAAGCAAATCCAACAACGCAACTAGATCTTCCTTTCTGCCGCTTTCAGCAAAGGCCAGCATGTAACTCTCTGTAAAACAGACACATCATGAGAACCATCTGTCATTATGCAAGCTTGATTATACAATGTGAAACAAAACTTACAACTTACAATGAACGAGAAAGAGAAAAAAGAATCTGGCAATGATTTTCAGTTTTTACCTGCTAGGTCATAGTGAGCTTCCTCATTGTAGTCTTCAACAGAGTGACAAAGTTCTTGAATTTTTTCTTCATCTTGAACTCTAATACAAAGCAACATCTCATAATAAGCTATTCTAGAGAAGGACTTCGGATTCGCTTCCTTAAAGAATGCACTGAACATCTCAAATTCCTCAAACAACTCCACATCCATAAGATACAAGAGGAATGGGCCATAAATATCTTTTCTCAATCGTGAGCCCCCTTATCTTTCATGGTCTCAAAAAGGCGGTACCCCTATAGATATACTCCACAGCAGAGTCAATATCCCTGCAAGCCTTTGCCCTGTCTAGACAAAGCTTAATCATCGAATTGAACTCCTTGACCCCTGTTTCCCGCCCCAGCTTTCCAAAAAACTCTATCGTCGACTCGGTGCCAAGCTTATTAGCACACATCTGCATCAGCTTTGTGAAGCGTCGGCTCTCAACATTCTTGAATATGTAATGTTTCTTCTTCTCCCTCGCCACCTCCCTCCTCCAATGCATTATCGGGTCCCTCGATGGTTGGTTGTGGAACCACTCAAAGTCCAATATCCTATTGCTGGCAACCTCCCCATCATCTTCAGAGTCCTCCAATGGCACTTCCGTGGAGGCCACACATTCCTCGTCAGATTCTGAGCATTGGACAGATAATATCAATTACAGCCACAGTTAAAGGTGAAATTGTTTCAGGGTCATATTAAAGTACAATGGTACCATCTAGGACAGACATGAGCGCCTTGGTGAGAGCCTCAGGGGGGTCATCCTCATCTGCGCAGAAGAGAGAAGGATGAGAGTGAAGCTAGAAGCTTGTGTGCATGAGAAGAGAAGTAGGGAGAGGACGAAGGTGGTAGTTCCCACACACCTAGGGCGTGGGCGTGAGCTAGTGGGAGTGAGGACGGCAAGTTGGTCTTCTTCGAGGCCGCGGCCTGCTTGAGCCGCAGGAGGGAGGCCTGCGTGACGGTGGTCTCCGAGAGCCAGCGGCGGCGCGGCTCCTGTAGGATCCTCTCTTCAGGGTGGATAGCTTCGGCGCAGCACCCCGGGCGCCACGCTTGGATGCCGAGGGGGCGGCGGTGGTGGTGGTGGCGGCGGGGGTCGCGGGCTTAGGGGCGACGGCTGCGGCGGGGATGGCTTGCTTGGAGGAGACGGCCTGCTTGGTGGCCTCCAGGAGGCGCTTCCACATGGGTGGCGAGGCAGGGCGCCGAACGGAGAAACCCGCCGCCGCCGCCGGTGAGCGATGCGGCGGGGAGTCCGGCGGGCGGGACAGGCGCGAGTGCGTGAGCGGGTTTAGCGGTTCGGTGTTGTGCTTGCGACGTTGGACCGGACCAGACTGGAGTTGGACCGGACCCAACGTTAGGAGCCCGCCTTGACCTAAAATTCGTGGGCCTTACGGGGTATATGTGCATCGGGCCGTGCCGCCCGGCCCATCGGCACGTCGGGCCGCCTCGGGCCGCCGTGCCCTGGCGGGCTACCGTCTTTGAGGCAACGCCCACCTGCACGCGCTTTGTTGGCTGGCCGCCGCCGGCGCTTTGTCGAGCGGGAGGACGCGGGGGCCCGCCCGCCAAGGCGTCGCCGCCTCCGCGGCTAGCGAGCCGCGCGCCCAACTTCGCGCCCCGCCGCCCAGGGCAGCTCGCTGCCGCCGCCGCCGCCGGGCCGCCGCGCCTACGCTCCCCGGGCGCTGGGCGCCGCGCCAAGGCCGAGCCGCCCCCGCCGCCGCCGCCGCCGGCCAAGCGCACCCGCTGGGCCGGGCTACGCGTCGTGGAGAGTGGAGCGGCGGCGGTCCCCGTGCTCGCGTCGCGCCCACCGCGATGTTGACAGGAGGAGAGTGGAAGAGAAGTTAGGTTAGGCTGGCTGGTAGGCTTTGTTGGAGAGAAAGTTAGTTGTGGGTGGGCCAATTCATAGTTAAAAACATAAAATTTTTAACAGCCTTTGTTTTTGTCGGCCGCGTGCCGCCGACGTACACGGGCCAGTGGCGGCCTGGGCCACGGCCTAGTGCATCGGGAAGTGCCGGCCCCGCCTGGTGGTCACCGGGATCGGGTCCGTGCTTAGTCGCCCAAAAATGCCGGGCCACGGGCCTTGGCCTTGGGCTGCATACACATATATATTACGGGGGACGTTAAAGAAAAAAAATGCGGCTTGAACGAGGAGAAACCCGTCGTCTGGTTATGAGAGAAAAACGTTAGAACCATTATTTTAAGTTTGTGTATCAAGCAAATTGGTTGTGTTTCTTGTGGCCCAAGCTGCAGACCGAAGGACAAAAATAAAATAGGTTGTGTTTAGTTCGCTGCAAAATGCAAAATGCAAAAAAAAAAAAAAAAAGACTCAGTCACATCGAACTAGCAATACATGAGTAATAAATATAGATAAAATTAAAAATTAATTATGTGTTTGGTTCTAATTTGTGAGATGAACATTTTAAGCCTAATTAGTCGATGGTTGAACAATGATTACCAAATACAAACAAAAATACTACGGTGTATTTGGCACTCCAAAATCCCGAACTAAACACAACCGTAGTGGGAAAAAAATTAGGTGACTGTGAGCCCCGGGCCTTGTTCGGGGTGGTCCAAAGAACAAGTGTTTTCCTCTCACGTAAAACCAAAGACCAAAGACCAACCAGGTCAACTAGCCGCCAGATCTTTTTTTTCTCACAACAAATCAAGACAGCCCAACCAAAGACCAGCCCCGGCCGAACAAGGACCTGGGCTCAACAGCGCCTGGATGCGCCCCCTCTAGATTCCAGCCATGTGTCCATACAACCGATCGGATGGTTTGACTCAGTCTAGTTTTTGCCTGCGGCTGGTTCCTTACCTGTTGTGCTACGCACTGGATCAGCTCGGCTCGGCACGGCTCTTAAAAATCAGTATTATTCAAACCATCTGATTTTTAAGATATCCTAATAATAATTAAGAAAATGAAGCATATATTCAGGGAAATATATATTGGTGTCAATTTCAACAAACTTAACCGTCCCTGATGTTTCTTTTTTTTTAGGAGAAAACCGTCCTTTAATTTTGTTATTTACTGGCCCACGAAGAATTCAGCCCACCTGTGATCGAGCCAGCCCATAATATATATCTGTATTGCTCCACGAAACAAATAGCACGCTATAGCGCCATTTCAAAACACCGCGACGCTATTGTCAATTTCCACGCTATTAGCGCTTTTGGCGCTATAGCACGATAGCGCCGCTTAAAGCGGCGCTATTTCCACGCTATTGGCGCTATATCGCGCTATTTTCACGCTTATTGGGCTATAGTGGCAAGCAGAAGCAGCCAGCCGCTTGATCAAGGCCGCTTATGGGCGGCTATAACGACTGACGGCCGGCGAGCGCCCGTAAAGTTCGACGCTATTTTCCATAGCCCGCGATCAAAAACATGGGTATTGCTTCACAGCTCACACACACAGCCGCAGTGGCAGCGGCTTCTGTTCTGTTGGCCACCCCACGTGATCCAGTCCACGCCCCGTCTCCCGACTCCGAGAGCCGACTTCCGACAGCGACAGCGTCGCCGGGTCCGCCTCCGCCGCGGCCGGCGGGCGAGAGCCGCGGGCGAGTGCGCCACAGTCGCTCGCTAGCTCCGAATCCAGGTATGTCACCCACCTCCATATCCAGCTGCATCGCCTCCGTGTCCTCCTCGGTCTCATCCCTCCATCCTCTTTCCCCTTCTCCTTGCCAAGCTGCTCTTGCTCGCGCTAGGGTTAGAGTGTACAGAGGCGGCGGTGGACTCTCCTGCCGGGAAGCTGCTCCCGCCAGCCGCGCTCCTCCCCGCCGGTCTCGTCAGTCTGTGCTCCCTTGCTCCTCACTTCCCCTAGCTCCTCTCTTCCCCTAGCTCCTCTCCTCTGTTTGCCTGAAACCTGAATGTATGTAGCTGTGATTTTCTGAAACCTGAATGGATGTGCCGATTGACTGAATGTACAGGCTAGAAAACGCCTTGAACATACTAGCTCTTATCATCCTTGCTTCACAAGATATTTACAGCAACGAACTTCCACGAATGGATGTAAATTCACAGGAGCTGCACAGAAATGTGACTCTTTCCCCTTTATGCTTAACATGTTAAGCAAGCTGCCATCCTTTCAGATTCGAATTCGAAGAAAAAATGGGCATATCAGCTAGCTCCAGTGAACAACTCTGGCGCTGGTGCTGAAGCCCCAGATCTAGCAAATTATTTGTCAGTCGAAATTAAGAAGCAGAAATGGTAGCACTAAACGCCTTAATTAGACCACACTCATCATTCACTGGACAACAGTCTACATGCTGAGATTTTCTTTCTACAAGTGCTTTCCTGATGAAACCAAATGAATATAAAGTTCATGCAAGTTAGACAACTTTTGGTCGTTTCGTTTGTTTAGTAGCCATATGCATGATTCATGTGGCTTTGTGGTTTGAACTCTGATTGTACAACCAACCAATAACTTGCATGATCTTTATATCCATTTGTTTTAACCAGGAAAGTACTTATACAAAATATCGCAATGTGTAGACTGTTGTCCAGGGAGTGATGAGTGTGCTCTATAATTAAGGCGACACCATTTGTTTAGTTTTACTTACCGTTGTCCGTCTATAAACCTTTTTGAAGCATTTGTGTACTTTGAATAACATACAAATGCTAAATGTGATTATTGCACTCTGGTGTTTAGGCTTTAGACATTGCACATGCACTGATTGTTTAATATTTTCCCATCTACTATTTGATTTTGCAACCAGTAACATTGTACACCACACTTCTTCGCTTCAGGTTTTTGAGAAGAGAAATATAATCATGGATATCATGCAGACTAGTGACCCTTCACATCATGGAATTGTAGAAAATAGCCCGTACAGAATTCCATATGACAGACATGCAGAAGGTGGTCAACTTGGTGCTTCATGGTATTTTAGTAGAAAAGAAATAGAGGAGAATTCCTATCAAGGAGGGAGGGCATTGATTTGAAGAAAGAGTCTTATCTTCGCAAGTCATATTGCACATTTCTACAGGATTTGGGGATGAGGCTTAAAGTGTAAGTATATATTATACCACAAATTCTATGTCAAAAATGTTTACTTGTATTTCCTGAAAATACAATATCCATTTGCCTGTGTGTATTATCTTTTATTGTTATTTTGATTTTTGAAACTTAATTAGATAATCTGCTAATTTTCTGGTGCTTACTTTCCTAGGATGAATCCCATTTATCCCATATACTCTAGGGTAGAAGTTGAGATTTCACCCTAACATAAGACCATGTATCTTTTTCACCTTAGACTTTACACCACACAAACAACACCCTAACTTTGGAAAGTGTTTCTTTCCTGCGAAAGGAATGCATACGTTGTTTACCATGTAAGAGTGAATACCACTTCAACTTGTTTTAATGTTTTATCGATAAGGAAAAGATATTAGGCCGCATGTTTCATAAGGAGGAAGTCTTATCTCCATGCAGCCACATACTGGTGGTTTCACTTGTGGCAAGGGGTTGTTATCTGGTTCAGCAAAATGATGCTCCAGAGACAATTCAGTCTGTCATATACATTATGTGTCAAAATCGTTAACTCAAGCTTGTCACATAGCTGAAGCCTAAAAGTGCCCTTCAATAGCTGCTAGCTGTTATTCGAATGGTATAGTTTAGGAGGAAATTGTTCCAAGTTCCAACTGTTTTTCCCATCTAAACCCCCCACCCCCTTTACTGTATATGAATATGAATGATTTATGACTTATGCCATATTCACATCTGTTAACCTGTAACATCTAAAGTATAAATAGCAGCATCTCCTTATGGTCAACAATATCTGAATTATAAATGTGAGTGCTGGTAGATGACAGCTTTTGTATTCTAGAATAGCTTGAGTTCTAGGCAGCACCCTTTATATGTTGATACAATATTTGATGGATGGTGGTAAGGCTTGACGCCTTTGGCGACATTAATTTCTAAAAAAACTTACACCATGAGCAGCCTTGGTTTGGATCTTCGATTCTTTGGGATGGTAACGTGTTATTCCAAAGATTACGAGCGCACAGAATGCAAAGAGATTAGTATGCATCAAATGGTTTATTGAGAAAGAGATTAGTATACATAAAATGGTTTTATTGAGAGATGGCCAAACATAATAGTAGAACTATTTAAAGAATCAGTTGGATCTTTTATTATGGCACTATGTCTATTTAATACTTTGTGCTTCTGTGTACTGGTAGAACTATTTAAAGAATCAGTTGGATCTTTTATTATGGCACTATGTCTATTTAATACTTTGTGCTTCTATAAATTGAATGACTTCTCCAGTTTCACCTGGCATTTTAGTGGAACTATTGAGTACTTATCTTTGAATCTGTATAGTTTATACAAACATGTGTTATCTGCCTGTTTTAGACAGTTTTAATTTAAGGACTTATTGTTTAGCTGTTAAAGTTGATTTCTATATCACTGCATGGGTTATGATATCTTGTTTGAGTTGAAACCTTTTATATATGTTTTTTTTTCCTAATGCTGGCTCTAATGTAGGCCTCAAGTGACAATCGCTACTGCTATAGTGTTCTGTCATCGGTTTTTTCTTCGTCAATCTCATGCGAAAAATGACAGACGGGTAAGTTTTCTAGATGCTTTTTTAACCTTTTGACCTCTGTGTTTATAACATGATTGTAAAGAGTTATTTTCTTTATACACATATGACACTTGGACACTTTTGGTTTACATTGTATTCAGTGCAATCTCTGTAGGTAGTAAACTGGTAAATCTCTGGCGCTCACAGTTCTGGTACTACCTGTATGTGGAAGACAAAAATATTTTGTTTTCACTTTTCACATATAAAACACATGTTTTAGATGTGTTAAAAAAGAAAATCTCGTTATCATAAAAAAAATTAAGTTGTCAATACATGCATTTCTTTTTAGCATACTGGTGCCGCTTGCTTATTTCTCCTTGATAGTTATTCATCACCTGCTAATGAAAGCTTTAATATATAAGTTCATTATAACATGCAGACAATTGCAACAGTATGTATGTTCTTGGCGGGAAAAAGTTGAAGAAACACCCAGACCTCTGAAGGATGTCATACTGCTTTCGTATGAGATCATCCACAAAAGGATCCTGCTGCAGTTCAACGAATAAAACAGAAGGTGATTTGATTTAGAGCATTTTATGTCTTGATATTCCTGTCTAGGTAATCTGAACTTTGTAACCTATAATGTTATTATCCTTCTCTCCTATTATTATTCTGTTGATGGCTTTTCCTTTTCATTTCTCCTATGATAGTGCTTTTTTTTTCTTCTTTGTTAAAGGCAAGGCCAGAACTGCTCTTTTTTTTTTATGCAATTTTACGTCCTGATTACTGTGGCTTTGTTTGTTTTGTTTCTTCAGGAAGTATATGAACAACAGAAGGAACTTATTTTACTTGGTGAACGTGTTGTGCTTGTAACACTTGGTTTTGATTTGAATGTGAATCATCCTTACAAGCCCTTGGTTGAAGCAAAAAAAAATTCAAGGTTGCTCAAAATGCACTTGCTCAGGTTGCCTGGAATTTTGTCAATGATGGGTATGCTGAAATTACTCTTCCTCATTAATAGTAATCCACTAACATGGCTATTTACTACGCCTTTAAAAGGGGTGTACAGGCTCCGCACTTCACTTTGCCTGCAATTTAAACCGCACCATATTGCGGCTGGTGCAATCTTCCTGGCTGCGAAGTTTCTCAAAGTCAAGCTTCCATCAGATGGCCTTGGCGAGAAGGTTTGGTGGCAAGAGTTTGATGTAACTCCGCGACAGTTGGAAGGTTGGTCTCTAGATGCAAAGTCACTACTGTGCACATTAACATGCTCTACTGTAATTCATTCTCATAAGTGCTAGTTTCCTACTAATTAGCCATCTAGTGATCCCATGGAAATTGGATAACCAAAGATAACCCGCGATCTATGGCTCTATACTAAGGCAATCCCATTTGATTTTAGATGCATTCTGGAGACATGCCAAGTACAGCTTGTCAGGAATAATTGGTTGGTGCTGTCATTTTAGTGCATTTGTTTAGTTAGATCTTGCAATTTTGCTATATATCTTTTTGCCACCAAGATGCTTCTTTTGGTCCTTTTCTTCACTTTTGATGCTATATTTTTGTTTCAAAAAATGATGATTTTTATGAATTATACCACCAATGGTACATGCTTATGCTTTGTGTTTTTGGTTACTCCTTTCCAGAGGTTAGCAACCAGATGTTGGAACTCTATGAGCAAAACCGTGTTCAACCACCACCATCACAAGGTAATGATACTGAAGGCAGTTCTGCAAGTGTTGCGAATCAACGTGCTCCTGGTAAAGTTCCAGGAGTAGCTGATGAACCTCCTGCACATGAACATAACCAAGCATCCAGACAATCAAGCCAGCAGAACATGTCATCAGGCCACCATGGCTATGACCACCCTCATCCGGAGAAGCAAAACTATAGGATACCTCCAAATGAAGCAAGGGATGGCACTGCTAACTCCAATGAAAGTCCCAATGTGTCTTCCTCGATGATGGATGCGATGAAGAAGATAAACAAGGACAAGGTGAAAGCGGCCCTGGAGAAGCGGAGGAAATCGAAGGTGACCTTTCAAGAAAGGCTGATGTGATGGATGATGATGACCTCATTGAGAGGGAGCTGGAACATGGCGTGGAGTTGGCTGTGGAGGATGAGAAGATCAAGCAGGAGAGAAGGCAGAACTGGCCTCATCATCCTGCACACCGTGTAGATCACCAGGGCACCAACCGTGAGAATACGGAAGAGGGTGAGCTGTCCATGGACAGTCAAGAATACCATTCTCGGAGCATGACAATCGGAAGAGAAAGGATGCCCATGAGCACCGGAACTATGACCGTGAAGAAAGGGACCTTAAAAGGCTAAGGTCATGAGAATTACACCTTTGCGGGAGTCTCCGTTGTTTGGGCTAAAGGATGTGCATGAGCACTGGAGTCTGGAGCTATGATCGTGATGAAAGGGACCTTAAAAGGCTAAGGTCATGAGAATTACACTGTTGTTGTGAGAGTTTCATGTATGTTTGGGCTGTAGCATGATGTGGAACCTAATCTTTCTGTCACGGGTGTACTCGGTGCTTATTTGGTGTGCTGGGGGATTTGAATTGTTACACATATATGTAAGCTAAGATGGCTTCCCCATGAATCATGTATGTGCTAAGCCATGTTGGCAATTGAGATGACGCCGTGACTTGAGTATTCCACGGTTTTATGCTGGAAACAATATTAAGGAAGCTGCATCCTACTGCTATAAATCTGATGTGTGTATATTTGATCATAAAAACAATATTAAGGAAGCTGCATCCTACGGCCATAAATCTGATGTGTGTGTATTTGATTCCAAGGTTACCTGAACCCTAATGGTAGCATGCGATGATTATAATGCTTTGTGTGAAGTGTGTATTTGATTCCAAGGTCATCCAACGGCTCAATTATTATGATTATAATGCGATGATTATCAGGTACGCTGCGTACCTGAACGTGGAGCTGCCGTGTCGGCGGAGCACCTGGACGCCGACGACCGACCCAACGAGGTGCTCCGCCGATCGATGTGGCAGCCGCCGTGGATGGTCATGAGAAATTGGCTATTTTGCCGGGTGTCGAAGCGGGTTTATTAGAATGCGGAATTAAGTTTTTGAGGCGGCTGCTGGCCATTTACCGAGGTGAACACGCGCATTAAAATGCCCTGTCCCTAAATCTGATGGTCACACATTCTTTCTTCCCCGTTTTGCCCCTGGGCCTTCTCTACACTTCTTTCTTTCTTCCCCGCCAGCCACCGTGTTTGCCCGCTGCGCTGCAGCCGTGCGCTCGCCCTCCGCTATCCCGCTCGCGCTCTGTCGTCGCTGCTCGCGTTGGCCGCGCACGCCGCTCCGACCCCGCTCGCGATGCGCCGCCAATTAAGACTGCCCGCGCTAGCCCCGCTCAGCCGCGCCCGCCCTGCTCGCTCATGCCGGCTACGCTCGCCCTGCTGGCCAGCGCTCAGCCTGCTCGCTCGCGGCTCAGGATGGCACAGCTGCGATTGCCTAATCTCTTGCCTCGACCGCCGTCTCCATGGCCGTACGTGCCCACATGCCGGCCATAGCGCTCGCTAGCTTCTTTGCTTGCTCTGCTGGCCGCCGCGAGCATTTTCCTCGGCTCTGCATGACGGAGAGTTCCTGTTCTCATCACCAAAGAGCATGCAACATGCTGGGAGAGCTTTCAGCACTTTGATGCATGCCCACCGTTTATTCAGGGATCAGATAGTTGGATGAAAGTTTCTTCTACGATCGAGTACTGAATATATAGTATGTGTATGTGATTTTCGGACGATGCCCATCCATCCATCATTGCCGTGCAAGTAGGAATCAGCTGTTTGAAGCGAAGAAGTCATGGAGATAGATAGCTACGTGCAGGGGGATTCAAATTCAGTCAGCGCTGGGGGGGACACCATGGCCGGATTTCTCGTTCCACCAACGGAAGACAGTTGATGCACAGTTGTGTCCTGAGGCGCGGGCAGTCTTAATTGGCGGCGCATCGCGAGCGGGGTCGGAGCGGCGTGCGCGGCCAGCGCGAGCAGCGACGACACAGCGCGAGCGGGATAGCGGAGGGGCGAGCGCACGGCTGCAGCGCAACGGGCAAACGCGGTGGCCGGCGGGGAAGAAAGAAAGAAGTGTAGAGAAGGCCCAGGGGCAAAACGGGGAAGAAAGAAGGTGTAACCATCAGATTTGGGGGACAGGGCATTTTAGCGGGCGTGTTTCATCTCGGAGAAAAAACAGCAGCTTCAAAAACTTAACGACATCCTAAATAAACCCGTTCTTGACGCTTCAAGAAAATAGCCAATTTCTCGATGGTCATCAGTTACTCATCACCGTGTGTCCCTTCAGCACTGCTGGCCTGCTGCAGGCC
This sequence comes from Hyparrhenia diplandra, assembly GCA_015847255.1. Lineage (NCBI taxonomy): Eukaryota > Viridiplantae > Streptophyta > Magnoliopsida > Poales > Poaceae > Hyparrhenia > Hyparrhenia diplandra. Next base: position 64,048 of record JADLZK010002965.1, read on the forward strand.
TGACGCCTGACCCCCGAGACGCGAACGGCCCATTGACCTGTCTGTAACAAAAGCCCACCAAGCGCGGCCACAGATTCCTCTTCTCCTTCCTCTTCCCCAGTCCCCACCCGTGCAGCAACCGCAGCAACCGCGCGCCCCCGGATCCCGATCCCGATCCCGCTCCTGCACAGGCGCAGCCGTCTGCACCCCGCTCCCTCTCGCACCCAGCTCCCTACCCCAGGTGGTGAGGCCTTTGCCTACCTCTTCGCCGGCGATGAGCGCCGACCAGGTATTCCCACCTCTTTTCCCTTTCCTGTATCCTGTATGCTGTAAGAAACCGAGTTTTCGATATTTTTTTTTAAAACAAAACTGAGTTCTCAAACTGTAACCTACTATTTGGCTATTTGATGCCTACTAACTTCTAACATTTTGCACCCATGTCCCTTTACTAGATCCTCCCCTGCGACGAGTCCCTGGAGGGACTGCAGCAGGAGTTTGATGACAACTGCAAGAATGACCAGGACCAGGACGAGTCCCTGGACGGGCTGCAGCAGGAGCTTGACAACTGCAAGAATGACCAGGTGTCGTATTTTGAGCTTATGATATATGATATCTGTGTAGTAGAGTACTAGACAGTCAGCTTACGCCTCACTGAGACCTTGAAGTAAGTGGATTGCATTGCTGCCCTTTTGAGCTTGCCACAATGTTTGGGTACCAGCACCACTGTTTGAAACATGTTCCCTTGCCTCTTTCTTGATGATCACTGTTGTTTTCATTCCTTGTGTATGCAGGAAGTCGCAAACATTCTGGCCAATGGCATCAAACTGCGTGAGTACACAAAAGGCGTCGAGAATAACATACGCCAAATTGAGCTGGATTCTATACAGGTGATTGTTTTAGGGATTGTGTCTTTCTTTTTAATCAGTCAATGCCAATTATGCTTTGTGTAATCAAATGTTGGTAGAATCTCAACCTGATTTGTTGAATAACTTTATGTTGAGTTGATATGATCATTCTCTTAATCAAAATTTTGTGCTGAATCAACAAACAGTGGTTCGAGAGTAGTGAAGTTATATGTAGATAATGGACTTGAGGCTGCTGAGATTTCATAGCGCTGCTGAAATAGAAATTACTAGTGGTTACTGTCTTGGCATTAAGAAGTTCTGTCTTCCTTCTGTTTGTAGGATTACATTAAGGAAAGTGAAAATCTAGTTTCTCTGCATGATCAAATTCGCGATTGTGACAATATTTTGTCACAAATGGAAACGGTTCTGACTGGATTCCAGGTAATTACATATCCCTTTTTTTTGTGTTAATATTACACGACATTCCTGTACATGCTGGATAGCCAAGAAAGTAGCTGTACACAACCTATGTCGAATTTGGGCTATGCATTTTTTTTGTCAGCATTTCAATCATTTGTTTCTGAACTTAGATTGTTAATTACACGAAAATTTACCTAGGGTAGGACCTTTTACATTCAGCATGTCATGTAGTAACTAAATAGAGATGGAGTTATGCACACCAAGTTCTGCATTTTTCTCTTTTCTGGATTATTAATGGTTCAAGACTTATAATTTGATTTAAATGTAATGGAAAACACCCTTTTTATGTCTGCACCTTTAGATAAAAATGCTGCCCCTCCTTTCTTTACTAAGCCATATTTAAATATTTTGACTTCTGTGGTAGACAGAAATTGGTTCCATAAGTTCGGAGATAAAGGTCCTTCAGGAGAAATCTATGGACATGGGATTAAAGCTGAAAAATCGTAAGGTCTGGTTCACTGCATATATTATATATTTCATTCTTAGGTGTTATTTGCCATTAGTGCCTTTGTTAAGGCTTCTTTTTTGTTGGACATGATGTTGTCCATCTCCTATATTTTTTGGTTTACCTTTCGTATCCCTTTAGCAGGTCTTCTTGTCTGATTTCTGTGCACGCAATTACGATAGTGACATTGTTTGGAAAATATTAGATTAGGCGATGTTTCTTATTAGTTGTTATGTTTATCAATGGACACGTAAGTATAAGTGCTACTATCACATATGACACCATTTTGCTTTTTTGTCTCACATTTCATAGAATTTAGAAATGAGATGTCTTAAAATCAGATGAAGCAACAGTTCCCTAATATTTCAACTGGAGGCACTATCCTCTAGTCCATCGGAACTCAGAAATAGTTTATTTTGGAAATGGTCCCAGTATTAATAGCTTTTATGCATAATATTTTTCTTTTCTTCATGTTCAGCTATCTTTATGATCCTTATGTTCGTTGTTCTCTGGAAAACAAATTGCAGGCTGCAGAGTCTAAACTGTCAAAATTTGTTGAGGATATAATAGTACCTCCAAGAATGATTGACATAATTATTGATGGAGAGGTTATTACTTACACTTTTTAATTATGCCAGCTTTCGACATTACTGGGTTTTGTGTTTATTTGTACATTGTTGATTTGGTTTAGTTTATTCTATCTTTCAAAGTCCTTTCTAGAATTAGTATAACATTCATTTGCAAGTTGCAACAAATAATGCAACTTTCTTTTATTTGGGTTAGTGTGTTAAATGATGGGATCATTTATTCTATCCCTTGCTTCTCTATGAAACCTACAAAGTACCATGTTTCTAGTGAAGCATATCTTATCTTAGATGATACTATATCTGCTTTGGTGGCATTATTTTTGCTGTTGCATATATTAGTTTGTCTATGTTTCACTGTTTTTCTTTACCTATACAAGATTTCCTTTTTCACTTTTGACATATCACAAGTCCCACGGATTATGTTAAGAAAAAAAACAAGGCAAATAGATTTACCGTGTTGCTCCACCAGCATAGCTTCTTCTGTAGTTGGAGCAGTGTTCATGAGCTTTTCTTTAATAGACTTCTGAAAATATTCTATTCAATAACCATGCAGGTCAATGATGAATATATGAAAACACTGGAGACTCTAAAAAAAAAAAAATCAAGTTCATTGATGCTGATCCCATGGTTAAATCGTCCAAGGCTCTAAAAGATGTTCAGCCTGAGGTTGAGAGACTACGACAGAAAGCTGTCTCAAAGGTTTGAAAAACAATTGTTGGTTCTTAAGTCCTGTTAGCCAATCATCTACCCGCTTTATTTATTTTCCTTCTGTAGTTTCCAATATCTATGCTTTGTGAGCATGATTTGACTATCAGAGCTAGTGCATCTTGCCCATGTTGATGCATGATGGTTGTGAACTGACAGATCATATGGTAAACTTGCCATATGTATGTTATGTAATAACATCTAAGTCATATTGAAAAGGGAACAAACTTAGTAGCACTACATTTGTAGATGAATTGGGTAACACATCACTGACAATTGGAGCCTAGGGCAGTGGCACATAGCTACAAGTTCCAACTTGCAATCTCTTTGCAGGATGAGGAACCTATAGTTGTTCTATGCAAGCGATGATGGACAAGTAGTTGTGATGAGATGCTATGATCTGGCGTGATAATGAGTTATCAAACCTTTCTGATTAGAGTTCCTGTGCTGTTCATTGAATTTTTATTTGCACTAATTTCATACCTGGTGAAGTGTCAGCAGCAAAATATCTTGCAACCAAATGGATTACTATCAGCGAGTGTCACTTATAAGCTATAATAGAATAGCCATACTAGTTTATACACTATCATGAATAAGCATTACTTTTGATATTTCGTTGATTTTGCATTAATACATGGCAGTTATAATGGAATCTATGATTGAACCTTTTCTTCACTGATTATTTATCTGCAGCCAATCCAATAGTACAAGGCTACAACACAGAGTTATTGATGCATGTCTAACTTTTCATGCAGATTTTCGAGTTTGTCATCCAAAAGTTCTATGCCTTGAGAAAACCAAAGACTAATATTCAGATTCTACAGCAGAGTGTTCTTCTTAAATACAAGTATGCAATTTTTCCTTATCAAAAGCCTATTTGGCTTGTAGCCTTGTACTGTTTTTTCTGTTTTTAGTACCTGTCTCGCTCACCATGTCTCTCCAAAGTTCTGTGAAATAAATATTGGTTTCAATATTATAATTCATGTCACTGCTGCTTCTGAGCTGGCTCATCCTCATAATTATGATTCATGAAGAAGGAAAGGGTAGGCCGCAGGGCAATGGGCAATGGTGCAGAACTGCAGATCTTTTCAGTGTATGGTGTGGAGGAGAAGCGGTGTCTGAGACTGATTGGAGGAGACATATAGTGATGAAGAATTGGCCCAGGACCAAAAAAACAGACAGACAGAAGCAAATCAGCCCAGGCCCATAAATGGACCACATAATCACTTTCGGTGTAGAAATAGTAGAGATTCATCTGTACTACATAATCTTTAACTGTGTAAAAATGTTGGTCGTTTCATCTGTTTGTGGTAGAAAATCCTACTAAATCATCAACTATAACCCGTGGAGAAAGTTCCGCATCATTCATAATGGTTATGGAAACCACTCACTCATACATGTAGGCTCATGTACAAAGGTCTCAGAAACACCTCAAGATATATGTAGGGGCTTTACAGAAAATGGTGGTATGGGATGTTGCATCAAAGGCGCATTAGATTGTGGTGATATTATGTGTGTCTACATAAACCTATGGAAAAGTCATACTACTATTTTCGCTAACCATGCATAGGCTATTAGGCTGTCATTAGTAGTGTCTATCTCATGGAGGACCGAACAAAAACTTAACAGATAGCTTGTTATAGTTTAGATCTTGTTGTGTATTGGGAGAATAAAAACCTATAAGTGGTAGCTCTTCTTGACAATTAAGTATGAATTGCATATTTAAATGTTAACATTGTATCAACGAAATGCCAGGTTTGGCTTATGAACTACCAGTTGGATTAGTGAACCATTCAACAAATCATTCGACCAGTTTATTTGCCGGCCCATTTTTAATAGATAGCTACTATTATATCTTTACCGAGTGAGTATGAAAATTTTCGATTTTTGCAGAAGCCCATGTGGTTAAATTAACACCCTTTTCATAGCTATGTGCTCTATCTGTATTATTCTGTTCTTTTGTGTAATTTCTAACTTTTTTGGCCATAACGCTATCCAAATGCAGGTACCGCGATAATTTTCCTTAAGGAACATGCTAAGGAGATATATGCAGAAGTTCGTGCGGCGTATATTGACACCATGAATAAGGTGAATTTCACATTAAAGCTAGCAATGCGATCTGAATAAGTACTGCTCAGTCAACATAACCCCCTTGTTCAATTGTGTGATTGTTGACTTTTGCACAGACTTCTTATTGCATGGGTAGTAGGTAGTGTGGAGATTTCTTATGATGCTTGCAGTTCCAAAGTAGAAATTATTAACATTAGCAGAACTACTCATCAAGACTATACTCCCACATTTGGCTATCAAAACAATTGCATTTTGTTGAACCAAATTATTTGCCCCTTGTCCATCACCAAATGAACCAAATGTACATCACCAGACTGCGGACTAACTGTGGTATATTGCACTTGTTTGGTGCTGTGACTCGTGATTTCATCAATCACTGTTGAAGGCAAGCCACCATCCATCACTGCATATAGCTTCCATGCAGTCACCCTACCCTGTTAGCTGTTATCCCTTTGGTTGTGTTGTGGTTTTATGAAGTGAGTTGAGAAGGTTCAATCAATCCTTATGGATCAGACTGCTGTGCAGTGGCGCATTGTGACTGCTTCAGCAGCCTCCTATTGGGGCTGGGAGGGTTGGTGTCGCGTATTGGGCTTTGCGGCCTAGTGGGGTTGTCAAAACTTTTCCCCAACATACCCTCCTATTTGGTTTTAGCTGCTGACCGTTAATGCCCAAGGGTTCAAACATAGACTATAAACTTCTCTTGGTCAAAGCAAGAGGGGTTGCTATGTGTTTGAATAGACTGCTTCACTTTTTGGTGTTCAGGATATACTGCTTTAGTCAATTTAGGACCTGGAGCATTGGCATCTGTTCCTGCTTGTCTTTGCTTCTTTCTGCTCCTGTGCTAATTACTTGTTTTAGTTTTCTGGCACCAACCTTCATACAGAAAAGAGAACAATAAAAGACCTATACATGTGTGCATGACCAACTTTAGTTGTTTTTGACGTTTTTAGATATTTTTGCTATTCCTACCAATTTTCAGGTGCTAAGTGCACATTTTCGGGCTTACATACAAGCGTTGGAGAAACTACAGATGGACATAGCAACTTCCACTGACTTGCTTGGTGTTGAAACCAGAAGCACAGGCTTCATTTTCTCCATTGGAAAAAAGAACCTCTGAAAACCCGTCCTTCAGTGTTTGCTCTGGGTGAAGCGAATAAACATTTTAAAGGTGAACTCATCACCACTTCCGTTCAGATAATGACATAATGTTCAGAATTTTGAAGTTCTTAAGTGGTTCGATCATGGTAGTGGGAGCTTAACTCAGTATTGTGGTAGTGGCAAACTAGAAACTAAGCAGAACTTTCTACACTGTTAATAAGATGTTTAATTTGTGGACAAAGCTTGCCAATAGAAGTTTAGCATTTACCATCAGAGCATAGCCCATTGGGCTCAAAAACCAAACTGTTTGATTATTTACTTGTCCGTAGTTTTAGCTTGTCTGCATCTGTATTTATACCCATGAAACAGTAGTAATTATAGGAAATGAACTGTTTAAGGATTACAGATAAAACAGTTTTTGTTGTTTTATGGCAATGTGCATTTATTTATTATTATTTTTGAACTCTATTTTGTTGCTGAAGGATTTATTTGGTCAAACTACCAAGTACCAAGCATTATTTCTAAGTTCTGTTTCTTTTTTTTTTTTTTTTTGCTTTCTTTTATTATATCAGGAAATCGATCAGCCAGCATTGATACCTCCTCATATAGCTGAAGCGAAGTCACAGAAATACTCATATGAAGTTCTTTTCAGAAGCTTACAGAAACTTCTTATTGATACTGCCACTTCAGAGTAAGCCTTGGGTTGCCATCTAGTCTACATTTTATTTTATTCATGATGATAAAGTGCTAGTGTGACTGTGACATATATAAACAAACTGCAGATACTTGTTTACTGATGATTTCTTTGGTGAAGAATCCATATTCCATGATATATTTGCAGGTATTTCATCCTGCTTCCATCAAGTTTGTTTCACTTTTACTTATATCTTGTGCAGAGTACACCTATATTTAATTGTTAGCATGCTGCCCTTACCTTGCGTGCCAAATACTGTTTTCATGCACTGTTTTTCCAAACATAACAATTACATTAATGTATCAATCTCATATGCATGATACACATATCAAAGTTTCATGCATACATCCAATGAGTGAGGAGAAAAAGAAGATCTGATTAGTTGCATTATTTATGAGTTCTTTGCTAGCTACCATATCACTAAAACCAAGTTTCTTATTTTCATGATAATATAGTTCTCTCCATTAAGGAGCATATTAGGGTCTTTCTAAGTTATGTAGAAGTGGTTGTAAAGATTAGCATATTTTCCATTGTTATGCTGACCAAAAATGATTTGAAATTTAAGCTATGACTTTATGTTTTGCTCCCTCAGGACCGATTCAAGTTGTTGATGAACATTTCAATGCTGTACTCCTGAACTGTTATGATGCAATTGGCATAATGCTTATGATCAGAATAATTCATCAGCACCAGGTGAACTTTGATTTACCTTATTTATGATGGAACAACTAGTGATATCGAGATTTCTATGTCTTGTTAAAAAAACAAAGCTGAAGGCAATTGTGTTTTCTGTTCTCAAAGTGGTTGTGAGTTGTGATCATTGATTCACCCATCCAACTTCTCTGTTCGGTTGGTTGGAAGCTATCAGTTTTCACCTAGTTTGAGACAGTAGATTAAACTTTTATGTATTGGATTGTCTTACAGCCCCATGTTGAAAATCAACCCCCTTTTTTGTATTTTTTGGTGTTTCTTTTTAAACCTTATATTTAATTAGAAACTTATTTGCTTTCATTTAGTGCGTAAACTGGTGGAAGTAGCTGCTCTATACTCTAGCTAAATCTCTATGGAATGTGTATTTTGTGCAGCTCATCATGTTTAAGCGGCGAATCCCATGTTTAGACTCTTACCTAGACAAGGTCAGTTCTGAGTCCATTCTTAGCTCCTTTTGTGAGTGTTTCCTCTGCTCCATTTCCATTATTTTGAATGACAGAGCATAATGTATGGACAATGGACAGGTTAATATGTCACTCTGGCCTCGCTTCAAGATGGTCTTCGACTTGCATTTGAACAGCTTGCGAAATGCAAATATTAAGACTCTTTGGGAGGATGACGTCCATCCACACTATGTTACAAGGAGATATGCTGAATTTACTGCTTCTCTAGTTCATCTCAATGTTGAACATGGGGACGGTCAGGTTATTTGATCACATAAACAAAATCATTTACTGTTTGCTGAATTTCTTTCACCCACATTGCATGCCATAAGTACACTCTGTAGCTCATTGAAATTTCAAATTTTGGCTTCTATGTGCAGCTTGATTTAAATTTGGAGCGATTGCGGATGGCTATTGAGGACTTGCTTGTTAAGTTGGCCAAGATGTTTACTAAACCGAAGTTGCAAACTATTTTTCTGATAAACAACTATGATTTAACAATTTCCATTTTAAAGGTACAAATTCTCGAGCTGTTTTTAAATGACAACCTTTTCTGTTATAGTAACTTCCCAGCATGTTAGAGATTTATAAAATAATACTACAATTGCCATATTAAAATTTAATCTTGTCATCGACATAAAGGAAGCTGGAACTGAGGGTGGCAAGGCACAACAACACTTCGAGGAGGTTCTTAAGAGCAACATTGCAATATATGTGGTATGCTGTTTTATAGCTTGATTTTTTTTTAAAAAAAAGAAGAATATAGCTTGAACAACTGTATGGCAAAATACTGCTCACTGCATTTCTTTAGCTTGCTGGTGGAACTTCTAGAGTCCAAACAAATAAATACATAAATCTAGTTAGGGTATTAGCTTCTCATATGACTGCCAAAGGCGCTGTGACAGAATGAAATATGGCAAATTTGTAGAGATTGAACTAGGATAAGTCCATATGACCATTACCTAGTGGCAACACATAAAAAATCATGTGTTGAATGCTAATGACGTTAGAGGGAGCTGCAGTTTGTCTCTGTTCGTTCAAGGACTTGTGATGTTCATGTCCAATTTCTTTTATGCATTCATAATACAGTAGCATTTCCCAAAAAAGAAAAAAAAAAGAAACTCTACCAAAGTTTCTTGATACAATGCATGCATATTTCTGCAGGAAGAGTTGCTCCTGGAGCAGTTCAGTGGTTTGATCAAATTCGTCAAATCTCGTCCAGGTGAGTTGAGATCTCTTGGCAACTGTATGCCCTTTTTCTTTCTTTCTTTGGAATGACATTTCATCCTTTGAAATTTATCAGCGGATGAAACGGCTTCAAATTCAGAGAAGGCCAGCATTGCCGGTTGAACCACTGGTAAAAAGGATTTCGCGAGCCGGTATAAGGCAGCGATCGAGCTGATGCACTATGATGTGATCACATCTTTCAGCAACTTCCTATGCGGGATGGAGATCTTGAGAGCAACACTCGCACAGCTCCTGCTATACTACACCAGGCTTTCTGAGTGTGTCAAGAGAATCAACGGTGGCTCTGCTCTCAACAAGGACCTGGTGTCCATATCCTCCATCCTGTTTGAAATCAAGAAGTATTCTAGGACGTTTTAGTTGCTTCACCCCACTTCCATGTACACTAGGATGACTAGCTTAGGGGTAGCTGTGTACCCTTACTTTGTATGTTATGGGAATTTGGTGTGCGCTACTACAGGGGAGACAAGGGCATTTTGTTGTGATCTGTAGCTTCGTGCGTGTTATTTGACTTGACCCCCTACCCTTTTCCAGCACAGAACCATGATCGCTGCTGTTATTGTATACCCACGATTCACGAGTATATGTATCAAACGCTTGCCTTGATGTAATTTTTACAACGATGGTGATTTTGTGGTGTGTTTATATCTCCCATGGATCTGATCTGCGTCATTTAGTTAAAAGCATTTCACATACGTGATGTGAATGGGTATTGTGCTTGTGTGGAAACCTTTCTCGTTTCATTTGTATTTTCTAGGAAATTCAAATGAATATTTGATGAAAGCTGTCTCAAGGAACTAAGAAACTACATTTTTGCCAATGGTGTGGGCAGTGTTTTTTTTTTCCTCAACAAGGACTTCCTAATTTGATTTTTGTACAAAAACATGGGAAAAATGTCCTCTAATATTTGGTAGAAAAGCTCCTTATTATATTACGTAGAAAGAAAGAAAAAGTCCTACCAAACTAGTAAGTTTTCCCGGTCGAGGACCGTTTTTCCGGGCTATATTCTTTGGCGAGCTAACAATTTTGGCGCGACCTGTTTGCCGGCTACCCGTCACACGCCAACCTCCGCGCCGGCTTCTGCCCTTGAGTTTGGCTTTTTTTAGAAATGGGAATGAGTTTAGTGTTTGGAAGAATCTCCTTAGAAACATATAAGAGTTTTGGCTGTTTAATGCTGAAAAGTCATCTGACTTGTCTCATTCATCGAAGTGAAGCAACATCATCTTCCTCCTCGTCTTTGTGCATACGATACGCCCACCGCCTGGGCGGGAAAGCAACCTGGGCGCGCCTTGCCGGCAGCCTCGGGAGTTGATGCAATCTTCTCTTCAATTTTTTTTTTTGGATGAACAACACAATGATCTGTACTGTGGTACAATGTTTCAAATTTATGTTGAATCTAAATATAGATCATGGGGAATCCAAGTTCCTACTGAAAATTATGATCTTTTAATAAACCAAAAAATGGATGTGGGTCTCTACTTTAGTATTTGGGAGGCTATTAATAGAAGACTATTGTATATGAAAAAAAAAGATCTAAGACTCATATTTCTTTAGTTAGTTTGCTAAATTTATTAGTTTCGCAAGTAATTTGTACTTTGAAGATGCTCCTCGAGTCATCAACCAACCTCTTGACCTTTCCTCTCCCTTGCCCAACCACCCCCTAGACCTGCTTGTTGTTGTCCGAGGAGCTCCTAAGGTTTGTGGGTGAGCTGCGAGAAAGTTTGGGAGGGTTGCGATTTCGAAGAGGATGATGCATCTAGTAGATATGATGATAGTGGCCGTAGGGATTCGAGACGGAGCACAAGCTTTGTGAGTTGTTCACCACAAACTTCGATGAAACATATCACTTGTCTCTTATGTTTTGAATTGCTATATCCAGTCGATCTACTTGCTCTGTATGCATTTGAGAAGGCAGATACTGCATGGACTTCTCCAAACACGTCTACAAAAAAGTATAGTTTGATCTAAACTTGAGGCATACTCATTATTTTTAGCTTCTCTGTGTTGTGTAGAGGTTCCGCATCTTTGTCCGAAAGCTCTGCACTATGCTAATTCCCGCTAGGAAGCTTTTTTGTTGTCAAATTTCAAAAACGTCTATTCAGAAACAGAGACCCAAATTCCACTATACAAAAAGAAGATTCCCCATCACATCAAAAACGAGCGTGAATTGAGAACGAAATGTAGGTGAAAAAAATAAACTAATTATACATATTCAAGCCACGTCACATGGTAGGATAATATTTTTAACAAACGAAAAGCGTCTTTACGGTGTCACGACATACACGCCCCATCCGTGCAAAATTTTGCCTTTAAACTTTTGGGATCTAAACACACCCCGTCAAGCCAATTTGCAGATATTCCAAGAGAAAGTGATATAGGAAAGGACTTTGGCTTGCAGTATTTGGAGTTTGTTTGCTTTTTCCCCCGGACAGTCAGAGTCCACGGCCCGAGAGTTCATTTATTTACTTTTACTTACTTATTATATACTTATACAAAGTATGTCTACAACAGTCAATTATCTACGCTAGCAGAATTTACCCCGTCTGACCCATGTTTGAAAATGCTCGGACAACCATCGTCACAACAGTAAGTAACGTGACGGCGCAGCTTATCCACCTTTTTTCTCCTTCTTCTTCTTCTTCCCTGGCCACGGCCGCCAACAGCACCGAATCCAGGCTGCATCCATCCATCCATCGACCAACCCCCTCGGCTTCCCTTGACCTTCCCTCCCCATCGCATCGCCGCCCCACCCACTCTTCTCACTTCTCCCCATGTGCTCCCTTCCTCCCTCCGCCGCCGGGTCCGGGCCTCCTCATCCCCATCCCCTTCCGCCTCCCATGTGCCGCCTCCATCTCCTCCTCCTCGCTCTCCTCCTCCTCCTCCTCCGCCCGACTCCGCTCGCCTCCCAACCCTCGCCGGCGCCACAGCAATGCGCGCTCAACTTCACCGCGCTGCAGCCCTTCCTCGCGCCGCCGCCGCCGTCAGACGACGCCACCCGCTGCGCGGTCGCCACGCAGTCGGTGGCCTTCCTCCTCTCGCTCTACCTCGCGGCCACATCCTCCTTCGTGCTCCCGCCCAACGCCTCCTCCTGCCTGGCCCCGCTCCGCGCCGCGCTCCCTTACCCGCTCCCCGCGTCATCCTGCGGCCTCTCGGGCCTCGACGCCGCCCTCGCCTCCCCCGGGCTGCGGGAACGTCTCCACCGTCGACGACTTCGACGCGCTCGTCCCGCCCGCCTCGCGTGGGGACATCCGCGCTAGTTGTGACCGCGACCTCTCCGCCGTCCCCGACTGCACCGCCTGCACCACCGCGCTCAGCAAGGCTGCCGCGGCCTATCTCCTGACTGGGAACAACAACAACAACAACAACAACGTCACCGGGTGCGTGCAGTACCCTCCATCTACGCCGGCGCCGAGGCTAGCCCGCGCGGGCCTGCCGACCCGGACACTGCCTTCTGCCTCTTTCTACTCAAGGTGAACCCGCCTCAGTCCCACGGCTCAGGTACCGCCTGGGTCTATGGCGTCGCGTTCGGCTCCCTCGCCGTGGTGCTTCTCCCAGCCGCAGCCGGGTGGTGCTGCTTCGTCGTGAGGCGGAGGCAGGCGCGAGCTGCTGCTGCCGCACTGGCCGCGGACAGCAGGAGCAAGCGCTCTATGGCCATGGAGTCCATCAGCGCCAGCACCACCCTCGTCAGGTTCACCTACGATGATATCAAGGCTGCCACTGATGGCTTCTCCAGGAACAGCATTATCGGCCAGGGTGGGTTTGGGAATGTCTACAAGGGGGTGCTGCGTGATGGTGCCGAGGTGGCGGTGAAGCGATTCAAGAACTGCTCCGCGGCCGGGGGCCGCCTTTTGCGCATGAGGTGGAGGTGGTAGCCAGCGTGCGCCACGTCAACTTGGTCGCGCTACGTGGCTACTGCATCGCCACCACACAGAGGGAAGGCCACCAGAGGATGATCGTTTGTGACCTGATGCACAATGGCAGCCTGTATGACCATCTGTTTGGTGCCGGAGAATGCCAGTTGGCGTGGCCGGTGAGGCAGAGGATTGCCATTGGCATGGCGAGAGGGCTGGCCTACCTGCACTGTGGTGCACAGCCTGCCATTATTCACAGGGATATCAAAGCCAGCAACATCTTACTTGATGATGAATTTGAGGCCAAGGTGGCTGATTTTGGACTGGCCAAGTTTGCGCCTGAGGGGATGACGCATGTCAGCACAAGGGTTGCTGGAACACTAGGTTATGTTGCCCCAGAGTATGCACTCTATGGCCAATTGACTGAGAAGAGCGATGTGTATAGCTTCGGTGTTGTGCTTCTTGAGCTTCTGAGTGGAAAGAAGGCATTCATTTCTCTTGGCGAGGGACAGAGCTTTGTGCTCACTGATTGGGCTTGGTCTTTGGTGCGAAGAGGGAAGACAGTAGAGGTGATCCAAGAGGGGATGGTCGATCCTGGTCCAGTTAAGGTGATGGAGAAGTATGTGCTTGTTGGTGCACTCTGCACACATCCCCAGCTGCATGCAAGACCGACAATGGAGCAGGCGCTGAAGATACTCGAGGCTGATTCAGTACCAACTCCTTTGATTATTCCTGAGAGGCCAATCCCTGTTGTTGCAAACCTGGCTGAGATTGAGAGGTCAGCCAGCAGCAGTGGATCAGGTCAGCTGTTTAGCCCCTCTGGTTTCCGATCCTTTATTCATGCAAATGAGGATGGTGCTCTGGTGTCTCCAAATGAAACATGACTGTTTACTTAGACAATTAGTGAAATCATATCACTAGAATTCACTGTGTACCATATTTTTTTTTTGTTTGCTCAATTTTGTTTCATTGGCCTACAAACTCCTGGCAAATATTGTATATAGCAATTTATAGTTTTGCTCCGACACAAAAACTGAGGCACTTGGGTGACAGGTGAATTCATTGAAAGTTTTTAGTGATATTTCCATTGCTACATTTTTGAACTTTCCAATCTGCAGTAACTGATTATCGGGTGTTGATAGGTAACTCATAGTTCCATATATAGGTCATATCATTTGGTCGGAAGAACATGACACAATTTCATCAGCTTCTGTATTTTATGGCATAAGGATAGGAAGAAACATAAACCCAAATTCATTGTCTTGTACTATGTCTGTTAAATTGTTTTTGCAGTCTCAAGGTTTTGTCAGTTATTGACCTCAGACGTAATTTTACGATTACCAAGAAAAATGCCAAAGGATAAGCTTTTTGGACTTGAGCGCTTTTATTATTAACCAGTGTTTTAAAGGCGTCACCTAGGTGTCCAGGCATACCCAGCTCGCCTTGGAAAACAGTGGCGCCTTCTCGCCTAGGCGTCCAGGCGTACCCGCACTCGTCTGGATGCCTAGCCGCCTTAATACACTGTTATTAACAACACTAACATTCTCTGATGTAAGGTTTTGTAATACAAATCTTTGATGCATGTATGTAGCACTAAGGTAAATAAATTAACCAAACCAAAGTATAAACGTCAGTATTGATATTATCGTTTATATATCAATTTAAGCACTGGCATAACCACTAGGGACATCATGTTGCATTACTAAAATAGTAGTCAAAATATTGTTGGGGTAGCTATTTTATTGATTGGAAAGCTAAGTGATACTTGATATATCTTAACTGTAATGTATATATAAACACCTGTGTTTCGATGACATACAAACTAGATGCAATATTTTTTTTAATGTGACTAGAGCAACACTAAAATTCATTAAAACTTCCATTGCTTTCTTAAGGACAATTTTTCCTGTCTCAAACCAGCTGAGGTTCATGTGATCTGAGGGCGTCCATGTTACTTGTCAGTGTACTTTTGTCTACCCTGCGCTCCTATTTTAACGGTCCTTTGTTTACCCACTGTTCATATACTCTCACGGAATATTTTGTCCAACTAAGTTCATATTTCTTGCATCTATGTCACCCTCTTTACTGTCAGCGGTCAACAAAGCATATACTTGCTTACAGTGATTCAATCATTCGCGTTTGTGCTCTTCTGATCTTTAAGTGAGTGTGTTCTCCTTTTCTTTATTTTATGTTCTTTCCTGTTGCATATTATAGCTTACACTTCCATTGCTTTCTTAAGGACAATTTTCCTGTCTCAAACCAGCTGAGGTTCATGTGATCTGAGGGCATCCACGTCAGTGTACTTTTTGTCTACCCTGCGCTCCTATTTTAACGGTCCTTTGTTTACCCACCGTTCATATACTCTACGGAATATTTTGTCCAACTAAGTTCATATTTTTTGCATCTATGCCACCCTCTTTACTGTCGGCGGTCAACAAAGCATATACTCGCTTACAGTGGCTCAATCATTCGCTAGTGTCCATGCTCTTTAGGTGAGTGTGTTCTCCTTTTTTCTTTATTTTATGCTCTTTTCCTGTTGCATATTATAGCTCTAGTCTTTGTGCGCAGGATTAAATTCTCCTTCTACAAAGATTGATAGTTCCTACTTATTTACATAAATGTCAGAAATGTCATAATCTTTCTTTACTCATTTCCGTCCCTCCTTCCTCTCCCCCTTCTTGTACCCATGCCTTATTCATTAACACATATTTTGTGTTACACCATAGCAACACCTAGTGTTATGCATTGTATCGCTTTCTTCCAAATTATTATTATTATATGGACCCTAGCCGGCTTGTAAACAAGAAACGAGCAAGGTTTCTACTTTGACATTGTGTCTGACAGGCTGATCTTCATCTCTTTCTTCTTTGTTCCTTATAAAAAAAGGATTCGCCATGGCTAGTTTTAGTGTTTTGCATATGGAGATTCCTGTCTTCAATTTTTTCATGTTTTATTTGCCCTCCTTACCTGCATAGCTGTGCTAATTGATTTGTGCATGCTTTGTTGCCCTATTATAGTTTCCTGCTTCTTCCCTGTACCCACGATTCTGTTTTGCCTCTCATCATTCTCCTTTCTTTATTTTCAGCCATGGAAAACAAGGCGATGGAAGCGGATTCTTATGGTTGCTTACATCGTTGTCTCCCACTTTAACATGCACTTTGTGCTTTCTTTCTGTTTCCTTTATTGTTGCTCTGCATTTGTAGTTGACAAAAATGTTGGCGACAGGTTGCCGTGGCAGGGATACCAAGTATCTTACACTACTGTCTAATCTTTTAATCTTTTTCCATTCAGAGCTGTTTTTCTTGAGTAATCTTGTTTGACCATATATCTTCTTTTTTGTGGGATTTTTGTTTACAGGGTGATATTAAATCATT
The DNA here is from genome assembly GCA_015847255.1 of Hyparrhenia diplandra. Taxonomy (NCBI): domain Eukaryota; kingdom Viridiplantae; phylum Streptophyta; class Magnoliopsida; order Poales; family Poaceae; genus Hyparrhenia; species Hyparrhenia diplandra. The sequence continues at coordinate 80,575 of JADLZK010002965.1, forward strand.
TTGGTGTCCAGAGAAAGATCACCTGAGACCCTTTGCGGCATATATCCTACCTTTTAAGCAGTTTCCTGAGACTGTTGTCAACATGAAGTTTGATGAAGACCCAGACTATTCCAAGTTGATTTCTTTGTTTGATAGTCTAATTGGACTTGGACCAAACACTTCCATCAGACCAATCAATATTGATGGAGCCCAAAAGGTTTGTTTCAGGCATAACATACTTCATGGGCGAGTTTAAGTGAAATGAACTTTTAAAATCTTGATATTTGCTTATGTATTCTTGTTTGTTGGCACGTTCACCCTGCAGGTAGGGCAGAAGCATATAGGGTGGCTTAATGATGATGATGGCCATGTAAAAAAGAAGGTTCCACTAAGTCCCAAGCAACCCAGTGGATTTCAGTATACAATTTGTGGTCACCAATGAAGCAGAGGTTAATGTTAATTCTCAAGCTCATTTTCTTTGTAGACTGCTACTATCTAAATCATGTTTCAACTCTCCATGCATAGTTAGATTATTATAGTGCTCTCTATATTGTTTTTTCTTTCAAAGCAGAGTTCCCATTTTTTATTATTTGTGTAAAAATCTGATGCAGCAAAATGAACCAAGTTAATGTTATGGCAAGACTGCATGCAGCTCATAATTTCTACTAGGATAACTGAAATTTAAATGGAAAAAAAAAACTAATTCAGTTCCTTGAGAACCAAAGATAATCTCTAATACCTTCCGCTGTTTTTAATATTCATGTATGCACCACCATCCTTTATGTTTATTTTGTCATTGTAAAAGTCTGATTAACTTCTTCCCTTGATAGGTACCTCTATGATGTGGCTGACACAAGGTTAGCCACACGCCGTTTATATTGGTTATCGATGTTCTGAATTCACTCAT